>JAIRCK010000010.1:0-434863 GCA_020744315.1 Curvularia eragrostidis | reverse complement strand
GCCGCTGGAGGCAGAGGGGGTAGCTGCCGGAGTGGCAGATGCGGATGCAGATGGTGAGGCAACTGGAGTAGTGGAGGTGCCATTGCCAGATCCAGATCCAGAGCCGGAGCCGGAGCCGGAGCCGGAGCCACCGCCCATGGTGAAGTCAACACAAGACTCGTAGGTCTGGTTGATGGAGGGTGCGTCCCAGTACCACTGAATGGTGCAGGCGCCCTTAGTTCCACACTCAGAGCTGACATCGGGCATCTCGATGCTGAAGTCGGTCCACTCGGGGTGCTGGCTGATGGGGACCGAGGTAAGGGCGTACTTGTCCCAGCTGATGAGAGGCTTGCCGATGATCTTGTCGGTGGCAATGTTGATGATGGAAACGTTGGCCTTACCATTGTGGGGAGCACGAATCTCAATCTTCATGTCGACCTTTTGGCCGGGGGTGAAGGAGTGGATCTCGCCAGCATCGGAGAAGGGGACACCCTTGCACTGCCAAATGCGGCAGTCAGGGTGGCTGCCCTGGAGGTTCTGCTGGGAACCCTGAACGTTGCCGTAGTGGTCCGAGACCTGGGTGTTCCAGACTCCATCACCGCAAGCGGCCTTGAGGCCATTGCCGGGCATACGGGGAGTGGGCGAGGAGACAAAGCCGTGGCCAGCAACGGAAGAGGCGAGGCCAGCAACGGCGGCAGCGATGGTGTAGGACTTCATTGTGGTGGTTGTTGGAGGTGGTTGGAGAACAGCAAAGGGTAGGGTTGAGACAAGTGGAAGCTTAGCTTCTGTGAAGGAGAGTGAACAAGTTGGATGGTTGAAGAAGAACGAATGGCAGGTCTCAGACCCAGAACGGACAAAGGAGCTGTAGGGTGGAAGTGAAGAAACTAAGGTTTGATGGGATAAGTCGAGGCACGAAGGCCGGCGACGCCTATATACGATAGGGCGCGTGAGCGCTGCAGTGTTTTGCAGCGCCGCATGTGGAACCGCAGTGCAACTAGTAATTAAACGTTCGAAACAAGATGCCGTGGATAAGACTGGAGTTTGCACGGCGGTGGGCTTCGCCTGGCATGCAAATCCACAGCGATGCGCCGTGCTCGTCGGTGTCGAGTCAGGCTCGGCGTGGGCCCAGCTGTCATGCTTGGCTGCTTTTTCCACCAGTGGCGGACGGCTCCCATCGGACGTTTCCATAAGATGAGCAGAGGCGTTCCCACGGCGGCGGCCATCGTGCGTCCTGACAGGATGTCGACCGGGGCGTTGGAGGCTGCTAGCCGCAAGCGGAAGCGCAGGCGAGCCGTCTCATCTAGTCGAAGCGCCCGCGTACCTGGGTTGAAACGGCTGGGAACGTCGGCCGGGTTTCAGCTTGTGCAAGGAGCCCGCCGCCTGTGATTTGTGCCTCTGCCCGCCGCCGAGCGCTGTACAATGCATTGTACTCGCTCCATATGTATGCAGCGTGTTTCCACATGCGCTCCGCCTGGTGTTTCTGCATCCTCGGTGCGCCGGCATTGACACCAACTTCTTCTCAGGCCCGATGATGACTTGGTGTCGAGGGCGAAGGATCAAACCACCATGGAAGCAGCAATAGGTACTTGCCAATACCTCGGAGATTGGCGGGGCCGCTCAGGTCTGCCCGAGACGTCAACGCCGTCTTCCTTCCAGAACATGTGGAACATTGCTGAGAACATGTACTGGCTGGCATCGATAGTGCTGTGGCAAAGGCCCGAGTTGGATTCAAGCTGACCTCCGATGCAGGTTGCATGGTGGTTGGCGTCTGCCGCCTCGTCTCTGTATCTTTGCGCAAGCCTGGAAAGTCATGGTATGCGACAAGTGACCCACCGAGTCTTCTGGAAATAAAAAAAAAATGTCGCCAAAACATAGCACATACAAGCATTGCCGACTTGCACCAAGGCTGATCACCCAGAATGGCCAAGCCTGTCTCAACGCCATACCCACCGAACATGCATGGTTATGTGTGCCTCATGATCGCATACACATGTATATACGTAGGTACTAGGATATACTACACACTACTAGCAAACAAGCACCAAACAAGCGCACTCATGGTCCAGGGGCGCATGACGTCGGCGGCATGGTGGGGCATACTCATGACAACTGTTCCCGTGCCTGTTTCATATACATGGCCTGTTCAGCTTAGGGAGTGAGAAACAATAGTGTGCTGGCTGCTCAAGCTTTCCATTTCGAGCCTTAATCCTGGTAGACTCGCCACACGAGCCGCTCCATACTAGCCTCCTTCCGTCTCAGCATATCCATAGCCTTCTGTGCCCTTTCCAGCAGCGTGGCTCCTTCTACGATCTTTTGCCTTTGCGGCGTCACGACACCATCCTTGAGAAACGTGTACATGATGTCGGGCTGCAGATGCTGCTTGAAGAACTCGTTCTGCTTGGCGTTAGAAAAGAGCTGGGCGGCATTGGAAAGGGGGACAACGTGCTACTTACATCATGGTAATAGTGCGTCCTTACGCCCCTCGCGTCTACACCATCTTCCCACGTAGCTGCCTTTGTCACGTCCATGCCATATATCGGGTCGTCAACTTCACTCGAGTCGCGCACAATAACTGGCAGGAGGATGGCAACTTTTGCCCCTTTCTTCGCGATACGAGCTATAGGCGCGATACTGCCGCTCTTGCTGCCAATGCAGTCCAAGATGAGCGGGATTGGGCCGCCCGTAGCTTGGATCGATGCAACTACCTGGCTGTCGTTGTAGTCAAAGGTAGCTTTTGCTCCCAGACTACGTAGCCTCTGATGATGCTTGGCCGATGCTGTTACCAGGACATTCTTGTACCCGTAATATTTCAGTATCTGGATAGCAAACTGGCCCACCGATGAGGAGCCACCCCATATCAAGATAGCATCATCTGCATGTGGCGGCTCGTAGTCGGCCGGCTTAGGCCACGGCGTCTCGAGACCTAGGTCTTTGGTGATTGCGTGGAAGACCGTTACAAAATTGTTCGGCAAGGTGACAGCCTCGGCAAGACTGAAGTTTTCTGGCAACTAATCTTGAATTTTAGCGTAGTTCAGCCTTGTTAGATGGCAGTGCTTACTTACCTTCGCAAACTGCCATTCATCGGCGGTACAAAATTCCTGGTGTGACTTTTCTGCTTGGGTTCGCCAGGTGAATCCGAAGACCTTGTCGCCGACATTCAAGCGCTTGGTATCTGGCCCAACCTCCACAACGGTCCCAGCGGTACCATCGCCCAGAACTTGAGGATGGTTAACAAGCAAACCGCCATCGTTCTGGTGCAAGTCGAGCGGCGTAGATGCTGTCCATTCGACACGAACGCGGACTTGACCTTGCTTGGGAGTAACAGTAGGCACCTGGATAATAGCAAGAGGGGCTTTGATGCCTACAGTTGCAACGGCCGAGTGTGTAGACATGGCGAAATGTAAAACGATACAATGTGTCAACCGAGATTTGAGTTGAAGTTGTGTTCGGAGAGAAAAGCTGACCTCTGATACTGCATCCTTTGTCTGATTCTTCAGCTTCTTTTATACTCTCTTGATGCCACTTTTGCTGACCTTCAACATTACAAATGCATGTATGGTCGCAGTGCGCTAGACAAAATTTCCATATTCAGACTAGCCTGTTGTTCATCGACCTTTGGGAGCGCACCAATCGTATGTTAGCAAATGTGGCGCGCTAATGTTGATCTACCAGCCAATAGGTTTTCCTATTTCTTTCACAAGGCGAATGCCTGGTTCGTTCGGACGAAACCCTTTTGCAAGTAACACAAGACACAATGGCCAGGCATTTTGCTTTGCAAGGGTGGGCGGCTGTGAGACGTGACGGTGAACCGTGTCGGTGCCGCAAGCAGGATGTAGCATGCAAGCCTCACGAAACAACAGCAAGCTGGTATTAGCTTTTCGCAACGTCTTACAGTCTGCTGGGAGTGTAGATTCGGCCCAGAGCGCACTCATTCTCCGCCCCAGTCGGGAAACTCTGCAAGATTCATCACAGCAAAGCAAGATGTAGTCTTTTGAGAAGGTGCATATCGTCTCGAAGTTTAAAACACAAATATCAAGATTTGGGTTGAGTGCGTCATCGTTCTTCGATTGATTTGGCATGCCAACTGGTTACCAAAGACACAAAAACAAATGTCTCTCGTCCTTTCCTGCTTTTTTTTCTTTTTTCTTGTTCTTCAATTAACTTTGAGAAATGCTCTCCGCACACCAGGGGACGGGGAAGGGACAATATTCAATATATGTGACCTCAAGTATGCATTTCGAATACAAGACCATGTGGGCCACCATCCTCGGCGCTGTAATTGAGTTCATACCAGTATACCTCCAAATCCCTCGTGCTGTCCGGCTGAATGAAAAATTGGGCAACACTCTTCTTGGGACACTGGAACCATTTACTCACAATCTCGCTTACACTCGTCATGGACAAGGCGTATGTGTCGTAGTGCTCGATGATGGCGGGCTTGTTGTTCCAGGTGGTACGGCCGTTAACCAGCTCGGGCTTGATGCGTGAGATATCGATCGTGAAAGGAGCTTCACCCTTGAGACTAAATGGAGGGTTCCTATACGGGTTGGTGTTGATCAAGAATCGAAGTCGGCAAATATTGGCGCTGTTGTCGGGTACGTAGAAGCTCACAGCCGCCCACTGTTCATCACCAGTGGTGTTCTTCCTTGGTTGTCAGATGTTCTGAAGAATGCTCTAGGGATAGGTCTAGGACATGAGCGTACGCTGTAGCTGACGGTGGCGTCTTTCTGTGTCAGGATCGCACTGTCCGGCTGGGCTTTTTTGAGAGGAAGCAGCAGTTCTGGATATTGCGTATTGGTTAGTGTTGCAAAGGCAGGTAGTCCGTAGAGAGAAGGCAGGAGATGTAGGGAACGCATCTTGATCTTAGATCAAGTATAGCGTAAGGGTTAGTTCTACGATATCGGGGCTTCTCATGCAACGGTTTTATAGGGTCACCACTGGCGGTACTACAGATGGGAAATCAAGTAAGATGATTGAGGTGACATGGCCATAGTAGCACTCGTAACAACTGTGCTCTGCAGTGCGTCCTAACACTATCGCGATGTGGCAGGCCTGGTGCTGCTCACAGTGCTGATGCCACGGGGTACAAAGGGAACTGTCAATGGAGTGCTTGCAATTCTGGAAGCCGTCATTGGTTTAGACGCGCCTACGACAGCAGGATTCTTCTGCTAGGGGGTTTTTGTGCAAGGAGCAGCTTGGCGTGATGCGCTTCGGCTCGGTCCAACTGTGTGACGTTGACAAACAGGAACGATACAGCTATAGTAGGTGTAGCGGTGATGGGCGCGGGGTCTGGTATGCGGATGGTGATGGAGTGGCCAAGTGGGGCTGGCGGCGCCGCGGACCTGTCCTTGTCACAGCCAGAGCTCCTCTTCCTGTATGACGCCCATCTCGGCCTTGTATCAGTGAGCACAATACTCTTCCTGTCAATATGGCGCTGCTGTCAAGGTTACGGCCCAGCTTGAAGTCGGCAGCATGTCGACAGTCAATGCGTCCCTCGATGCGCCGCAGTCTATACCTTGCGCCACCATACCTCCTCGATGACTATATCCCCCGGTACCAGCGGCTGTCATCGATAGATGCCTCCAAGAAGCGGTCGCTGGCCTATGCTCATTTGCGTGAATGCAATCTCTGTCCTCGCCTCTGCGGCGTCAATCGCTATGAGAAGACGGGTGTGTGCTTGATTGGGGCAGAGACGGTCAAGGTGGGAACAATAGCGCCGCACTTTGGCGAAGAGCCGTTCATCCAGGGCCACAACGGCTCGGGCAGCGTGTTCTTCAGTGGCTGCAACCTGCGCTGTGTCTTCTGTCAGGTAGGGTCCTGCTAATACTCCAAACGCGCGTTGCAGGCATGTGCTGATATTGTGTAAAGAATCACGACATCTCCCACACGCGTAACGGGTTCGACCTGACACCCGAAGAGCTTGCTGAATGGTACATGAAGCTGCAGTCTGTCGGCCGCGTCCATAACATCAACCTCGTCACACCGGAACACGTTGTGCCACAAGTGGTTCTGAGCATACTACATGCGCGCGAACTGGGTCTGCGTTTGCCAATCATCTACAACACGTCGGCATTCGATTCGCTCGAAAGCATCAGTCTGCTTGATGGACTCGTCGACATTTACATGCCGGACTTCAAGGTGTGGAGCGACAAGACCAGCAAACGACTACTCAAGGCCGATAACTATGCGCAAGTGGCCATGGAGAGTATCAAGGCCATGCACCAGCAGGTTGGTGATCTTTGCTTCACTGCCGACGGCATAGCCAAGCAGGGCGTCATTGTGCGACATCTGGTCATGCCAGGCATGCAGGAGGAAGCCAAGAACATTGTGAAGTGGCTCGCGGAAAACGTCAGCAAAGACCTGATGATCCACATCATGGAGCAATACTTTCCCAGGGCCCACGTAGGCAAGCCACGGCGCAGTCGTCCAGGCCGAGATGGCGGCGAGGCAGACGACGCAGAGCCGTCTTCCGAGCATGGTGGCCAGGTCCGGTACGCAGACATCAATCGCCCGGTAGATTTGGACGACGTTGCAGTTGTGAAGAAGGCTGCACAGGAGGCTGGCTTGTGGCGATTTGTCGAGGCATCGCGCCATGGCGGCTTCAACATCTGACCGGTGCGCCATGGTGCCTGCCTCGACACGACGCTGCTGCTGATTGCCGAGCCAACAAGCACGCCGTCTCCTGGCCACAGCAAACATGGCTTTGCACTCTGCTACACCCTCGCCCCTCGCCATGGACATCATTTCCCCCATTGAACAGCTCGTCCGTGACCTCAAGGTGGACAGAGACACCTGGCAGGCAGTCGCCCTGCAGTTCAAAGCAGCATTCGAGGCCCAGACGGCCCGTCTGCAAGAGCTCCAGAACATATGCTTTGCCACGCAGGCTGAGCTAGAAAATGAGCGTGCCCAGCATCGAGTACACAGCACCGCGGCCTTGACAGAGAGCAGCCCTTCTTCCCGCTTGGACGGCCTCGGACACCCTTTTGGTACTGCCACTATTTATTCTCTGGGTGGAATTGACCCAGACTATGCACGCCGACCCTTCTATGGCTGCAATAATCCACTGTTCAGCAGAGTGCACGAGTGTGCTCATCAAAAGAATTACGGCAGTGCCCTCACCCACGCCGAGCCCTTGCTCCGCGGGCCCCTGAGCTCAAAGGCGCGCGCCGAGGGCCTGCTGCTGAAGAGCATCATCCTAAGAGCCTTAGGCCCTGAAGAGATATTCGACGCTCTCGCCGCCTGTAGCGAAGCAGTAGAGCTTTGTAACCGTCTCGCCGAACTTGAGAGTTTTCTACCCCAAAGTCGAATTCAGCGCAACTTGCTATACCACGAGCTCTGCAACACCTACAATGATGATAACGACGAACCAGATCAGCGGCATTGCATCAAGCGTCGCTCAGGCTTTGATGAAAATCGCACCATGGAGGGGCTACTCGCGCAGCTCGAGGAGAAAGCCAAAGATGTGCGCGCCATCTCACTGGT
This sequence comes from Curvularia eragrostidis, assembly GCA_020744315.1. Lineage (NCBI taxonomy): Eukaryota > Fungi > Ascomycota > Dothideomycetes > Pleosporales > Pleosporaceae > Curvularia > Curvularia eragrostidis. The sequence goes on along the minus strand of JAIRCK010000010.1, from coordinate 427,402 downwards.
TCTTGTGAGTATTGGCTTTGTGCTGATAACCTCCAGAGCAAACGCCGCCGTACAAGCGCGCAATTCAAGCAACGTGCAGCGGCAAGGGCAAGACGGATATCGGCGCCGTACCGTTGGGTCAAGGCGAGAAGCGAGTGAAGCTACTGCAATGGGTAATGGGCCAGACACAGGTGTCGGTGTCGAAAAGTGAAGAATAGTGTGCGGAAGCTGTTAGCGGCCGAACCATTGTATCAAAGAAAATATATTCATCATTCTGGGGGTACTCAAAATATTCACATATACACAATGTTCAGCAAACTAACGTTTTGAGTGAGATCTGTGTCCTTTGTCCTCCAAGGACCACTCCTTGGACGAGATTCGTTTTGCCGACAAAGAGACACATTGTGAAAGGTAGGTTAGGTGGACTTGCGTCAAACAGGAGAAGCTTTGCTCCTATTTTGCATAAGTGCAATGGCTGCCAACCATCAATTGCATCTCATCCGCTCATCCCAAGCTAGACATTGAACCTCGCCCAATATATCAACATGTCACAAGATTCGATACTGCAACAAGCCACTCCTAGGGCCCAAGATTTTGCCCAATACATTCCCGCATACAAGCACAAAGTAGATGCTTACATGCTCAGCGCTACGAACACTCCCACATCGCCAGTTAGACAAGTTCCATCATACAATTACGGCGCAGTCTTGGACGTAGCCCTTCGAGAAGACGAAAATGCACCTTTTTTCAAGCGCCCAGATTGCACTGTCGAACCGACTGCTTTAAATCAAGTCGCTCATTCCGATGAACGCAGGACGTACAGAAGAAACGTGCACTTGTCACTATTTCATCTGCTTATCGCTCGCTGCCAGGCATTTCAGTGTCGTCTCAACGCCTCGGAGTGCAAACCACGGTCACAAAAGTTGGATCTGTATATCAACACGAACTATTCTAGGATCCGTTGTTTTGCTAGAGAAGCAAGACGAATTGCAGAGGTACTGCAAAGTGACGCATTGCAAGCGCGCAGTGAGTACTGGGCTGGACGCGCTTGCGGCGGCTTGCGAGATTGGCATGCTGCCACTGTGCACTTCACAAATGCAATCAGACTTGACATGTCTCACGAAACCTCGAAGGAAACAAAGTCTCATTACCGAGGACTCCTTCCACATGAGGAGGAAGACGTGGACTTCTTGCTGCAGAATGTCACACAGCGCTTCAAGGAATGGATGCTCAGGACGGGGAAGATCCGCGAGGACCAATACGAGTCTGACGATGAAGAAATTGATAGCAGAGATTTGAAAGGCCCACTTTGGACGCCAAACCGTGACTTCAAGAACTACATCACAAAGCAACAATTAGAGAGAAACAAAAGACCGGGCCAAAGAAAAAATGTCTTCCTTACCAAAGAGGGCCAAATGTCACGAAAACTTCGGAAGGAAGAGATACCCATGATTCGTAAAAGGCTGGCCATGCCTGACGAAAAGGCTCTCTTCCGCAGAACGCTGAATGCAGACGACTGGTTTTATATTCTCCGTGGTGATGCGACCACAAAAGGTTGCAGTCTTAGTACGAGCGACAGCAGCAGAAGTGAAATACAAGTCTCTGAAGATGACAAGGGTATTGCAACAACCCCTTCTTCCTCCCTACAATTCGTTATATCTGATAAATCCTTTCCTGAAAGACTAAGCAATCTCGACGATGAATTGGAAGAATCAGACGATGAAAATGACGAGCAAAGTCCGCCAGTATCCTCAGCATCATCCTCAGCCAGCTCTTCCATGTATCTGAGATACGCTGGTAATGAAAACTTACCGATCTCATCAGCATCAGCGGCTCTGCAAGATCAACGAAAGTCACAAAGTTTACATATCCATTCTGAGTCTACCAACAGAAGAGCAAGGCTGAAGAGGAAATGGAAGCTCCCATCAGACGAAGGCTCGACATCAACGATGGACTGCGAAGTTGAGATTCGAGAAGGACTTCTTTGAACAGAGGGAGTTATCCGACCTATATAAGAGAGCATCATATGAAGCAGTGGTATCATGGTCCTTCCAACTATGTGACTCAAAAAGCAGTAGTTGAAGGGATTAACGAACAGATAGCACATATAGTATCCTTCTTGTAAAGCGCAATCTGCCAAATGTATCGAAACACCCGTCAAAACATTCTCAAATACTCAAAGATATCAACATGCCAAACTACAAGAATGCCATCATGATATATCTTATTTTGCCCTACATACGTCTAATTCGGGCGTTAAGCCTAGCGTTTCTTGCACAAAAGCCTCTTATCCCAAGCCGTTCAAAATTTTACTCCATACTTTAGAAACAATGAAAAGGTGGCAAAGGCTATACTGTCTCGAGATGCCCAGCCTTTGTTACGCGATTCCCATGGACAAAGAAGCCTCCAAAATCACAACGGATAGAGATTCTTTGTGCCATATTAGAAGAGGAAGCGTAGAGTGAGGCCATGAGTACATGCGTCTTGATCGTGTGAACAAGCCTAACAGCCAATGCCTCAAAAAGGACTGCAAGTCAGTCTCGCAGCCCCAGGTAGCGAACGCCAAGAGGATTTTAAGCCTATAAGTCCGTTTGCAAACGTCGCGAGTGCTCTTGACATCATGACTCTTGGCCTTGAATACTAAAGCCAGCAATCATCATCATTTATGTTGGCCGGTTATAAGATAATCATGATCGTATCATTTACAAGGAGCACATGGGTCACACTAGCAGGATCTGGACTATTATCCCTTACAACTAGTTGCATACTATAGTAAAAAGCCAAGACAGCCGAAGACATCAAACAACCTCCTCAAACCTCAACCACTCCATGTCTCTCCACACTGCCCATGACACCACAAAGCCACCATCGTGAGGAAGTCGTCAACGCTAACACATTATTCCATCCACTGTTTGCCCTAGATTCAACGCCCATAACTACTATCGTCGCATCGTGCGCATTGGTCTCAAGAGGCGATCTTCATTTCCAGCAGTTTCTCCCATTGGTGGTTTTTCCTTCCAAGGTGCCGCCAAGACTCGTGAACAACATAGTCCGCCAGCGCCGCCGACAATACCAAGACTTCTTTTTCTTCTTTGGGAGCATTCGGAAACAAACTAAGGACTATCGGCTTTTGCGTAGTTCCCCCCAGACCCGTACCCCAGGTTTTCAGGCGGCCCCAGGCTTCTGTGTCTTGGCCATGCAGATGCCCACGCGGCTGCCATGCCTTGATTTGCTTGGTGGATATTGGCATCTGGTAGAAAAAAAGTCACTCATGAGCCAAGAGTGAAGTCGTATATGTGCGGAAAAACTCTCGACTGATACACAGACCAGTTGGCTATGTGCATGGTGACTTCTTTGGCAATCTCAAACCACCCAAAGCCTTCATTAGATGGGGATTCTGACTATAAATTCTCATATGTCCTGACTACAGCTTCCATCTTCAGAGCTTCCATTCCCATTCCACAAGTGAATCCTTGGTCATTCTTCAATCTTTAACTTTCTGAAACTGCACTTTGTGTTTGCATCTTCCCTTCATCTTCACATCCTTCTCAAGATATAACTATGAGGTTTCTTGATGCTGCAACTGTGGCTTTGACAGCCGCCTCGACTGTCTATGGTGCACCCATGGAAAAGCGCGCCGCCGCTATCGATGAGCTAGTTGGTTTTGGTGCAGGTACCACTGGAGGAGGAAGCGGGTCTGGCACTACCGTGACTTCATGCGCCGGTTTGACCGCTGCAGCAAAGGTCGGAGGAGTCATCAAGATCAAGGGTATGCTCACCGGCTGCGGCATCGTTCGATTCGATGTTCCAGGCACCTCTATTCTCGGTGTTGGAAAGGATGCCGGAATCACTGATAGCGGTTTCCGCTTCTACAAGACGTCCAACATCATCGTCCGTAACTTGAAGTTGTACCGTGCACCCGAGGGCAAGGACCTTATTGACATTGAGACTACTACCAATGTCTGGATCGACCACAATGACTTCTCCAGTGTTGGGGTTACTGGAGACAAGGACTTTTACGATGGTCTCTTGGATGCCAAGTCCGGATCCGACTTGATAACAGTCTCGTGGAACAAGTTCCACGACCACGTAAGTTCCAATATCGCAGTAAGGGGGTTACAACATAATCGGTTCTAATAAAGCTATAGTGGAAGGGCTCTCTTATTGGCCACTCAGACAACAATGGTTCCCAAGACAAGGGCAAGCTGCGCGTGACTTACCACCACAACTCCTTTACCAATGTCAACTCCCGACTCCCTTCTCTCCGCTTTGGCACAGGCCACATGTACAGCTCGTGCTACAACGGTGGTATTTCCGGAATCAACTCGCGCATGGGTGCTCAGGTGCTCGTTGAAGAGAACTCTTTTACCAATGTCGCCAAGTCTGTCGTCACGAACCTGGATTCGGATGAGGAGGGCTTTGCGACTGAGAGAAACAACATTTTCAACAACAGCCCCACGCAAATTACCAAAAAGGGCTCCTTTGTACCGAGTTACAAGTACACTGTTGACCCGGCGGCGAACGTTTGCAGTATCGTGGCAAAGAGTGCTGGTGTAGGCGTCGTCACCTTTTAGGCTTTTGAATCAGGCCTATTGGTGTGGTGTGTGATTATCAGTCAATCGGGGGTGAGTATCATCTGATGGCGGCATGGCAGCGTTTCATTTTGTACATACAATCTTTTCTTGGAAATACTTTCAATCTTTCTTATGCAACCCTATTTCCAGTGCACTTGCGCAAGAACAACCAAGTATTACACATAATGGAACGCGAGCAAGCATGGTCTCACATGACCAAAACTTTATGAAGCGACTTCAAGTGATTACCAAGAGACAAAAACAGCAGACGTTTTCCGAGATGATAGAACAACATCATCACACTTAAAGTATCGCACGACTGGGTATTCTTGACTCGCCTCTCCCCTCTTTCTTTATCAACAGCTCAATGGCCATGTGCCATGTTCTCCACAAACTGACATATTTACTCCCTACAAAAAAACACTCCGATCGTCCTAATCCTTTCATCTGGCTTCGCCTACTCTGGGAAAATCCAGACAATGCTAAATAGTGCACAGATCAGACCCACGACTATCAGCACGATAGGACCAGACTTGATGCCCACAGGTAAGCCCTCAGTGGTGAACTGCAGCACAATGCCCATTGTGAAATTCTTCTCAGCCTCGACGAGCGCAATCTGGGTCCAGTTTCCACAACGATCGTTCAACTCCTTGTTGGCAGTAAGGGCGGGTAGTTTGGCAATGGCAGCGTTCATCATTCCAGCACTGGTCAGAGTGCCCACATTGGCCTTTTGCATGACCACAGTGCGGTACGATCCATTCTTGCCAACGGTCGATAGGTTTGCTGTTCGTTCATAGTCCAGGCAGAGCTCTTGCTGGGAAGGGGTGGCAGAGACTTGACGGGCTTCCAGTTCAGTGTTTATGTGGCCTGGGGTCATGACGTTCCTGGCCGAGGGAGAGGCAACGGCCAGGTTGAATATTGACAGGAGAAGAAGCAAAGGCGTAAAAAGTGAGGTGTACATAGTGCCGGTGATGCTTCTTTTTTGTTTTGTTTTTCTTCCTTTGTTAGGTGGAAGTTCGTGCGTTCGCAACAATGGCGAACGATTGATTGATGATAGCGAATGAATGGAATGTAGGTATTATGAAAATAGTAACGGCAAAATGGTGACCGGCACGCCTTGTAGAAGTGAATAACCAAAAGAAAGAAGAAAGATACCAGTTGGATGGAGTTTTGGTTCCGCTGCCTGAGGTATACCAAGAAACGCGACAAGGGGAGAAGCGAAGAAAGGAAAGAAAATCAGGCCACTTCGACGTAATATATGAGGCAACAAAGACTATGCTGGGTAACCGTTCTTACAGCGCTGCGACGTGGAGCGCCGGATGCTAGGGTGTACATGAGGCCTTATCTGTGTCAGGATGTTCGGAGCCTTGTGGCTAAGCGTCGGTGGCTAGGCACTAGGACGGTTAACCCATGACGTGGCGAGTCCATAGAGTGTGCGATTCTTTTTAGAGTATTTTGATCATGGCCAATCGTTGTGTGAAAATGCCGCCAGAATTGTTCACTTAACCGTGACGCCGTGGTTAGGGAGAGTTAGCGCGGCGCGAAGACGAGGGGCGGTGGGATGGGTGGCCTGGAACCCGGAACTATAGGCATCCGTGCCAGGGCGCGTGTCATCCACAACAGGAGCTTAAGCGAGAGCGCTCTGGGGGTTGTGACAGCCGCTGTCATGTCACGAGACCAGAATTGCTTGAACAGTGTGCACCGCTTCGTTCATGGTACGAACGCGCCAAAGCTCCCGAACCCGTCCAAATTAAACGTCTCCGACATGATCATGTCCCAATCCCCAGCAGATTCCGCCGAAAGCAAATAGTCAAACCCTCCTCCATTTTCCAGCCCGTCCGACCCAGGAAGATTGCCCCATTGCTCCCGACCGTTCGCTGCCGTTTCTAGTATCGGGAGACAAATCTCGAGGCCCTGTCGCAAGGTGTCCGCCCAGAGCGTAGGTAGATCTGACGTTTTGACCCGACATTTTATGGCACGAGTCCATGCTTCGACGAGCCGTGATAGAAGGTAGCCCTTGATGCCCGTCTCGCCAGCTTGCACGCAGCGTAAATACCAGGCCGCGCTGTCTTCAGCCGCGACACTAAGCGCACCCGACATCATGTCTGTGTCGTCTTCCTCATCCTGCAGTCGCATGCACCACTCATTAGCCAATACTAATGAAGCGTGGAAGGCATGCGACCGGAAGAAACCCGACCCGCACCGACACAGCCGAGTTAAATCTGTCTCGCTTTCGGGGAGAGGAGACTCTATAGATTTTGGATTCGCCAAAGTCCAGATTCTCAGGGACGAATCCACCGTTGCTTTTCTGGAATAAGCGAACATAGGATCCTTTGGTGCAGAAGCGTGGAAGGGGATGTGAAGACAGATGCAGTAGCGCTGCATTATGAAGTCAGCTACCTGCAGAGCAAATTTCGAGGACGAGATATTGGCGTCCTTCGTGTAGCCCTGCAGTGTGCGGCGCATATCTTTGTATGCGGCTTTAAGCTCCGCATCGATACGTAGTGTCTCTTCATAAGTCCCACTCGAAGCCATCTCGTTCAAGAATTTCAGTATTGCAAGTCGGACAGGCATTGTTCTTCGGAGGGCAATCGCCACTGATGTTTGTGTAAAGACTTCCTCCTCTCTTGCGACGGGGTATGCTTCTAGAAGCTGCTCGTCATCGAAGTTTCCGGGAGGCGCGGTGTTGAATTCGCCTTCATGGATTAGTGGCGGACCACCAATTGACAGGCTCGTCTGTAGTGACAACTCAAGTACCGTATTCCAGATTCTGCGACGCATTTCTGCCTCCAGGACCGTCATACGAGGAAGCTCAGAAGGGTCCTTGTGTAAGCCAATGTACACCGCTGAACGATACACAGCACCTGCAGAAATCCATACAAGCTCTGCGCCTATATCGACCAGTTCGCGCGCAAGGAGCAGTAGGATGCTATTCTGCAGGTACTGGATACCAAGCTCTGACTTAAATGTCGGCAAGGACAACCATATCCGTGCTTCATATACCCAGCGTATTGCTTCGGCTTTCAAGGACATGTTTTCATCGTAGACTGTGGCACCGAGTGCTAGAATTAGTTTGAGCATCACCACAAAAGCCATGCTAGGCTCGGCATCATCCTTCCACATGCTCTCATAGGTGTGCTGGAAGCTTGGAACATGCAATACCCGATGGACTGTCTCTACCGTGCGGAGGTATGCAGCAACGAGTTGGTCACAAACTAGTCTTGACGGTAGATCTCTGTTCGGTTGAACAGGCCAAACCGGAGAACGCTGCTTTTTGATAACCCGAGCTAGCATCTTGGCTCGTTGCATGCTGGCCATGACATCCGAAGTTTCATTTCGAAAATGAGGTTCGATCATTTCAGTCAGCTCTCGAAACTACGTAGGGACGTTAGCGATCAAGCTCAGTCTGATCTGGAATACAGGGTTTGCACCATAACGAGACCGTTCATCCAGTGGCTTTGTCCAAAGAAACGATTCTTGTGTGAGATGCCCCGAGAGATAGCTGCACCTCCGGGTGTTCGAATGTCTTGGATGACGTCCATTCTAGATGCAAGGCAGCTGATGGTTTGTACAGAACGTGTTGATACTGGGGTGGAAATGGCAGCCGAGTTTGGAGAGCTGCCATTACTGCTCGCTCGAGACAGTCTATCTTCGAGCTCTATTATTCGAGCTCGCATAGCCTCCAGCTCGGATGATGCACGAACACTGATATCTGTACGGGATTTCGCAAAAGAGTAGTTACCTTCAACAGAGAGCCTTGAAGAAGTATTGGGCGTAGCTGTTGATTCTGTTGAATCGTGCCGTGGTTGTAAGCATGTAAGTCTTTTTGTACCTGGGCTCAGTTCTGGAGGTATTTGAGCCTCGTATGTACATGATGCAGTCTTTGATCTTATGCAATTACTGCATGGCGTCTCCCTGTTACATCGTATCTTCCTCTTGCGGCAGAGGGTGCAGGAGCTGGATGCGGTTAGCGCCGGATAGGAATAGCCGGGGAAATATGTGTGACTTACACCGTGGGTCTCTTACGTGAACGATTGGCTTCGACCATGTTGGAAAGAACAATATCACGTTTAAAATACTATTTCGGTCAGTGATACCGAAGTGTTGTCAGAAAGTGTGTAGAATAAAGAACGAGGACGCGGAGATAAGTAATGAGTCGGTGGTGGCCTAATGTTTTCGGGGTTCGGGGATAGTGGCCAATCGCATCGCGTCTGACGTCCGACTCTTATCCCCGACCAAGTAAATGCAACCATCACACAACGATATCACAACGATATCACAACAAGTTTACAGTTTGTATATAAACGACACACGTCGGACACGATGTTTTCCAAAATCTTCTGGAGACACGCTACATTGCTATCAAACATTTATCCAATAACTCCACTGTACCATGTCTTCTGTGGCCACATCTCAAGCACACGAAGCTTCTTCTCCTCCTAATCCTGTACCCGATCCGGAAAAGCCCTCTCTTTCAATAGCTACAGGAGTGGAGAATGAAGTCAGTAGCCTGGGTCCTGCCCCAGATGGAGGGCTGCTAGCATGGCTCAATGTTCTTGGCGCCTTTTGTGTCTTCTTTTGTTGCCTTGGTTTTACATCCTGCTTTGGCGTCTTGCAACAATATTATTCCACACATCAGTTGGCATACCATACCATGGATGAGATTGCATGGATAGGTAGTGTGGCAGCATTCATACAGTTTGCAGGCGGTGCAGTATGTGGGCCTCTGTTCGACCGGTTTGGAGTTTGGGTAAGTGTGTTCAGTGGAATTGCAGGTGTCAGAGATGAAAGATCCCTTTGGCCAAGCTAACAGACAAGACAGATGCTCCGCCCAGCAACTATAGCATACGTTTTAGGGCTCATGATGGTCAGTCTGTGCAACGAATACTACCAATTCATTCTTGCGCAGTCTATCCTCATGGGCAGCAGCGTCGCCTTTCTGCAATTCCCAGCCATCGCAATCATTGGTCATTACTTCGATAAAAGACGTGCTACAGCCCTCGGTATCGCGGCTTCTGGTTCCTCTGTCGGAGGGGTAGTTTTCCCCATTATTCTTTCCAAGCTCCTAAACTCGTCGTCGTTGTCGTTTGGGTGGTCGATGCGCGTCATCGCTTTCATGATTCTACCTTTCATGCTGCTTGCCTGTGCAGTTATTCGCCCACGGTTCCCACCTCGAAAAGCGACTATTTTCATTGGAGAGGCTTGGAGGAGCCCAAAATACGTATTGCTCATAGCAGCGCTTTTCTTCATGATGATGGGTATGTGGACGCCCCTCTTCTACGTCCCCGTCTACGCGGTTAGGAGGGGAATGAGTCCGCTTCTGGCATCATACCTACTAGCCGTAATCAACGGATCTTCGACCTTTGGGCGCATCATCCCTGGTATACTAGCAGATAAACTTGGGCGGCTCAACATGTTTGCTTTTGCAGGCATCTCAACGGGGATCATCGTACTCTGTCTCAACGAGACGCATACGAGTGCGGCCATCATAGTCTATTCCATCTGCTTTGGCTTCGTTTCTGGAACAATTATTTCGGCCGGCTCTGCAGCAGTCTCGATTTGTGCGAAGGATCCACGCACAATCGGTACATATATGGGCATGGGTTTGGGCGTTGCCGGTTCTGCTGTCCTGATTGGTCCGCCAGTCAACGGCGCACTGGTGGACGCTTACGGTGGCTTTCGACAAGTGTCTGTTTTCAGCGGTGTGGTCAGTCTAGTAGGTGGTATTCTTGCGATTGGCAGTAAGTTTGTCACCAGCGAGGGGATTTTGGGTAGAGTGTAGAGGCAATCTGCGTCTGGGAAATTCCTAGTAATGAGGCACTGGCTTACTGGAAAGCCTTCGGCATCCAGGAAAAGCAAGTAGTAGGGGAAAGCGGAAGAGTACGCAAAACAAAGTGGTCATCTTGAAATGGGCTGATTGTTGGTTACCAAAAATAAGCGAACTCATAAATGGGCCGGACGCTAGTAACTAGTCTCATCTCTCAATTGTCATTCATCACACTCCATCAAGTAACCAACTAACACCGAAACGTGACCCAAGGGCTCTTTTGAACTGCTGATTCACACCAATACCCTGAGATGCATGGGTTTGTCGTCAAGTTCAGCTTGTGTTTGCGCTCGCCAAAAACCACTGAAACGAATGGGAGTTTTGAGATAGCTTATGCGGGAATGGGCTCATAGGTGTTGTGGGCCTGGCGGTTGGAGAAGAGGTAGTAGATGATCATTCCGACAACGGGGAAGAGGAAAACAACGAGAGCCCAGATGACCTTGTTGGTTACCGGGCGGTTGGACTTGAAGATCTCAACTGCAGGACGGACGGGTCAGCCATGGGCAGAACTAGGAAATGTGATTCGAGGACAATAATGAGTACTCACTCCAGGCGATGATGTCGAGAACAAGAACAATGAACCCAACGATGCCTCCTCCAGTTCCAGCTTGCCACGGCTTTGTGCCCTGAGCTGTGATGGGCGCTGCCTCGGCAAGCATGAACATGGAAAGCTGGAGAAGCAGAGAGAGGACGAGGTTGAACATGATTGCGGTGTTTGGGCGATGCGGAATCTGAGCAAAGGGAAAGTTGGTGTAAAGGTGAAGATAATAAGGTGACAGCTGCTGCCTGTATATGCAGTGATGACGGGGCGCGAGGGGCTGGAATGTGTTTGACATTTTGCACAGACCTACGTCACTGGAAATTCTGCCTTGCAAGCAAGTGTCACGCGACTCGCCCAACACAGCCAACGCCGCCCGCTCGCGGAATCCTCTGCCCACTTTGCATCAACCTTGGTCCACTAACGGTGCGTTGGAAACGGGTCTGTTCAGCCTGGCGCGGCCAAAGCCTTACCGACTATTTCTGCAAACACTGGCACCATCACGTGTCGAGTCCAACACTCAACGCTATGACCTTTGCTTGATTCCTACATTCGGTTCCACCAGTCAGCACCAAACTTTGACTTACCATCGCCTGTCGTACATGTGCACGATGCATGTACGGAAGCACAACCGCCAGTTGCATAGTTTTGAGAGCGCTATCGATTCTGCACATGCAACGCACAAAAGCATGACGCGCAAGATGCGACACAAATTGGTGACTACCAGTAGCGGACCAGAACCACGTAGCGTCTCTCACTCTGAGTGAGCAACAAGTACACAAGCTATAAGTATGCGAGCTTTGTATCGCAATCAAAGCTAGCGCCAAGCCAGAACATACATCGTTGCTTCTTCCCTGAATTGGTCTTGTTATCTCTTCCTTTGTGCTGTACTTGTCGCATTGCATCGTTCTTGCTCACCAAGAACAGATCAACTAAGCCAAGACACCGTCATGGTGTACTCCATGATGCTAGGAAGTTTGATACCCCCATACAAACATACCTCTGTGCATACAAGACGGAACCGTGGCGCATTCTCGAGAAGGGGGTGCAGTTATCAAACAATCTCAGAAACACCAAGGAGAACTGGTCGCCACGTCCCAATTTCAGGTCCAGTGACTCAATCACCTCGTAAAGGCCGCGGGCGGAGTTTTTTGCACCAGCTCTTCGGAGTTTTAAAACTGTCGAAAAAGAAGAAAAAACTACCCTCAAGGTCCGGGAGCCAACGCAACATGTATTCATCCATTCTCGAGTCGCCAATGCTCGCAGATGACGTACAAGGAAAAGAGGCAATAACAGAATTCTGCGAAACTCGAGAGCTTGAACCAAGTCTCCAACCTCTCCATACGTCTTCCTATTCGAAATCTTGTCCCCCTCGGCTCCCCCAGGCCTCATGCAGCCTTGGAAGAGATGAAAGCGGTGAACTTCCTCCCGGGTATGCAACCATCGACCCATATCCTTTCTCTACTAGCAAGCCCGGCAATCGCGGTCGACGAACGGCATGCAAATCTAGTGCTATGCACACAAAGGACCTGAAATTCACATGCAAAAGCATAGGCAAAAGCGTGTCCAAGATTATCAGAGGCATGTCTGGAACCACGAGGTCAGCTTGGGTCCACAGGAGCTGAATGATGGCCAAAAGCAAGGGTTTATGGCTCCAGAAACAGGACTATTTGAACGTATAAGATAGAGTTGTGACTCAAGGCCCCACCAAGTGACGGCAATATCGCGTTGAATCACATGGTTTTGGTTATCAGGAGAGCGTATCTGGAGCATGGATTCTAACTCCGATACGTAAAATCGATTTGATTCAAAACGACCCTCTGATAACAAAGCCGGTAACCCACGCATAGTCTAGGAAGAATTTCGGTATCATTCACGAGATGTATCACGAGGTACTGGAAGACCCAATGCACAAGTGTGTTCTGTAAGATGGCATCGAATCAATGTAACACTGAGCGCCTGAATAATATTCGTTACGTCATGACCATCTCAGGGCATGCTATAATCATCCTACTCATTGTATGCTCATTGCTACACTACCACTCCGACATTCGCGTGCAAAATTAACAAAGCAGTCTCATATAACCAAGATCGCGGTTCTATCTATATCGCTAAAGCATTTCAATTGCTTCAGGATACTGCGAGTATTAGTATCGTAGCAAGAGGTTTTACAGCAAAAACTATTGCAGGGTATGCCCTCTTGTGGCTGTTAGTATGAGCTTGCAAAGATAGGTGGAATTGGGTCGGATAAAAAGACTCTACTCATCATTTCAACAATATCACTATCAACAAAGTCCACTATCGCTCAACGCTAAGGGCCGACCTCAACGTTGTAGAGGCGGCTATATGGGTATTCATTGTAACAACGATGCGAGATTGCGAAAACTAGTACGAAGAGTTAGACTTTATGCAAGGCTTGGCATAAGATGCGTTGTTGACACAAAGCACAACGTCGAGTGGCTACCACCCAGTGGAAATTGTGGTAATTTGAGACTGAGACTTCGCCTCCAGTTGCTCCCTGCTTATTTGATGCATAGCTAATTACCAAAGTTGTACAGCATGTCCCGTATCTATGCGGCGCGGCTTATCATACGACTTACTCGCGCAGACACCCAGGACCTTTTATCCGCGAGAGTTCATTCTTCACTCTAAAACTTATCGGTTGACGGCTACTTTCCGGCAGTATATGTGTCAACAGCATTGTCAGACACAAAGCTCTCCGGGATAATGTATCAACGCCATGCAATGAGCTTAGACCTGGTGTTCGGAAACACGGACCATTGAGGAGCGAATCAGCCGCCCCGGATGACTAGATGCAGAACCCCGTGGGAAGCCCCCATAAGAGAAATCGCTAGACAAAGTCCCATATGTCCCTATCTCAGATATATGACACATGGGCATCAGGTAAATATTCCAGAAGTCATCGCAAGGCTGCGTAGAATCATCCAATCGCCCCTGATCCCGAACGCCTTATCATGCGGGATGCCGCTAGACCGTTTCCATGCCGTGCCTTATCAACCACCCACGACCCTGCATCCACTACTTTGGACACGCGCTGTTCAGGCCAACGCTCGTTTCCGGAGCCTGGGAACCTGGGATATGCACCTCGGAGCGCTTAACTTCTTTGTCCACTGTTACGGCCTGATTTCAGAGGCTGAATCTAGCGGCGTAAGCCACACGCTCCACAATCCACGCTCGGCTCCCTTTCGTATTGGGCTCAGAATACCTTGCTTATCTTTGCCAAGACGGTATACAACATGACTTTTGAGGCACAGCACCATCGGGTGCGTGTGAAAATGGTACATGGGCCGTATTAATAACGGTTTCTTGGAAAATGCGGCAGGCTACCCGGTGGAATGCTCAGACGTATATGAGCCAGGGGACTCCCTTGCGCGCCCGCTTTCTCGTTCCATAGAACACCTCCAGTCTCGAGTTCTATGCAAGGTATTGAAGCGCTTACACCATGGAACCAGCAAAGGCTGTAAGTATTATCAAGAACAGCTTCAACAGTCGCGAATGTATCTGACAGATGAGTAGCCAGTATTCGATCCGGCGAAGCCCAATGGTGGCAACCCCAACCAGGAAAATGTCAATCTCCAATATACTGGACTGGAGTTCCATTACATCTATTTGATGATAATGGCCTTCTTGGTCTTCTTGATCATTCCAGGAATAGGGTTTCTATACTCTGGTCTTGCACGCCGCAAGTCCGCTCTATCGTTGCTCTTCCAGTCTTTCGCTGTGATGGGTGTGTAAGTTGAACACCAAATCATATGGGTCGCCAGACTTGCTGATAGCGTCAAGTGTGACTTTCCAGTGGATGTTCTGGGGCTACTCGCTCGCCTACTCCCGTACTGCTGGCCCTTTCATCGGCAACATGGCCAACTTCGGTCTCAAAGATGTAATGTCTGCGCCGTCACCTGGATCAGCACTGCAGCCTGAGATCGTCTTCTGTAAGGAATATATGTTCAACCAACTCGCCTATACCAAACTGACTGACTCTACAGGCTTGTACCAATTACTTTTCTGCGCTTGTACTGTGCAGCTTGTCATTGGTGGATCGTTCGAACGTGGGCGCATTCTGCCCTCTATGGTCTTTGCGTTTTGCTGGGCGACCGTTGTCTATTGTCCGATTGCTTGCTGGACTTGGAACTCGTAGGTCGACGTAACAGCAGAGGATGAAATTACGGCTAACAATGCAATAGAAACGGCTGGTTGTTCAAACTCCCCTCCCTCGACTTCGCTGGCGGTGGCCCTGTCCATATTGCGTCTGGATGGTCTGCACTCGCCTATGCTTTCGTCCTCGGCAAGCGTCTCCACAAGGGCGACAAGATTCATGGTAAAGCACACAACCCCACGTTGGTCTTTATCGGCACCGTCTTCATCTGGTTTGGATGGTTCGGCTTCAACGGAGGCAGTGCGCTTAACGGAACCATTCGCTCCATGGTGGCTGCTTTCAACACAAACACTGCAGCCTCGTTCGGTGTACTTGGTTGGGTAATGGTAGAGTACGTCCGTACCAAGGGGCACTTTTCCGTTGTCGGTGCTTGCTCGGGCGCAATTGCTGGCCTCGTCGGAATTACGCCCGCTGCAGGATACGTCTCGGTCTGGATTGCCGCACTCATCGGCTTCCTCACCGCCGCCATTTGCTCGCTTTGCCAGAATGTCGATAAGTGGATCCGGATCGACGAGGGTATGGACGTTTTCAAACTGCATGGAATCGGCGGTATGGTCGGATCTTTCCTCACCGGTATCTTTGCGCAATCATGGGTCTACGATCTCGACGGCATGGGCCCTTACAGCGCTCTTGGTGGCATGGACGGCGTTGGCGTCCAGGTCGGCCGTCAACTCGCAGAGATTACCGCTATCGCGTCTTACTCTTTCGTCGTTTCCTGCATTCTTTTGTACATCCTCAAGTTCATCCCAGGCATGCATCTCCGTGTTACCTCTGAGGCGGAGATGATGGGTCTGGACCTTGACCAATTCGGCGATGAGCAGATTGGTGACTGGAGTATGATGGAACAGCACCACTACGAGACAAATGCTAGTAGCTCGAGCAGCCAGAACACACCAGTAGCTGAGAGTGGAAAGCAGGATTAAATGGCGTAGATCTCTTCGTTGGGGCTGGCAGTATGAGTAGTCAGAGAATCTAGGTGGCTGCTCAAAATGGCCTGCTTCTTTTACTTGTGGCGGAATCATACGAGCTTTAGTGCTCAGTATGACATATCAACATTTTTCTTAGTCGTAATTTTACTTAATACTGTTCATGTGTCAACTGAGCAAATGCGAATACTTTATGTATCGCTATTTCGTGAAGTGGGGACCAGGAATATGAGTGACGGGTGCATTCAATGAATGCAACCCTTAAATACATTCTGTCCATTACTTACAAGAATTAGATCGACAGAAGCAGTCAAGTCAAACATGATATGTATGATGAAAGGCAAGCAGAACATGTGTTCGCGAATGATAATGACCTCGCACGGGCCTTGCGCTAGTCGGGCCGAAGCCCGTTCGAAAGTTCGCATCATCACACCCACACCTCCACCACGAGCTGCATCTGAATCACTCAACTCATGTCCCTGTCCAAATTTGCTCGGCCACTGTTAAGGCCTGCGTGTCACATATATCGAGCACCGGCACTATCAACATGTCGCCATATTTCTAGTCAACTGCGTAGCTTTTCAGAGACGCGTGTACAACGTGTACCACAAAGAAGAGCACCAAGGTCTTCCCATGAGCAGCCACACATACCGCAAAACACACCCCAAATTCCACCAGAGTTTGTGGATGAAAGTTCCCATGCTGGTGCTGATAGATCAAATCATTCTTCAGCATCGGAACTAGATCAAGAAGCAATTCTAGAGCAACTCCGACACGTGAGAGTCCGATACCTGCGGCCAGCCTTATGGGCCATATTCGTGTCTGGTGGAATCTTCGCCGGCCTCTCGTATCTGGAAGCTAAAAGGGAGCTCAAAAAGCAAACTGCATCTACTGGTGGATGGCTTCCAACGCCACAATGGAGCGTCCCTCGACGCACCCCACCGACCCCAACTGAGGTGGTTACCGGTGCATGGAATAACCTCGATCCCATCTCAAGACTCACCTATGGAATCATCGGAGCCAATAGCGGAGTTCATCTGAGTAGTTTTCTCATGCCACGCACATGGGATACGCTCTGGCATCTGCCGGTCCGCAACGTTAATTATACTCAGTTTACCTCGATGTTTGTGCACTCTGGAGCATTGCATTTCTTCGTAAACATGTACTTCTTGAACAACTTTCTGAAACCAGTTGGCTATTCGCGCGTGTTCGAGGGCAGCCCATACCACACCTTGTCTTTCTTCTTATCAGCCGGCGTGCTGTCTGGTTTCGCGCAGCACTGGTCGACTTTGATACCCATTCAGAAGCGACCCATTCCCGAAATCTTTATTCGTTGCGGAGGAGCATCAGGCGCCCTCTTTGGTATCTTGGGTGTTTTCTGTATGCAATACCCACATGCCGGGCTTGGTATCTTGTTCGTACCCGTACACTTTGAGGCTCAGCACGTACTGCCAGCCATCATGCTTTTTGATTTCATCGGCATGATTCGCGGATACAGCTTTGTCAATTTCGGCCACGCGGTAAGTCATCAACGCCACTTGTGCTGGATTTTGTTTCTAACGTCACTAGGCTCATTTCGCAGGCGGACTTCTCGGCGTGGCATATTCTCAGCTGGATGGAAAAACAAATCTTTGGAATCCGCTTGTGCGTTTTTGGAAGCGCAGATTACAACAACAGTCCTAAGGCCATGTTGGATGTGCATCACCTCACACATCATACCGGGAACCTTGAAGACCTGCTACCGATGGCTATATGTTTCATGGAATAAATTTATTGTAGTTTAGAGTACTATATACCTGGTTTGTGCCAGCGCAACTTTCTCCCGAGTAAATGAAGAACACGAGTAAATACGCTACTGTGAAAAAACAACATTGAATTTCGAAATTGATAACAGAAAAACATCTCACATCACTGCCCCATCACTCATACAATACACAGTACTTACGTCCGGGTTAGCCAAGTCTCTTGGTCTCAAGAAGAAAAGCGTCGAACCAACCCCATTATTCCGTTGCTCAGACTTGCTCCCGTCCTCTCCACTGCCTTCTTGGCGTCTCTCATGATAGTCCTGCTCGTGCTGCTCTTGCTGCTAGACTTGGATTTCTTTCCTGCCGTGTTTTTGCGTATGATTTCTAGGCTGTCAACAGTACAAATCGCCAACGTGACCATATCCAGCTCCCAGTCATCGTCGTCGTCGTCTTCATACTCTCCGTCTGGGTTATCTTCATCAGGGTCCATGCCAGCAGGTAGGCGAAACTTTGGTATGTTGGTCCGCATGCCTGCATCTGGGTTTGATTTCTTGGTCAGCCGCTGTAGTTTGACTGCTTTTCGATCGTTTTCAGGGTCCAGGTTTATGTCTGCTTCTTGGACTGGACTGTTGGCTCGAGAAAGTGACACAGGTGTCATACCTGTGTGAGCCTTGACCCTTGTCAATGGGATGATGATGGAAGACGTGCGCGACAGGGTGTCTGTGTTAATGGAAGACATGCTGCGCGTAGTTGTGAGAGTGTTCATATCGGTGAGGTTTGAAAACATCTTTGTGTGTTTGTGTATAAGCCACAAGGTATCTGTGAGGTGATGTCTTTTCGGTGTGTACTAGAGTGAAAAGTGTTGATCAAGATGGAAAACCCTCAAGATAAGATGCCTGCGTTTATATAGGAACGGCGATGGCACAAAATACACTATTACCGAGTTCCGTCAACCATGGATGGAATATGTGCGTACCATGATCGACACTGGCTGCCATGTTATGTCTCAACTCAAACGTATGTCATTGCTCAAAAACAACTCGATTCGGTACTCTTTGTTCTTCCAATACTACTCTCACACGAGTCGATGATCGGTTTGTTGATGCTTTTGTAAGACGCACCCAATAGCTCGAGGCCAGTAACTAATCAACCTCTACCACACTGAAATCCTTAGCCTTTGATTGGGGCTGGGAACGTGCATCGCAGCTTTCCTTCCAGAATTCTCATCAAACTGCAACCCCATTAGGATGCTCAATCTACCGTAGCAGCGTCATTGGCGCCAGCTCCATCAAGCCTCTCCGGCATATCCAAATACTTAGGACGCCTTTTCAAAAGGTCTCCTGGAATTTGCTGTAGCCAAGAGTTAAACAGCTGGAGCAACAGGACCCTTTGGAACTTCTGTGGACCCCAGCGTCCGCAACGTCTGAATAGCTTCTTTTCGCATTTGCTTCACGCAAAACGTGCAATACCAACGCGAAACCTTGTCCACGCCGAGCTTCTTAACACACGATCTGTGGAAAAACTGAATCGGACAATCTCGGTAGGAGCAAGTAAGTATGTCTCTGAGTAGGTGTGGTGACAGTGCGTCTGGCATCACGACTCCACAATAGCATATCTGCTCACCAGCCTGGCCCATGACTTCAGATACAATGTCTTCTAACACACCATGCGAAAACTTTTTCTTTCTGAGCTCGTTACTCTTTTTCAGACAGTTATACAGACGTTCTTGCTGTATGGCGGGTCCAAGCTCAGATTCATGGTCGAAAGTGTCGTAGTCTTTGAGTAAGCGTTTTGGTGCAGTTCCTTGAACTAACCTGAGAGCTTGCTGTTCCCAGCTTTCCTCGAGATATTCCATGAGATCGGTATCGACGAGCATCAAGCAGCCTCGAGTTCTGTCGTCCGCTTCGTACAGTGATAGTAGCTTCTCGCCCTGGATACGGTTGTGCGGTCCAGAAACAGATGTGTCGATACCGGGCATTGCAATATAACACGGATGTGTTATGGGATCAACACAGGAGCAATCCAAATCTATGTCAGTATCTGATATTCAGGTAGAATTAAAATACACTTACGAGGTTCATGATATGGGCAATCTGGTATAGCATTATCCTCGAATGCGCACCAAGAATCATATGAGCAGCCATCGAATGATGACAAAAAGGGGCTTGTGAGTTGATCAACAGTGAAGTTGTCAACGAAGTCCACCCAACGCGATTGTTTTCGATGTTCTGTGATTGGCAAAGTCGAAACGGGGTGACCAGTAAATGCCTTCTCCGGGTATTGTTTAGTAGCGCCTGCGACCTTTGTTGCCTGGCTCATGACGTGACCAACTTCAATTATCTCTCGACTCGGACATACCTCTGCATTGTCATCGATGCCTTCAACATTCAGAGCTGCTTCCAATCCCGACACAACATCACTGAGCGGCATATTGGCCATTTCGGCACTCTTTTCATCTTCTCTCTTTTCGGCAATGGAATCTCCATTGCTCCTTTCTCCATCACGGGCTCTCTTAGCCTTGCGCCTCGCCTCACGTACCTTTTTAGACTTCTTCTTCTTTTGTGAGATGACAGGATGCCCATCCGCTATCTCTTTTGGCTCTTCAACAAGACCTTCGGATTGTGTTGATGCATAGTCTGAATGGCTCTTGACTGCTAGGGCATTTGGAGAAGGCTTACCGGAAGAATCTGCAATTGCAGAATATGGGTCCAAAGACTTTGATTTGTCCTTATGCAAAAGAGCCAAAGGCTGCTGAGGCTGCTGGCTTTGGGCACCACCACTACCACCATAGATGTGCTGCTCAGGGACGGGGGTTACTAGCGACTTACCATTGACAGAATCTTGTTGTCCCCTCCAAGGTGACGGTCTAGTTCTCATCTCTCCGCTAGGTGACGTAGAGTCCATCGCTTGGTCAGCTGGTTTGGTGCTAGTCACCCTTACCGATATAGGCCCTCGACCTTGTGTAGGATCGGCCACCAATGGCACCAGCGGTGCGTGACAGGGTTCAATTTTTGTCTCGGGAAGGGAGTCCTTACTGTTTAAATGGTGGTGTGTGGCTTCAAGATACCTCTGATTAGGACCGTCGCCTGCCCAAAGTCGTTGTAACGACTGCTTCTCATGTTGATCACTGATACAATATTAGCTCCTGTGTTTTTTTTTCTTTCGAAAAACCGATCTAGCTCTTGTGCTAGTAGAAAGACAAAGTGAAACGACGGAGATATAAGGGAATTGTATACCTCGACAACGTGTTGGTCTCTTTTGCTGCAGTCTTATTGTCGACGGACTCGCTCGTAGGCATGACGAGCTTGAGGCCAGTATTCCGGTCTATTGTAGAATATCTTTCCTCCACAATATCGTGTGAAGCTCTGCTAGTGTACCTCAAGTAGCCTGCTCGTCGCATGCGTACTTCTGCATTGTCTTTCATGACCTGGACTATGTCTTCAACTACAGACTGCTTGAAGGCATGTACAAGCGCTAAAAATTGTTTGAGCTCCTTTCCATGCATGCCTTTTGTTTTGGTGTTACGCTTGAGTAGCTCGGAGATGCGGAATGCCTCCAGGATGCGGTCCATTTCAGCATCGAAGTCCATTGCTGATATACCATTAGGAGTATCAGCGAGCTTTTTAAGCCTCTCTCTGTCTCCCTGTGTGTGGTAAACTTGTGCACGATACTAACGGAACATTAGCCAGAAACCTGTGGACTGGGTGAAAAAAAAATGCGATATAAGCAAACTTACGCGAAGTTGCCTTTCAATTTCTTCGACCTCTCCAGGGTTGCGGGGATTACCAAGATCTCGGCTGGTCATTCCATCAGCAGAGTGGATGACCGAGTCAATGTATTGAATCTCTTCCTGGGTAATTGCTCTTGCTCTGAATGCCGCTCTCGCTAAATGCTTTGCATCTTTCCTCTCACGTTTCGATGATGGGAAGTCGCCAGATGCGGCTGTACGTTCAATATCGGTCGCTAAATCACGAGCGTTGTGGCCTTCTCTCGCTGTGTCTGCGATCATGCCGTTTGGATCGGATTGAATGATGCTCCAATCAACCTCGCCACCGCTTACGTACACAACGCGTAGCTGCTGGGCAATCTCATGATGTCTTTTGTAGTGGGCCTCGTTAATCGTAATACAGTATACGCAGATATGGCTGCGGAAGCGCATGAACATCACCTACATTGTGTCAATTCCTCGTTTCCGAGAAGGTGGTTGTAACGAACCTGATGGAAGCGCACGCATGGCTCCAGATGCTTCCCAAAACAAGACACTCTTGCACTCGGATTCTTAATATGACGCTGGCAGAACCCGCAATGGTGGCTGTTGTGGTTAGCAAGTTTTCCTAACATTAGTCACCATAGTTTCAATGAGGCAGCCTGGCAGTTGGCAGCCCGGACTGACAACCATGGAAGAAACAGCTTACTGGAGGGCTGGCGAATCTTCCCACTTAAACAACAGACCGTTTCTCATTTTTAATCCAGATCAATTGTTTTACTGACTGGCGAAGGGGTGGAGAGGGAGATTGGGCGTCTTGGAGGTTCTGGCAAAGAAGTCGTGAAGAAGTGCGAGGTTGAGACAAGGTATCCAGCAGCCGCAGAACAAGCAGTGAATAGCAATCACGCCTCAGTCAAATCTGTATCGGAGATTGTAGTGCGCCAGCGAGACGCGACGAACTGCACATTTGACTATAGGTGAATGCTATATGACAATGGGAGCTTATGGAAGGAGCGAGGGTGCAATAGCAAGACTGAAGCTGAAATGACAGTATATCAACGAGGAAATGAAAGACATGATTTAGCGCGCCATTGTGGGGACTGCCCGTCGCTTCTGCGGTGAACAGTGAAAGATGCGTCATTGCTCGCTGCGTTTGAGACACTGCAAACACCACAACTGCGAATCACGCGCAGTGGCCTCTCACTACATATCTGCCACGATGCGAGCACCGGCCCAGACATAGGGATAGTTGCGCTGGTACCAGTTGACGCTTCGACCAGTCAGTGACACAGTCTTAGATACGGTTGTTCTGCTGTACTTACAATGTCTTGCGCCCAGCAATGCGCGGATGCGTTGCCCAGGACCCGCCCAGAGTCACGTTGTGTTTTCCGTCGAAGAAGTCGGCTGTCTGCTGTCAGCGATATGGTCGTGCACACAAGTTGAGGGGATGTCGGGTCCTTCCGCACCTGTGTAGCCCGGGTACAGTTTCATCGGCTCAAAGCCGTCATGCTTCTCCAGCACAGTACTAGTCCACTCCCAAACACCGCCCAGATCGGACTGTCCGCAGAGCTTGTTGCCCTTGTCGGCCACAGAAACTGGATGCCAGTGCTTGAAAGCCACATTGGTTCCCTCAAGGTCGATGAAGAGATCACGTGGCTTGAGACTCGTCGCTGCGCTAGAGTTGCCGTTAGACAAATGATATGATGGCGGCGTCTCGAACACGCCCTCGTTAAGCAGGTGGCTGTATGATGTTAGACACTTGTTTCTTCAATAATGATATTCAAAAACATACCCATTGACCGCTGGGATCGTGTTTCCAAGCGACTGCTCAAACTCTGGCTTTCTGCTGTCAACATAGGCATAGATGCTTCGTACTTCTTCCATTGTGGGGATGCGACCGCCCATCCACTGAGCACACCCAGCAAGTTCGTCATAGGACGCGACAACAGGCCAGCCCATGGCGAACTTCAAGGGGACAGTGCCATATACTGTGCGTACGAATTTTCCTTCGATGATGCTCTGGGCGGAATCTCCATTGCCATGCAAGTTGCCATTAACCACGCTGTCTCTCTTGGCAGTGCTTGTATCGTGGGCGTTAGAATAGGGCTTGTCGCACCATGATGCGGGTATTTCTGACCAAAATATGTCAGTAAGATGGCAATGCAAATTGTTTTCGGGAGACTAAAAGAATAGGGTACGTACCTGTCTTGCCTGTCTGGAACAAGTATGCGGCATATTCACCATTTGTGATGGGGCGGGCCTTGGCACGGAATGCCTTGACGTGTACTGAGCGACGAGGCCTCTCATTGTCCCAACCAAAGTAGCGTTTGGTCTTGAAATCGTTCTCTGGGTCATCGAGTCCTATGTTGACATCGGACTCTGGGATCGTGAACCACTCATTCTCAACAGCCAAGACTTCTGATTGTGCAGCATAAGCCGCAAAGTCTGGCACCTTGGTCCCTGGCGGTGGCAAAACTTTGTCACTTTGGATAAGCATGTAGAGTAGGGTCTCGAGGTGCATTGCCTCATGCTCAAAGCCCAGCCACAACCCGCGCGAGACACGGCCGTTGCTCTCTGCTTCTCCAGAATTGTAGAGGGCTTCAACGTTTGCGCGGATCGTCTGTTGGTATTGTACAATCGTCTCCAACGATGGCCACTCTTCAGGCACTTCTGAGTGAGCATGGCATATAGTTGGGTCATCAACATCCGGATCCACGCCGCGCTCGAAAATCTTCCAGAAGTAAGCCGGTTCCGTGGGCTTGGCATTGGTAGCACGAGCAATGTGGATGTCTAGAAATGTAGGAATGTGGCCTAGATAAAAGATACACTCGTTGCGGAGCTTGATTGGCTTGGAGAGCAATTCGCCTTCTGGGATCATCTGCTTGGAGACCGCATCCCAGGCTTTCCAGAGTGTGTGCCACTCAGTGAGAGAAGGTAGAGGCTTTGGAGCATACTCTTCTGGCGCGGTGGGGAAGAAAACCGCAGGCTTGGAGACGAGGTGGAGTCCTAGGGATGATCAGAGTCACGCTATCGGGCCGCGGTATTGGAATGCACACTCACCGTAGTCGCCTATCGAATTGGACCATACAGTATTTTCGGTGAGTTTGGCAAGCTCCCAGAGGCGCTTCGCCTCCTCATGGCTGTACTTGTAACTCTCCTCAATTCTGATTCTCTCACCCTGCTTGATTGGTACTCCGTCGATGACAACATCTTTGCGCGGTGCTACAAAGGCGTGGTGTCTGCCGGCTTTCTCGTCGTACTCGCCAATCACCTCCCAGTCGTCGAGTTTGAAAGCGTCTTCACCCATGAGAGTGTTTGCGTGCTTGAGTCCGTTGAGTATGAATCTGTGTGTGACGCCGTCGCGATCGTTATAGGCATGAAAGACGCGCTAGCGTGAGCAAAACGTTAACATGTATCTTACAAGCGTTGGGTGGCGGGCCATTTACTTGGGGGTCTTTGCAGGAATCGATACCGATAAGCATGGTATCACCGGTTTGTAAGACTTTGCCGAACCCGGCAAGGAACGGCGGTACTTCATGACGCTTAAAATTGCCCAGGCTAGAGCCTAGCCAGAGGATGGTTTTTGGTTTGGCCTCGACAGCTGGGGATTTCAGCCATTCAAGCGCGTCGTCGTAGGTCCCATGGAGGCCGAAGCACTTGACATGCCTATACCCCTCTATGCAGTTTGTCAGCAAATGCTCGCACCAAAAACAGGGCCATGTGTCATCGCCATCCGCATGTATGCAGGACCCAGCTGAAGCCCAGTTCCGCTCGCCAATAGAAGACGACTTGGAGTCGTGTGGTGGCGGCGCCATGCGGGGAAGCGCTTGCTTACCTATGGGTATCTGTTTGAAGGTTCTTTCCAGTTCCGGCAGAGACAAATCGACGGCGTAGTACTCAATGTCCTTGCCAAGACGATCTATGGCCTGCAACAATATGTTGACTTTTCTCAGATTGCTGCACCGACATTAGTACTTACGAAGCACGAGGCTCGTTTCCAATCTCTTGTGTACGAGGGGAGCCGGAGTCGTACCCACTCCCCAATTCCACCACGACCGAACCCGGGGAAACGCGCTGGGCAATGCTGTCCGCATACGTCTCCAGCACTTGGATTTCTGCATTAGTCAGGTAGTATCTGACGCAGAGCGTATGAGTCAGCTTGGCCGCCAGATGCGTCGTCTAGTGCAAGAGAAGTCCTCACTCGTCCTGGTATGTGATCTGCTCAAACAGACCAAGTCCCTCTTGGCTATTGGAAACAGAAGAGCAGGAAATTAGCACGTGTCTTGGGCTTGATATATTCATTGCTTACTCGTAGAGCAGCAATGTGGGCAGAGTCTTCTCGGCACCGGCACCAGGCCGCAAGCCCTTCTTGATATCGGCCAGGATATCCGATTCGGCGGTGTCGACACGAATGTCGAAGATTTTGGCGGCCATGTTGCAGCAGCGTACTCTTGTCAAAGCGTTGGCTCGTCACGAGCGGTCTTGTTGACTTTGCCGGATGCTGGAGGCCGCCTGATACTTATACTACGTGCAAAGTACGTAATGTGGATACCCAAAGGCTTATGCGATGCAGTAGCTGGCGGTAACTACAGGACCGGTACATGTTCGTCTCCAACCGCCCAGGAACACGGCAGGCCCATTGCCTGAACAGGTCCAGCCCAGCTAGTGGATGTCGTGTCCGTGTCACCAGGCCCCCGACAGCAAATCAAGACGGCCATGGCTCTCACGCTCCGGAGTCGTACGCCGGAAGGTGCTGAATACCCCAGTATAAAGGCACCGTCGGGATCCGTCAGCACAGTCCGTCGCGGGCGGCCAGGCAGATACTATAGGGCTACAATAGTGACGTCACCCAGAACACGCTAGCCAAGCCGCCCTGTACAGACAGTCATGCAGCCCATACACATACAGCATGCACATCGTGCGTCTGCAGCGTGTGGGGTGAACCAAAGCCGAAGAAATCGCTCAGGTACCGTCGCAAAGCGCCAAGCTGGTGTTCTGACCACGTCGGTGAACAATGGCACTGCGGGGTTGCTCATCTGTCACGGTGGAGCTGGACACGTCTGGCACATGTGCCTGAGTAATGGGAGAGCAAAAGCACAGTAACGCGGTGGGCACTACACGTTACGCCTCGCACGGCAGACACGGCGCTGTTCTACTACTTACTGGCAAATTGCAGAGGATTGCGCTGGGCCGTGAAGCACAGGGGGGAGCCACGCATCAGCCCCGTGTCGCCATGCCCATGCCTCGACTTCGTAAGCACGGGCTTACCTATCGGTTGATTACTATACTACATTGCGTACTGTATGCTGAATCTGTACACGGAAATGTTCCTAATCCTGACGAGCTGCAGCAGCGTTACACACACGCAGGTACGCACTCGCTTCACCGGCCAAGAAGAAACAGTTTTCCCTTACCACCCTAGCAAAACGGATTTTGTCGGCCTCGCCCTAAATGACATCTGCGCTGGCGAGCATTTGGCAAAAATTATCAAGGACCCCTATGCTGTGTCTGCCATCTCAACAAAGACCCCGTACCTCTGGAATCATGGCGCGCAGTTCGTGCTAACCATTCTCGACGAGGCTCCCCCCTTGCATACCAATCTTGCCATCACATCATCGACTGACAATGACCGCTCCATGTGTTATACAGACGTGCGAAGCACACTCGAGAGCAAGCTGAATAATTTTCAACATGCCTTCTTGGACTACAGCAAATGGTAGCCTCTTGCTAGCACGTCTTCTGCATATTTCAAAACGCTAGTCTTTAGTACAAAGACATTGATGCAAACCTTCACCTAGTCTGCTCAGCCCCGCACCGATCCCGCGCCCCCTGTTTCTGATCAGCTCATGCCAACTGCAAGTCGCCCTTGCCAAATAAGCTCCCGAACATGCTCAGCGCAGGGTCACTTGCTGCAAGCCTCCCGACACCCCTTTGTAGTCCTCCTGATTGTCAGGAGCGAACAATAGCAGAACTCGCAATCATGACAGCTGTGGCTTCTACCTGTTCCATGGAAACCAGTGTCTGGATGCTGCACCGTGGCCCGAAGGCGTGTGTCTAGTCTCTCGTCGCAACACTGGTAATCTGATCGTGGTGGCAAGCTGTCTGCTATTACTCCTCCAAACACTTCATTCAGCCTCTGATCCCGTTTGACGCCCGGTCTCTCCGCCTCTTGGGCTATTTAATTATCCCTTGGTCAAGATGACTTGGTTTGTTCTAGCTTCTAGACCTGGTGACCTGCGGCGTTGAGCCACCGTGAGAGGAATCGCTTCAGCCGACTCCATCGTGGGCCTTGATATACCTGGCTAGACACGACCCCACGAGATTCTTGCCTTCATCATCACAAGCTTGAGCCTTTTCAACTTACGTCCAAACTTTCTACTTCCCATAGTTCACATCAGACAACATGAAGTGTTATACCAGCTCGTCCCAGTCTCTGAACATCCCCGCCAACCAGAACTTCTTTTTCCGCAACGAAGGGATGCTCGCTCACCCTGCACAGTTGCCAAGACTCGAGCTCGAAAAGGATATGTTGGAAACCAGTCTTGCCAGTTGTGTTACTTACCTACAAGCGCTACGCAAGAAGCTGGCTCGGGGTGTAAGGCGGCTCGATTCCGACTCATGCTTACCGCGTAAGAAAAAGAAAAAGATACAGCAAAGCATGCGAGATCTGGAAATGGAGATCAAACACCGGGAGCGCGATGAACAAGCCTGTCTCAACAACCTCCAAGCCTGTAAAGCAAGCATTTATATTGCCGAGACAGTGTCATCGCCATCTACAACAGTGTCATCGATAGTATCAGATTTTGAATCGTCGACACTATACTCGTACCCAGAGGAGTCAGGACCCATGGAATCAGCGACCGCAGAAACAGTGGAGGGCTCTTGCTCTGGCATTGGATATGTGGAGCAAACCAACGCTGCGTGGTCTTTGCCCATGACCAGTACGTCGACGCAGTTCATGTTCAACCCAGAGGCTGCAGTCTTTAGGCCGCTAGCCGTTTACAAGGATCACGAGGTGCAACTTGATCAGCGGTTCGCCTGACTCCACCATTGACCACCATTGGCATTCACAACACCAGGTAGATGGACATTGGATGTCAAAGTTAGATGGGCGCTAATACGTCAACGAAGCTCCCATAAGGGGACCAGGATTGTTGAGAGAGCGGATAGCCACACCCGGGCCAAGGTTACCCCGCAGCAGTAAAGACTGAACGAGGGGCAGGGAGCGGCAGGTCCACGAGAAGTAGGACAAACTCTGTGTGATGGGCAGGAGTAATGGTAACACGGGTCAACACTCTATAGTACCCCACTTTGCGTGCATATTGTATGCGTATGGACGTACAAGGCATAGTCGCACATTTATTGCCGCATCAGAGGCGTTTGCTCAATCTGGCTTCTTCTTTTGCGTTCGATCGCGCTCCATCGCTCTCAGTTAGCCTCCTGGGCCCCCTAGACTTGGCCAAGGTGTGGTTTTCTGGCAGACCCTCGGCTACAGGAACAGGAATTGGGTCATCAGAACTGCCCTGTAGTATGCCTGTACATGCGTCTTCAGCAAGGATAGCATCAAGTCGTGTATGTAATTGTAAAAAAATTCATTGGCATGTGCCAGTGTCCCATGTTGCCCGGGAGCTCGGCCCATAATTGCCTTTTCGGGCCAGGTCGGCTTATGCTGCAGCCCCACACAGTGACGTGCCGCCCGCGCAGCCCACGCTTCCTGCGCGCGGCCGCTGCACGTAGTGACTGCCCACCACCTTTTCCCACTCTCCTCCCACGTTCAACATTCACACGCTAGCTGGAGTTCAACACTCTACGCCTTCTCGTTGGTTCGCGTCCAAGAAGCGAGATTCGCGGGCGCACAAAGACCAAACGGAACCCAGAGCCGCGCCCTCAGCTCCAAGAGAGGACAGTACGGCAGCTGCCTCCACTTCAACACGGCAGTTCACACAGCACTCG
The DNA here is from genome assembly GCA_020744315.1 of Curvularia eragrostidis. Taxonomy (NCBI): domain Eukaryota; kingdom Fungi; phylum Ascomycota; class Dothideomycetes; order Pleosporales; family Pleosporaceae; genus Curvularia; species Curvularia eragrostidis. The sequence goes on along the minus strand of JAIRCK010000010.1, from coordinate 397,977 downwards.
CGCCTTGGCCCTTGCCGTGATATCTACCGTGTGAAGCCCTCGCCCACCTGCTTCTCAAGCATCTGCCTTTCGCTCCATTGTCCGCGTCTCATCCAACATGGCTGATGTTGGCAACGGCCTCAAGGCCGACGGTAGCCAGTTACGAGAGCGGCCAAGCACTAAACCATTACATCTCAACAATGCAGACGATGCTAAGCAAAAGGTCCTGCAATTGAACGACGATGAAGACAAAAAGCATAAAGGTGATGCCAGCAAGAAGCGGACCTACGGAAGGACTCCGGATGGTACAGGTGTGTCTCGAAGTCGTGGAGTATCCCCTCACAGCATCCCGTCAGTACTAACTCTGCTGGTGCAGTCTTTGTTGTGCCCCAGACCCACGACATGGTCTCGCAGCTGCTGTCGCCCTCGCAACCAAAGAACTTGTCGGATTTAGCAGTCCTTGCTGTGCTCGCTTCCATGATCTTGACCTTTTTTGTACTGCCCAAAAGCGCCCGCATACCTGTATTCGCAATAGTCTTCCTGTTCTGGCGCGCCGGCTACAATGCAGGAATTGGCTGGCTGCTCGACGGCCAGTCCAAGCACAACCGCCTCGTCTTGTGGGCGAAGCAGAGCCACATCTTCGAGAACCCCGAAACTGGCAAGAATCCAAATCCAGCCCTGTACAAACTTCTCAAGCGTGAGCTGGAGATCAAGATCCCAGAGGATTACAAGTTTGAAGAGGCTCCGCTTGAGTACAACACATGGCTGGTTTTTAGACGTGTTGTAGACTTGATTCTGATGTGTGATTTCGTGTCATACTGCCTATTCGCCATCGCCTGCTTCAACCGCCCCCAAGAAAGCTGGCTCTTGTGGGCCCTGCGATGGACGACGGGCATCGCCCTCTTTCTTTTCAATTTATGGGTCAAGCTTGACGCGCACCGAGTTGTCAAAGACTTTGCGTGGTACTGGGGTGACTTCTTCTACCTCATCGACCAAAGCCTGACGTTCGACGGCGTCTTTGAGATGGCACCACAGTAAGACTCTCTGCTACGTCGTTGAGTTAAGAACATACTAACCAGCCACCCCTGCCCACAGCCCCATGTACTCGATAGGGTATGCCGGATACTATGGTATTGCCCTGATGACGGCAAGCTACAAAGTATTAGCAATCTCCATCCTCGCCCATGCTGCGCAATTTGCCTTCTTGTCCATCGTAGAGGAACCCCATATTGAAGCGACCTACAACCCAGCTCCTCCCCGCCGTACGCGCCACAATTCGGGGGAGCTTGCCCCAGAAGACCGCCCCAAGACTAGCCAAACTGAGCTCGCTTTCGGCGAAACGGCCTACGATCCCTCCAAGCAACCTGCCCCAACGCACCACATTGTAGGACCTCTGAACACAGACTTCCATCGTTCTATCGATGTCACGGTAGTATTGCTTTCGTTCTACATGCTTTGTTTGGCAGTGCTAACTCCAAACACGTGGACGGTGAAGGCGTTCCTATTTATCAATGCTTTGGGCTGGCGGCTATGGTATGCGCTGGGTCTAGGCTACATTTTGGACCGACAGTCCAAGAAGAAGAACTGGACCAAACACTTCATCAAGTATGGCGATACCAAAGAAGAGGCTTGGCGCCAATGGAAGTCCCTCTACCACATGAGTATGACCATGAGTCACGCCAGCTTTGTCGCAGTTGCGTGGAAGATGTACAGCCTTCCTACAGACGGCTTGAACGGACTTGCGCTCTTCCGACATGTTCTTGGTGTTGCCATGATTGCCCTTCAACTGTGGGTTGCCATGAGCATATATGAGTCGCTTGGAGAGTTTGGATGGTTCTGTGGCGACTTCTTCTTCGACCCACCTTCGAAATCACTTACCTACAGTGGCATATACCGCTTTTTGAACAATCCAGAGAGGGTTCTCGGACTCGCTGGTGTCTGGGGCATAGCCATAATAACATGGAGTCCAGCAATCTTCTATCTCGCAACAACAGCCCATGTCCTCAACCTCGCCTTCTTGCAGTTCGTGGAGAAGCCTCACGTCATTAAGGTGAGCCATGAATCGGTTTGAGCACATCTTTAAGTATCGTTTGCTAATCTTTTGCGTCTAGTTGTACGGCCGCAACCTCCGTGAAATGTCAGGTGTCAGCAAAACTGTGCGTCAAGCATTGCCTGATCCAGTCCGCCAGTGGCAATCAGCAGCCGACCAGTATATCAATTCCATTGTGGAAAAGATTGAAGGTTTCTTGGATGATACCAGACCAAAGATTGCCGCCAAAATCGATAAATTCGCCCACGACACCACGAGCCTCTTCAAAGTACCGCCGACACGAATCACTATCAGCCGCTCCTCAGAAGACATATCTGGTCTGGATGCCAAGCAATACAAGCTGGAGGTCGAAGGAACCTTGCTACCTTCAACAGTTGAAAAACAGAAAAACGGGGGTCGCGAAGGCGAACTGGCCAGGATTCCGGCGGCTCGGACCAATAACTTCAAGACGCTCATCCTCGAATACGGCGCACCCATAAAGGTCCGCTGGCAAGCGCCCCTTAACCATAGCAAGAAGGATTGGATCGGACTGTACATGGTTGCCGACAACCAGTGGCGCGAAATCACACGCATCAGTTCAAATGGACGATGGGTTGCCACTAACAAGGACATGTTTGACTCTGCTCGTGCTGACGACGGCATACTGGTCTCGGACAAACTGCAGCCTGCAAATCCTGCTGACGAAGAGTCTTCGGACTGCTACACGGGCGAAGTCGAGTTCCGTGGAGACAAGCTTTGGTGGACGACTGGCGTCTTCGAATTCAGATACCACCATGGCGGCGGACATCATGTCATGGCACTCTCACAAGCTTTCGAGATTCGTATTCCCAAATTCGACGAGGACGACGTGGAAGTGGACGAGAACGGGACGATGCATCGGGCCGTGGAAGAAGCCCTTCTCCCCATCATCCAAAACTGCTTTGACCGCGACCCTGAGGTTGCACCTTCGACGCCGGAGGAGCCTTTCGGAAGCCAGGTAGAACGAGATGGCAAATTCGCCAAGCGCGTAGTCTTTGCAGTGCATCAGATGTAAGTTGATGGCTATGTCAAGTCGTGTAGAATGATAGACTGACGATATCAGGTTCGGTATCGAATTTGCACCCGAGGTTGTACAGGCAGACGGTACAGTCAGAAATCTCGCATGGCGCATCTGTAATGCGAAGAAAGTCTTGGTAAGTCACACTTGTCTCAAGCAGTCACAACAACTAACGTGATTTGTTGTTAGGCTCCTTACAGCATGACTGCTACTCATGGTAGGAACACGCCAACATAAGGGAGCGGCGGTGGCATTAGCGCTACTGATTGATGCAGTGTGACAAGGATTCATAGCTTGACCTCTTTGTTTCCCAGGTCACGTTCATCAGCTTTTTTTTGGAGCATGGGGTGCAAGATTGGAAACACGACAAATAGTGCACAAGACGAAAAGTAGGCAGCATTTCTTTGTATGCACTTATGGCACTTTGTGGGATGCCAAAAGACAAAGAGGGGAGAAGAATTCGTGTCTGTTTGGATTTTGAATGCATTTGCAGCGGGGTTGGGAAGTCTTGGTTGATGGACATAGTATGTATTAGAATACCCACAGGAAGCGGGTACACATGGGTCCTAAGAGCACACAGTATATACGATAGAGAGTCTTCTCATCCTCATGGTATGCGTCAGTAGCGACATGTGACAGACGATGTGTTGAACGCCGTCTTGGTTAGCCGTTTTGGGCTGGCCAATCCGTGACGAACGCGAGGGGATCTCTGCATCCAGACCACGCACTATTACATGGCCAGACATGCACGCGGGCGAAGGTGCAGGCAGAATGCGGAGGGCATCTTATCTGATGGACGCTGGACGATGCGCTTGACGTGATTCGCCGTCGGTAAGTTAACCTCGGCTTGGGCCCGTGACGATGCGGCGGCGAGATGTGACGAGCGAGAGCATCTTCTGGAAGCCGTCGCGCCCTCTTCATTTAGGAGCCTATCGTCGCGTGACGGGCAGCTTGTCGAGATAATTGCTTTTTGGGGTTTCACGTACCACATTGTCGCGCCACTCAGCTTGCCCTTCCTTCTTGCCTTTCTCCGCGCTACCCTCAGCTCGTGCGCTCCTTATCCATCTTCGGGAATCCGCACCCTCCCGCCACTGGTCCCAGCGGCGGCTCCGCACGTCACTACGCGATTACTACGCCTCCCCCGTTGCTGCGATTCTTCCCCCAATTCAACCCCCCCATCGTTAGCACCTCATGATGGGCAAAGGCTCCTCCAAGACGAGCACCACGGTGCTCCCGCTCATCCCCCTCGCGCCGCCCCTCGCTGTCCTCCCTGGAACAACGCTCAAGATCCCCATTACGAATCGCTCCGATGTCGCTGCTATTCTCGCAAAGATATACAGCGTCAGTCCCACAGCCAAGCCCGATGCAGCCATCACGGTTGCGTGCGTGCCCCTCAGGTCGAATACCTTGGGCCCGGACGGCAACCTATTGATTGAGGATGGGCACCAGCGCGAGAAGACGCGGTATGAGAGTGACCCCATGCTGGCGACCAAGAACGATGTCTTTGGCTATGCTTGCGTGGCCAAGGTCAGCGGCGTACAGGGTCGCAAGCAGGGTGATTTGAGCCTGATTGTCGAGGGTCTGGAGAGGGTCCAGGTTGTCGACGTTGTGCAGGAGAGGCCGTACTTTGAGGGAGAGTTGGCCCCCGTTGAAGAATACAGTATGTCTTTGCACCCGTCTATACGAGAGTTTGATGGAAGCTAACAGGCCTAGTCGACGTTGCGAGTGAAGACCTCCTGAACCAGTTCAATCTCCTCAAGCAGCTGTCACGCGAGCTACTCGCCCTTGTCCGTCTATCCGCCATACTACCACGCACACCACAAGTCACGCTCTCACCCATTGTCGCACGGAGACTGGAAATGTTTATCACAAGAAAAGACCTTTCGGACGCTGGTTTGCTAGCTGACTTCATGGCCAATGTTGTAGACAGCACACATGAGGAGACACTGCGTGTTCTCGCAGCGGTAGACGTCAAGGAGAGGGTTGACAGGGTCATTGAGATCCTACAACGACAAATCAGCACCATCCAAGGCAACACGCGCATGACCGTTGCCACCACACAAACACAAAGTGGCAGCCTGGACATGGACACATTGCGGAAGCTACAGCAAGAAGCTCTCAAGAGACGAGGAAAGATGGGTACTTTGCCCCCTGGCTTCCCTGCCGGCTTTCCTGGCAGTGGACAGCAGCAGGCGGGCGAAGACGAGCCGAATGAGATTGACGAACTGAAAAAGAGACTGGAGGACGCGAAACTATCACCAGAAGCTAACAAGGTAGCACAACGAGAGTTGGCAAGATTGCAGAAGATGAACCCAGCACAAGCAGAATATCAGGTGTGCCGGAACTATCTTGAGAACCTTGCTGAGATTCCATGGACCAAGACAACCGTGGATCAACTCGACTCAAACACACTAGTCAGGGCGAAGCAGCAGCTAGACAATGACCACTATGGTTTGGAGAAGATCAAGAAGAGGCTGCTCGAGTACCTGGCAGTGCTCAAGTTGAAAGAACAGGCCAACAAGAGCATTGACGATCAAATTCGTTCCTTGACTGAGACGCCTGGTGGTGCAGATGCTGATGGCGAGTCTAAACAACAAGCCGGAGGCAAGGCGTCAAAGGAGATGTCAGATACAGAAGTACGACTACTGGAGAAGAAGCGCATGGTGGACAAGTCACCCATTATGCTTCTTGTCGGCCCGCCAGGCACAGGAAAGACATCGCTAGCCAAGTCAGTTGCTACTGCACTCGGTCGGAAGTTCCACCGCATTTCACTTGGTGGCGTTCGTGACGAGGCAGAGATCCGTGGCCATCGTCGAACCTATGTCGCGGCTATGCCCGGTCTCATTGTGAACGGATTGAAGAAGGTCGGTGTCGCCAATCCCGTCTTCCTGCTTGACGAGATTGACAAGCTGGGCATGTCCAACCACAATGGTGACCCCGGCGCTGCTATGCTCGAAGTGCTTGACCCAGAGCAGAACCACACTTTTACCGACCACTATGTCAACATCCCCATCGACCTGTCCAAGGTTCTCTTCATCGCCACGGCAAACTCTCTCGACACCATCCCGCCTCCACTACTTGACCGCATGGAGACTATCCAGCTGTCTGGCTACACAACGCTTGAGAAGCGGCACATTGCCTCAAGACATCTGATACCGAAGCAGATCACGTCGAATGGGTTGCAGCCCGAGCACCTCCAGATACCCAATGAGGTGCTGGACAAGATCATCACATCATACACACGTGAATCCGGAGTGCGAAACCTTGAACGAGAGATTGGCTCCGTGTGTCGGGCCAAGGCGGTAGAATACGCCACGGCCAAAGACACCAACACCCTTGCAGCGTACTCTCCGGTGGTGACACTGGAAGACCTTGACGCCACACTTGGGATTGAAAAGTTTGCCGAAGAGCTGACGGAGCAGTCGGCACGGCCTGGCGTGATTACGGGGCTGGTAGCCTACTCGACAGGTGGGCAAGGCTCGATCCTGTTCATCGAAATCGCAGACATGCCGGGCCAGGGGCGGGTGCAGTTGACTGGCAAGCTGGGCGACGTGCTCAAGGAGAGCGTCGAGGTGGCGCTGACGTGGGTCAAGGCACACGCGTTTGATCTGGGCCTGAGCACGACGCACGACGAGGACATTATGAAGAATCGCAGCATCCACGTCCACTGCCCCAGTGGCGCGATTCCCAAAGACGGCCCGTCTGCTGGTCTGGCGCACACAATTGGCCTCATCTCGCTCTTCTCGAATCAGCCGGTGCCGCCGACGCTGGCCATGACTGGCGAGATTTCGCTCCGCGGACGCGTGCTGCCCGTGGGGGGCATCAAGGAGAAGCTGATTGGCGCCCTGCGTGCGGGCGTCGAGCGCGTCCTGCTGCCAGAGGGCAATCGCAAGGACGCGAGGGAGTTGCCAGACGAGGTGGTCCAAGGGCTCAAGATTGAGTTTGTGGGGCACATCTGGGAGGCGCTCGGTAAGGTGTGGCCTGAGAGGTGGGAGGCGGAGGCTGCGAGGGGGTGGGAGAGTAGGTTGTAGTAGTGTTGGTGGTGGTAGCAGTAGTAGAAACTCTTTTTTTCTTTTCGAATTCGTTCGTCTATTAGTAGTATATATATAAACTAGTCATGTAGTATATGAAACGAGAAAGGGGAAATCAGGGCAGACTGAGAAGACGAAGGGTTCTTTTTTTGCTTTGCAGGGGATTATGGCGTTGGAATTAGGGCGTTGTCTGATGCTTAGCGTTGCATATAGTAGTAGTAAGGTCTTTGGTAGCTTGAATAGTTATACATGTCCACTCTGTCTTGAGTACTTTTGTTCTGTTCGTCTTTGTCTCTCCTTTTTTTTTCCCCTACGTCTAGAATCTTGAAAATGAATGCTACCATCATGCTTTGCATCTAGTCTATCTATCTCCACTTGTTCCTAGCCCTCTTTGTTACCATCATATCATGTTAACGTCAGCAGTCCACAAGCCTTCTTTTCCCCTTTTTTTCCTCTTTGACACGAGTATTGAGGTAGTGAGCTGATAGTATCAACATGACACGTTTGCTATAGCCTATGGCTCGCGATGGCATCTCCTTTGGGAATGTACCAATACGTAGTCAATAACCCATCATGGGCTGATGGCGTGTCGCAAAGGCAATCTTAACGACGCGAGGCTATAGCGTCAGGGCTCGGGGCGGACGAGCCAAAAGGCCAGTGGAGTAATGTTTGCGTGCGTACGTGCGTTGGTGCAGCCGTGCGGATAAGGACTGAGCGCGTGTGGGTAACTGTGCTGTGCTACAGCCCTAGCGCTTGGTCTAGCCTTTGGGGACGTCCCATTCGGGTAACTCGCTTCGCCCAACGTCCAATCCACTTTGGCATATGTGAGAGGAGAAGGCTCATTTTGGATTTTGCTAGCGTTTCACGATTTAAGAACAAAAGCCAGAAAGATAAAAGGGGACGAGAGATGATTTGAATGGGCAATAGCAGGGCCGTTGCAAGCGGCAGTGTGCTTGGTCCCTGCGTTTCGGCAGTTTATTGTAGTAAGGTTACTTTTTCCCAGGGAAGCGGTTGGGCGTCAAGCTGTTGTGGTATGGCTCAAGGAGGTACAAGCAAATGGTAATATGAGACAAATATCGGCAGCATGCACCCGTGCTTAGTATTGGTGATGCCACAATAGAGACACAGTTTCGGCATTGTATGTACTTTACGTACGTACGTACGTAGGCAAGTCACCATGCCCGTCTCTGCTTGGGCAGAAAAGTGGTGTAACGAGCGAGGTTGCATCTTTTGTGTTTCGAAACCAGGAAAGACGTTGTACCAGCCCTGTAATAATCAGGCCATGGTTCCCAGGATGTTAATCTTATTGATTGCGACGGGTCGCGCTGTTGTTAGTGCTGATGGGGTCTAGGCTACGAATGGCACACAAGGCGGTTGTACGTTGCTTGTGAACGTGAATCAAGTCGAGATATGCAGTGCAGGCGATGAGAAAGGAAGGCCCATGTAGAGTATAGTACAGCATGTATGTAAACAGTCATGACGGTCACAGACGATGGATGCCGGGCGTTGGAGCGACTAGTCCAAAGTCCATGTCGCATCGATGCGTTACATAGAGTCGTTGGTTAGCGGGGGACGCAAGACTGGGGTATTGGGATCGATAGGCAGAGAGAGGGCCCTGGGCTCCACTGGTCCAGGTCTTTGGAACAGCGGCGAGCCATGATGAGGCTTGGCTGGCGAATTGGGCCGACGGAAACGGCGGTGATCGCTGGGGCGGGTGCATTGTCGTTGGTGTCAGGCTCGAAGCGGGATTGGAACGGGCTGCGACCAGCCGCCGACCCAGCTCACGGGGAGAGCTGCAGCCGTACCCAAGCATCGCGAGGGCGGCGATACTCTCGGTGGTACAATACTTGGTTGAGGCTCGATGACATGGCGTCAGGACGTCGCGGATGCCAGCGCAACAAGCGGCCGGGCAGACAGTGAAGCCAGGGCGCTGGGGGAGATGACGGCAGTCAGCCAGCTGGGGCAACGGTGGGGTCTTGGCAGGCGCAGGCAATATGGAGGAGCACTATGGGCTGGCGGCGGCGATTTGCTGGATAAAGCACGGTGGGGTGCGAGTGCATGTCGTGTCGTGTATTGAGGGAGTTGGGGAGCGTGTGGTGAGTGAAGGCAGCGTATATGCTGCTGCAGCAGCAGGCCCGCGGACGCAGCGCAGGCGGCGGACGCTCTCGTTTGGCGCTGGCGTCGGCCGAGTGCAGCACCAGCAGAAGCCCTTGGCCGCACTCAGCCGGGCCAGCCAGCGTCTGACCAGGCAGTGCCCTGAGACTTTCCGCACCTGGCCGCCAACGGGCCGCTCAGTCGGTCGTCGCGACGCTTGCGAGTAGTTCGGGGTCGACGGTCGACGGTCGATGGGGCCATCCCAGCACGCCGGGCCTGATGGCTGCCACCCACCCCCATACAAGCATCGCACGCCTACATACCACGCCCACGCCCGCGCTGCCTGCCGCCGCCAGCGCCATCGTCCCGCCGTGCCAGTCCACCGCCGCCTCTTTTGTGGCTCTCGTCTCAATTGTTCTCGAGTGCACCGTAGAGTCAAGTAGAGTGCATTGGCTGTGGCTGCCAGTGGGGTCTCCTACCAAGCCTTCGGTGTCCCGACCAACTCGACCCAGTGGCCAGACTCCAGGGATTTCTTAGCTGGCCTGCATGCACGTCTGACCTCAACGCCGCCCGACCACCGTCTTTGCTTCGTGCTCCTGTATATCCTGGGCACGTCATCGCCAACCGCCATTGTCTCGTCGCCGGTACTGCCGTCGTCCGTCCTGCTGTTGCTGGATTCAGCTCTTCGACTGCGAACCATTCCAGTGCTCCCGCAAATATGTCGACGCCCTCCAATCCCGGTTCGGCGTCCAAGGCCAAGAATGTCGAGCGTGGCGGCCTGGGAAAGTATGTCAAGAGGATGAGCACCGTCTTCAAGAGAGACCGAGCCAGCAAAAGCCAGGCACCTGCCTCAGCCCCGGATGCACCTGCTTCTTCGACGTCTCAAGGCCAAGGACAGCAGGCTCAGCCGGAACAACAACACCAGGAGCAGCAGGAGCAGCCGGAGCAGCCGCGAGAGCAGCAACAGCAACAGCAACCGCAACAACAAACATCCGTTCCAGCCGACAATGCAAACGACATCCCCACCACCACTGCCGCCGCCGTCTCTACCACGTGAGTCTCCTACACACTTGGTCGCCGATACATTCACTAACCTCCACAGCCCCGTCGTTCCACATGTCTCAGCCCCACCTGCTCCTGTCTCCAGAACCATGGACCGCAATGCCATGCAGCAAGAGCGTGCCCGTGCTCTCTTTGCAAAATACGGCCTCACTCTCGAGTCCCACGAATGGATTGCTGCCCCAGGCCCCATGCCCGCCCTCGAGCGCGTCGAGAAGCCCATCCGTATGCGTGTCCATCGCAGCTGCCACCGCTGCGGCACTCTCTACGGCGCCGACAGGACCTGTGTGCAGTGCGAGCACAGGCGCTGCAAGAAATGTCCTCGCTTCCCCAAGAAGAAGACGCCCGAGGAGAAGCTGGCCGAAAAGGACGCCGGCGACCAACCCAAACGAAAGCGCATGCTCACCATCCGCACAAGAGCTGGAGACGAGCTCGTCTATCAGCCCACCAAGCAACGCATCAGACGCACCTGCCACGTGTGCTCCACCCTCTTCGTGCCCGCTCAAGGCACCGTCTGCCAGAACTGCCAGCACCTGCGCTGCACAAGGTGCCCCCGCGAACCCGCAAAGCTCGCAAAGTGGCCGGCCGGATATCCCGGCGATGCTGAGCCTGACAGTGAAAGTGAGGTGGACAGGCAGCTCGAGACGTTCAGACGAACATGGCGGAAGCCCAGAACCAGGGTGCGATGGCAGTGTGAGAAATGTACCAGCCTCTTCCAGAATCATTCACCTCAGTGTTCGGGCTGCGGCCACATGCGATGTGATCAGTGTACCCGATCTCCGTGAGTACTCTATGCCGCCTTTGACACCCACCCCTTGCTGACTGACAGATCCAGCGTCAAGAAGCCAAAGAAAGCAGAGCAGTTTGATGCAGACGTCGTCGCAGCTGTCGAAGCCAAACTTCGTGCCATGGGCGTCGATGATGAGGGGCCTTCTTCATCAGCAGCAGAAGCTACCTAATCCTGCAGCCTTTGTGCATACGATACTGAATATCATGTCAACCGGTCTTGTGTTTCTGCAAGTCTCTTGATCTGTCCCATTCTCTTCGACCTGTTTTTTTTTCCTTACAACTATTGACAGATAACAAGCAACTCCTTTTACTTCGTCTTGGCATGCGTGGGCTTTGCTCAAACCATGCCACAAACTATCATATTTTGTTTTCTTCACCAATGATTTCAGTGACAGTGCAGCACTCGACAAGCATCCTCCATAACTACAGTCTTCACTCGTACTCCTCAACGGGCTTTTCGTGTCTGTACTATATCCAACACAGAAACACTTTCCAGTCTTGCTCTTGACACCAAATGTGATGACAAGATTCATCTAATGATAGAACAGTTATGGCCTCTTCAAACCTCTTGTCCTGACGTTCTATGCGCTATGCAAATGCAGAACACAACAAGAAAAATAACAGAAGAGCCGTTGAAACGAGTTCTTAGTCTGCTCACAACACAACGGCCAAGTATCCACAGTCAAACGTTACCAGCCACGCAGTGACGATCATCCCTTCTCCATCCATCTATCCCATTCCTTCCGAACGACAAATGCGGGGAAAAAAGAATAGTCCGTACGACACATCCACCGCACTGACCCATTCCTCCTGCTCATCGCCTTCTGGAATCTGCCTGTTTTTGACCGAACTGGAATTTTTCCGCTCTCATCACTCGCTGCACGCCCTTGTTCAGGCGTGCTGCCCAGGCCGGGGGGTGTCCTGGACCTGAGCTGAGCTGCACTGTTCCTTATCTTGATTGTCTGGCGCGCTAGAGCCCGGCGAGGTCAAGTGGGCAGGGCCTCATTTGTCGGAAGAAAAAAACAACAACAAAGCAGAGGTGTTCCAAGGAATGCGTTTGCATACATGCATGTAAGCGTCGGTGTGGATATCTATGTGGTATCTATGCGCATTAACCGCAGCGGGAGGTTAGTGTCATGGCATTGTCAATAGGGCGAAACCCGACTGAGATTTCTGGAGAATGAGAAATAGTGGTGGCTGCTGTGTATGTGCGGCATTGAGTTTGAACACACTATTGTTTTAGCTTATTATATCTGTTCTCTTCTCCTTTCCCTCTGGCCAAATGAGCCTTCTCCCTCTTTACACAGTCTGTCGACACAATCACTATCTCCTTTTCTTTCCCATGCCTCTCTCTTCTCCACCTCCTTCAAGTCATGGACAATCCTAAAAGATCCCGAGGCTCGGTTCTCGCTCTTCAGGCATCCCACTAGCTGCCCTATGGTCTAGGCGTCCGGCCTAACCAGCCGCTTTCTCGTGTTCGTCTTGATGGGCAGCATGGATCAAGACGTGGCTTGGCCAATACTAAATTGTGGCGTAGATCTGGACTCTTATGGTGAATTTTTATCCGCCATGTGGCGTCGGGATCGGGCCATTGGTCGTTGCACTATGGCGTGTGGATGGATTTTGGTTACATGCTTTTTGGAAAATGCATATATATGAGCGGCTAGGGCAGGGTTATGTATAGGGAAGGATATGGTTTGGTATGTTCACTGAGTGTATAAATTGATAGATCAGATGGGGAAAGCTTGATAGGCTATGATATTAGTATTTTCCTTTTTCCTTACATTCTAGAGTAATTTCTTTTGAATAGTGTAATCCTCTAAAACGCTGTGAAACAGCGCCTAGGGAAAAAATAAATAAATAAAACATCATCACTTTGTAATACCGAGCACAATCTGAAATGACATCACGTCCATTTCCACACTGACCTCTATTTCCTATCATCATGAGCGCAAAAAAAATACAAAAACATACACGTACACAGTTCCAAAGCCAGCAATCATACTCAGACTAGCCCATACAGAGTCAAGTCCATCATCAACACAGCCAAGTCTCCACTTTCCTTCACCTACATCTCTATCCCATCTCACTACGCCAACACGCCCAACCACACCTACTCTCTCCCTCTCTCCCTCTCCCTCTCTCTCTCCATCTCTCCATCTTCCTCACCTTCCTCACCTCCCCTGCCCCTGCCCCCGCCACTCCGCCCCTCCCCTACTCCGCTGCCCCTGCGCCATCAAGCCCGCAAAATTGCGTCCGCGCACCTCAGTCATATACTCCATCTGCTCCGCGCTCATACTCTTCATGCCGTTGCCGCTCGCCCGGAACCCAAATGTCTTGTGGATGGCGTAGCCGATGCAGACGACCATGCCCGCACCGATGATGATGAGCAGGATCATGATGGCGATGGGGAGCGGGTAGTCGTCGCGTTTGGCGAGGGGGGAGGCGGTTGCCGGAGGGAGAGTGATGAGAGTGATGAGGATGGAGAGGGTGGTGGAGAGGGATGTTGGTCGTGCCATGGCGGCGGGGTTTGGGGTGCTGTGGTACTGAGCTGGATTGTTTTGGGCCGAGAGGGTTTGTTGAGAGGGGGGTTTGAGTTCAAGGGATGATGTAGGTTTGATGAATCTCGTCGCTATGCTCGGTTTGATGGAAGTTTCGAGTGTCTCTTGGTGCGATCCAGGGGCAGTGATCTGGGAAGATGCCACTGGCTTCGTGATCGATGGCGCTGTGCGGTGCACTAAGAGAGCGTGTATCGTATATAGATATAGAAAGATACGTATAGTAAAATCTTTGCCGCAGTTCAAATGGTTCTGTAGACAGTGTCTAGGGCTGCATTAACGAACGTATCGAGGAAATCGGTATACTTCGAGTCCAAAGGCAGATGGAAGAAGGGGGAAACAAAAAAAAACAACAACAACAGCAGGGAACGAAGTCATTGAAAACAAAAAGCCGCATTAACTTGGAAAACCATTCCTTCTCCACTTACGTCCTGCCTTATCTGCATGCGTCTCCCCCTCCCTCCCTGTTTCTCAATACTTTACCAGTTAAATCCTACACACGCACGGACCCATACTTCGTACATTTCCTCTTTCGACAAGGCGTTCTCGCTGGATCAGCAATATGATTGGCCATCACCGCACGCCTCCATCTACCTGCTTCGCCCCCCCAGGTATCCACTCTGCACGTGATAATGCGAGCGGACCAATGGGGACGTGTTAATCTATTTCTGAAGTACCTTGATTAGGCATCGAAGGATGCGTGCTGGCGCCTTGAAACCTGCGTAAGCGACGTTGGATGTAGAGGGAGGGAGGGAAACCGGTGAGGAGGAAGCAGTGTGCTTCGGCAAAGCGGGATGTTGGCAATATATAAGGGGTGGGTGGTTTATTGCCTTGTCCTGAGATCCTCGTGCTTTCTTTTTTTCGCTGATGCTGTAGAATCTGTCAGCCTTGATTTTTCTTTCTTTACTTTTCTTTTGTGAATTAGAAGTTTTCTTAGGTAAGATTTAAAGGGGACCGTTATTAATAGCAAATTCTTTTCTGAAATTCTGTTATCATGATAGGGTAATAGATACGCTACGTGTGAACCAACACTAGAACTACAAGGATCAGCTTTCTGGATCTTGATTACATGTCGTGAGCATGTATCTATTCATGAGCTCTAGAAGGATGAAGACTGTATACTGTCATGACAACATCGCAGTGACCATATATATCCAGCAGGAGCTCATTAAAGAACAACGCAACAGGCAGAGCAGGACCACTGACAGTGATTCTAAACAAAGCGAGATATATTAACATCGCTCAGAGTCCACTGCAACACGGACATGGATCGTTACTTGCTATAAACATAGAGTACCTGTGAACTCAATCCAAAGTAGAGCAACTCTGAACGTGCAGTCTTGAACAGCAGCAAGCACAAGCACCTTTACCAATTGAAAGAGCTGCGCTCAAAACACACATGCACATTCTCGACAATCACAGATGCGCAATCAGTTTCAGAGGTCCCGAGAAGCTTGACAAAAACCACGCGCTCTGTAGTACGCGCCACTTTAGCACACAAATCACTCATGTTCATGTTATCAATAGCAACAATGACGTGTCTTCCATTCTAGCGATATATTACAAAGACGTAGGCTTGCGAGCCAGTCGCCTAAACAAGTGCTTGCAGGCGACCCTGTCCCTACGAATGTGACCCGATTACTTTTCTACGAACCAAAGGAAGTCTAGTACCAAACCAACAATGAGCTATATTTGACGGTATTTACAAGGCCCAAGCGGCGGCAGCGAAGACGACAGAAAGACCCATAGCCATGGTGTTGACAATGAATCCCGAGCTAGCACCGTTGCTCTGTGGTGGCGTCGATGGGCTTGCAGTCTTCTGGGCACCGGTGCTGCTTCCAGTGCTGCTTCCGCTGCTGCTGCCACTGCTGCTGCCATCAGTGCTGGTACCATTGTTACCGGTGCTGGTAGTCGAGTTGCTGGAACCGCCAGTCGAGGAAGTGCTGTTCTTGTTGTTGCTCTCGGTGCCGGTGGCGGAAGGCAGCTTGACGTCCTTGTCGCAAGAGAGGTCGAAGCGAGGGGTGGTGGACAGGTTGTCGGTGATGGCGAACTTGACCTTGTTGGCAGGGTTGGCATCGCGAAGCGTGTACCAGAAGACGTTCCTCTTGTTGAAGAGCGCGCAGCCAACAGTCTTCCAGTAGGTCTTGAGGTTGTCAAGGGAGGACTTGGCAGCGCCGTAGTCAGGGCCAGTGTATGACCAGCCAGTTTCGGTGACCCACACGTCCTTGTTTCCAGCAACGCCCTCAGTGGCAGTAATGGCATCGCTCAAAAGCTGGCCGGCGTTGGAGATGGTGTTGTTGTGCTCCTGCTCGTAGAAGGGGAAGGCGTTGACAGAAAGGAAGTCGATGTTGTCGATGACGGCCTTGTTGGAGCCGTTGACCCAGGAAGTCCAGGTGTCGACGTGGGTGATCTTGACGTTCTTCAGAGGAGTGTTGGCAAGCTGCTTGCGGGCGTCCTTGATGAACTTGACAATCATGTCAGGGCCGTTACCAATGCCAGCCTTGGCAGTGATACCAGCCTCAGACACACGGTAGAGATCCTCGCTACCAATGGAGAGAGCGACGATGAGGTCGGTGAGCTTGGTGCCGTACTGCTCAACGGCCGAGTTAAGGGCCTTGAGCTCATTGTCGATGTTGTCGGTGCCGGATGCCCAGACACCGAGGAACAGCTTGGAGTTGGTAGCAATGGCGGCGGGGAAAGCAGCAATGGGGGTGTCAGTGGTGCCTGCCTGGACGTTGGAGTAGAGACGGATGGTGTTGAATTTGCCCGGTGCACCCTTGAGGTTCTGGGCGGTGGTGAACTCCTTCTCGAAGTCGGCCTGTGTCTTTGCCTTGCCCGTGTCGTCGGTCGCGCCAGAGTTGAAACCCAGAACGAACGAGTCCTGGGCAGCGGCGCCGCCGACGGCGACAGCGGCAACGGCGAGAGCAGCTGTGAAACGCATGTTGGAATAAAATGGGGTAAGAGAGTGACTATGGTTCAAAACAGAAAGGCAGTAAGGCACAAAGAGCGAGTGTGGGAAAAAAAGGCAAGAAATATGAGGAAGAAAGATGGATGGTATAGCAACGAAGCGGGATAGCGTGGGAGCTGAGCGAGCCCCCGTTTGGTTTTAGAGCCCGCAGCTATTCACGCGCCCGTAATTGCGCTGTTAGGGGGCGCCGCCCGCTGATTGGCTCGCAATGCGCCTCCCGGCGGCGCCATCCACCAGCTTGGCCTTGGCGCCGGTCCTTGGATGCGCAGTGTTCCCAAAATACGAGCAGGACCAGCCCCTAAGGCCTCGCCTCTGAAACGCGCCTGGATGACTGAGCTTCATGCTTGCAGCTCGCGGCCATTGCAGACACACATCCTCACCGCGTGGGCAGCGCCACAGATAGCGTCGCTCGACATGATTGACCCTCGGCCATAGATTGCACGACACCTCCGGACTTGTACATGTGCCCACGGGGAAACGCGATGACGACGCCTCTGCCACTGACTAGGAAGGATACGCTTTTGGGCCATACGCTTACCCCTTTCGCAGTGCGTTCCATGGGGAAAGCCAGGCACAATTCCGCCCGGAGTGCATTAATTGGGTCATTCTGCCCCAGCATTACAGAGTACGAGAAGCACCGATCAAGGTCCACTTTAAAGCGATCTCCCACAAACTCTCCATCGCTGATCAGGGTATCTTGTATTAAGCATTAGGCTGCACAATTGTGGATCTCTCCTCGACGTACGCAGGTGGTCCTTCTCCTCTCTCGTACGTGGGTACCGGATCAAAATCCCCCACGTCTCCTCCTCGACCATGCCGATGCGCCGCTGGGACGACGTCTCCAACTTCAATCCATAAGTAAACTTTTGCTGCGCCGGTTCCAGTACAACTCTCCACCTTTCCCATTCGCTTCTCGTTCTTCCCAATCGCTCGGCCAAGAGCACAAAGATAGTCATTGTGCACGGCAGTCTTACTGGGCCGATATTCCAGAACAATCATGTCTGCGTAGCTGATGCTTGGATGTGTCCACTCAGGCAAAATAGCGTTGGGGACATAGCGGATGGCACAGAGATGGCGGACATGCTCGCATATCCGCGATGCTTCGGGTGACACTGCAGGTGCTTGTTTGGTACGCGTGATGTGCTTGTGGTTGTCATCTTCACTTTGGTTAGTGCCATCCTTGAATTTGGGGGAATGCTCTTCTCGCAGCCACACTCACCAGCTTCATTGATGGCATGGAGGAAATCATGGACAAATTTCCCTGTTCTCTTCATGCGGGCATCAGGAAATCCATATGCACTTTCCGCCTCCAGGTTAGGCCTTCGCGTCTCTTCATCTCTTCCTACGTTTGCTCTTCTCGCTTCTCTCTCTGTTTTTTTTCTTTCGATAATCTCACGCGCCCATATCTCCATCAACTTTGCCCTTTGACTTATATCCCGTCCCTTGCGCTTTGCATGCTCTGCCCTCTCCCTCCGCCGTACCTCAGTGATATACGGGGAGTCCGAAGCATGCTGATCAACTCGATAACCCCACGAAGCGAAGTCTCTGGCTACGAAAGGGACGGTAGTCAGGAATGGCCGGTGCATTGAAGGCGTATATATGAGATAAATCTTTGCGCCTAGATGTTCGATTGCTGTCGGCATGTTTGCGCTGGACGTGTGTTTTATGTTGCTTTTGTTGAGGTTACTGTAAGAGGCGGGTGTTTTCTTTTTGTACACAAAAAACGGTGACAGTGCGCAAAAGATATAAGAAACGAAAACGGCGTCTAGTGGCCGAGAAGCTGATGTTTCACTGCAGATATATGTATGTAGATCCATGTTCAATAGGGATGCATTAGCATGCTGTCAGCCAGTCTGTATGACATGGTTCCGATCTGACCCAAGTCAGCACAAGGGCACGTTTCAGTCCAACGGCGAGCATCGCCTTCGGCAGCAGGCGTCTTGGCTCCAACCACGCCGGTGAAGTGCCGTTCCAGTATCAGTACAGTGCGACGTAGGAGCTCATAGGGCTGGTACAGCACGCGACAACGGAGCAGCCTTGGCTTGGGTTTGTTTGTCACCGCCTGGCCGCTACTTGGCGTGTTTGGACAACGAGCGATCTAAACGCTGCGCATGTACCTCCAGCCTTAGGCATTGGTTTTGATTACCTGCGCCACAGTTTCAGCTAACATCCAAGATGGACACTAACTTACCACATCGGGATATGCATCTTGCCAAACCGTCAACCAGATGCGCACGCTGCAACAGGCGAACCAGCCTTTGTTGACAGTTGCAGTCACTGATAGGGATACCCTAGCAGCAACCAAGAGGCATTCCGATAACTGAGTACAATGCTAGGGTGACGATGCAATCGTCTTACCGGAAGATTAATCCCTAGCGAGCATGACTTGGAGAGACCCTCTTAGCGCCCACGCCTTTGTCATTGTTATTTTGTTTTTTTCTCTCGGAGAGATCGTCCCTGAATTAACGGTCACACTATTCTGTTTAGCTGCAGTTACGATGCTGTCCCGAAATAGTTCCGAACAGGAAGCTTATGCGCTGCTGCCGTTCGAAATAAACTTCGTCGTAGTCTGGCGATCCGGTAAGTTTGCCGTGTAACACATCTATGGCAAGAAAAGACTGACGTACGAACTTTATGGCTACGACGTCACTTGCGTTAAGTCACGAGACATGTCAAGAAACCAATAAGAATTCTGCGGTTTCGAAACTTGTTGCACTGGCGTGCAGTTTCGGAGAAAAAATACGCCACATAGTCCACGCTTTGAAACATATACCCTTCAACCCCGCTTGGTTTCACCATCTGACCATGCCTACGCCACATTGCACCAAGTAGTTACTCACCCACAATATAGGCGCGCACACAAAACACTGTTCCATTCGCCTCTCTGTCCATAACCCTTGTGCAAATAATGCAGTGCACCCACTCATCTCGTCCCTAATACCATTCTCTTACCGCGGCTACCACGATTGATCGTTTATAGCGATCGGCTAGACGAATCTCGCTTCACTTCAGTGTCGCATCATAGCGCAGGACAGGACCGAATAACCGACCCAAAGAGCACCAATCATGCTAGTCTCCTTGTCATGAAGCTGTTCTTGTCCGTGCAACTACCAGTATGTCACCGCCGAATAGCTGGCTGCAACGAACAACAATACTAGGTTAAGCGAAGAGAGGGGATATATGCATTCAGCTTACCGCGTGCTGTGGTCTAGGCCTTTGTGATTACGTACGTCTATATGGCTCAACAAGAAAGATTGGCGACATTCGCGAGTTTACATTACAGAGCTTGCTTGTCTAAGACCCTTCAGCATCTACTTCTCTCCTCTTTCTTCGTCACGGGAAAAGGTGGTCAAGTGGAATGTGTGTCGGACAAAGAAATTCAGATTGCATCCAGTGAAATAAGAACCATGGTATCTCGCAAACAAGCTGACAAGTAATTAAGCACAAGGCGAAAAAAGGGTACACAGTATCTTTTCCAACATGAGAGGAGAAGGAGAAACTCCCACGCACACCAGCATGCGATGGTTGTATCCCCTCCCTGTACATCGAGAAAAACAAATTGCTCCAAAAACATTACATGTCATAGTGTCTTTCGCCCGTAATCTTCCGTTTCCTTCTTTTTTTGCCATGTATGTACACCTGCACATATAGTCACACCCAGGTTTGCTACCACGAAGAAAAGAGTGTTGTTGCTTCATCTTCTCGCTTCGAAACCCTTACAAGTCGGCACTCTTAGGATTGACGAGGTAGATATCAGGTACCTTGGGTACTTGAGGGCTCTTTTGCAGGGCCTGTTTGATCGCTTCTCTCGTCTTGGTGCTGTCTTTGCCGTCACCGCCCCCTCCAGTAAGCCTCCGCATGCCATTTCTGAAGCGACTCCTCGCATCCTGGGCCATAGGCCTGACCGTGTTGTCAAGGTGAAACGCGCTGGCTTTGTCGGTACTATTGGATCGGCCGGTGGTGTATTCGTCGTCGGAAAAGGTCTCGCCTTGTTCGTCCAAAACCGTCGAGGAGAGGGAAGGAGAAACGCGCTGGGCTTGGTTTGGCGCAGATGGTGAGGTTACAGAGCGAGCATGGAGACCAACTGATCGTGGAGGATTGCTTGTCGGAGGCAGATTAGGGTTGGAGGAGCTGGCGAAGGAGCTGAAAGCACCTGGCGTCATGACGCCCGGGTCTCGGGCTGGTGAGAGTTTTATGTCGGATATGAAGCCTGATTGAAAAGATGTAACAGAAGCGTTGCGCGTAAGAGATTTATGCAGGATGGGCGCAGTTTGCTGGTCGTATAGATTTTCGCGCATGTCGTGAGCGTATGACCCGTTTGCATGACGTCCCGAAGACGAAAAGTTGGGCAGATCAGTCAATGTCTCGGCATCGTCATCATCTTCAAAAAAGTCGTCAAGGCTGTCTAGTTTCATGACTAGTTCCCCAATGTGGCTATCACCGCGGGTATCTTCAGATGTCATGGTCGCAGTCCGATGATAGTCTGACAATGGGCTGAAAGGAAATTCTTCTTGGCGGAACTCGACCTTGGACGTCTCCGTTGGGGCTGCATGCATTCCACCATAGTTGCCGCAAGTATAGAACACTGCATGGACGTTTGCCCTCGTCAACTGTGAATGGAGAGCAGGCATTGGAATGGACCATCCACTTTCTTCGGGAATACCATAAAGCGATTGTGTCTTCTCAAACTGTTTCTTATACCCTCTTGAAGAGTGCGAACCTGCCATACTCATACGTATATGCTGCTTGTCGAATGGTGCGAGTGTACTAGTCATATTAAGATTAATAACAAAGTCGAGGACTCTCAACGCTTGTGGGCAGTATGCGCTTTGAAGCAGTCGGAGGAGCGGAGAGAAGAGATCGGAGCCCTTCAATGCCATTTCGGGTTTGCGCATGTCGATTTCGGGAAGCAGGAGACACAGGGCTTCCATTGTGTTGATCTTCATCCAATCGATTTTGTTCATCAACAGACCCAGGAGGAAGACCAGGCAGCCAAACTCATTGTCGGGGAAGAACGAAGAACGTATCGCAAGTATAGTTTGCGCAAGGAAGTCCTTCTCATGACGATATCTTCCCATTGCGAAAGCAGTCAAGGCTTCCGAAAGAGAGTTGTACTGATAGTGTTGCTCAGCGACTTGAGCAAGCACTTCGGCGGTAGCTCTCGTGCCTGCATCCTGGACTGAAGAATCGAATGAACGTAGAAACCTCGGCAAGTTTCCGAGAATGGTATACATCAGCCGGCTGTCGTCACCCACGATGCGGCTTGAAGGTAGGACTACCAGCCTCTCCAAAATCCGCAGGGAGCGATCCAAACATAGACTGGATCGAATGCCTTTATAGGTCAGTTGGGAGAGACCCTCAAACTTCCCTTCCCACTTGTCTGGACAACTCTGCTCCAATGTCATGAGAACGTCTTCATTGCCTAGATCAAGCTTGTCTAAGAACTTGTCAAGCATGAGTAGGCTTTCCATGAACTCGCCCTCGTGTATCGTATCCAGACATGCACATGTCGTCCAGAAGAGTTGAGGATATTGAATGAGATCTTCTGGTGTCAACGCCTCAATGATCGTCCTCAATGTCGTGAGTATTTCCATCGAAAAGGTCTGTATGTCGCTTTCCTCATCGGAGATTGTGTTCGAAAGTCTTGCGAGCATGTCGGAGAGCATCTGCTGATCGAGCGAACTGAGAATACAGCGGAAGAGCTGGAATGATCGACAGGCGATATGTCGAACCGGGCAAGAAGTCGCCCAGTTTAATGCTACTCTTCCCCATGCTTCTCTTAGCCCCGGGTAGGCGAAAGAGAAGAACTTCATCACTTCTCCAGAAACATACTCCATAGGTTCGGGAACCTTTGTGGTTGAGTCGGTCGCATTTTTGCCGTTCTCGTCGTCGTAGCTCCACACAACCTTGCTATCGCGCTGTCGAATGCCTTCAACAAAGTCCTCGATAGACTTTTTGTCAATACCTGGCGTGTCGTCTTCGATCTTCGAGATAACAAGTTCGTGGATCAAATGAACCAGCATTTCGCGAGCCTGGTCTTGTACAACAGCTGTATAGTGATCCCATAGAACCAACACCACCTGGAGAAGCAGAGGAATATGCTCTTTTGCGACCTCAACAGGAGAGACCATAAGGTCTACCAGCAATATTAGACAGACCTGGCCTAGAGCAAAGCCCGACTACTAATGTTAGCATCATACAGATACAAATGTTAGAGGGTACAAACCTGTTTGTTGCTACTGGGCAGGACCTTGGTGAGATCAGCCAGATAGGGAAGATTCACAGCATCTGGTGGCGGTGGCATAGGTTCACGTTTTTCGCTCACCATAGACCTAGGGGTGATTTGGAGGAGCAAAAACTCAACCACTTTAAGCCCTGCAGGTGTACTTGACAAATGGACGACGATCTGTTTAGAGTAGTCAACGTAGTTTTGTTCCCGTCTATCCAGGCACAGGTTGATGATGAAGTTCAGAATTAACTGAACATTACCGCCATAAGGCCCGGTTGCCAGTGCTTGCCAGAGTGCCTGGATCTCGTTGTGCAGTACATTGCCAGAAGTAAATGTAATCTCGAAGAGGTTGACGAGTAACATGTAAGAGTTCGCTGTTGGCCCCCCATCTGGATTGACTTGGAGTTCGACTGATTGGACCCATGGAAGCATAGCGGCGACCATGTTACGCTTATGATCAGGCTGAAGGTCCTTGAAATAATAGGAAAATTGCGAGAAGACCAAAAATGCGAGCTCGGCATGCTGCTTGGCCAGCCTACGTGACGTCTCGAACTGCGCCAGTTTGTACACAGCGACTGTCTTATCCGAGATGCTGATGTCGAGGTCTTGTAACTTTGAGTTCTTTCCCTCTCGTGCTTCTAGCGTTCGCAGCAGCCGGGCGGATTTCATACGTATCTCGCTGTTTTCATGACCCAGAGTATACAAGCCTGCACTGAGCACCTTCCAGAACGGCAGGGTGTAGTCTTCATGTTGTGTGAGGACTTGGGTGACCACTTCGAAATAGCTGTAGAGAGCCTTGCCGGAGGGTGCGAGGTAGCACATCTCGATTGCCTTGTCTAACAAAAATGGATGTTCGCGATTGTAGAGGATGAGGTTAGAGAGCGCTCGACGACCAATAGCATGCGTTCGGTCGCTGGGAGTCTCGAATATACTTTGTATCCAGGAAAGAATACGCATGACGTCGAATTGCAGCAAAACCTTGCTGTCTGTCGTGATACTGACAGGTCCACCACATAGTGCAGCCATGGCGCTCAAAGCTGCTGTTCGAAGATCCCGTTTCTCAATCTCAAGCGCCGCTGTTGCACTACCCTTGTTCACCGTGTCCGTTTCACGGTCGAGAATGGTACGGCGCATTTGTTCCTCGCGCTGCCGAACTTGATGTTGGTTCGCCGAGTAGCCACACCAATCCTCCATCAGCGTAAAAGCAGCCTTGCGTGCTTGAAATGGCATCCAGTGTAACGGGTCTGAAGTTTTGTTGATGCCCACAAAAAGAACTTCCACCAGGCCACAATAATGCGTACGCAGCTTCTGGTACCGTGCTTCAAGCTGGACCTCTGCGTCGCTGAGAAAGATTCTGAGGTCCTTGGTATAGTTCATCAGGTTGTTGATAATCCACTCATCGTTGTAGGCTTCGGGTGATTTCAGAAAGTGCTGCGCTGTCAGTTTGTACACATGTGTGATTTCGGTTCGAAGGTGGTCCGTCCGGTAGTTCATGGGTCGTGGGCTACTGATGGTTCTGTTGTGGTTGCCCAAGCGCATCTTCGCCTCCTCTGAGCAAGCAGCTACGATTCCTTGAAGCGATTCTAGCAGAGTGCGATAGAGATTGAGATTGACAGATCCAAGGCCAATAACAGCAGCATCTCGTATTGCACCGTTTTCGACAGACAGGAATGGTAGGACCTTGGAGAAAAGCTCTGTAGCTGTGTGCGGTTTGACTGTGCTCGTTTGAGATGACTTTGAGCTTTTCCTCGAGTGATGTCCCTGTGTAGCTGAAGCGGCCGTTGGGCCTAAGCTGGTCAATGTTGTGAATGCAAAAATGAGGTAGAGCTTCCATTGTTCGACTACAATCTCCGGCGCTGTAGAAGCAAGGCGACCGGTTACCTTGCTGCTAGCGGGTTCATGTGGCGAATATGGAGTTGAACGCTGGCCTTCAGCCAGAGATGATAGAGTCCGGTACATTTGCGACAGTCTTGCGCAGACAATGTCTCGAGTAAGTGTTACAGCAAATGGACAAATTTCAAAACTGATGCGAACCAGATTTGGAAAGATCTTGAACCACAGAGTGGATTCATAGGGTATGTCACTGCTGCAGAGCTCAACGAGTGTACTTTGTACGTTGCTCTTGCGCATACCGCGCTGCAGACGGCTGCGTTCAGCTAAAGACAAGGTCTCGTCACTGATATCCAGGACCCTTTGTGGACTGCCCTCCATGACGCGAATGACTCTGGTGTTTGAGCCTCCTAGAGCTGTGTCGAATTCGGTAATGAGACGGAGTACAGTGACGGCATAAGAACGCACACGGCGCGAGGGTGAGCACAGGAAGAAGACACCATGAGACTCAACCTCGTCCACGTGAGCCCATACAGATGAGAGGTCAAGCTGGGCAGCGCGGTTGCCAGAGCCATCGTCTGGGGTGTCTAGTGCTGCTTTGCGTGTCTTGCGCTTGATTTCTTCGATCCATATCTGGAGCAGCTCTACATAGAGCTTCAACGTATTCTCAATGTGCCCAGGTCCAAGCATCCCGCCATCGGACATTGTAGCATACCGGTCGTCGAAATTAAAAATGAACCGTGCAAAACCGATTGTGACTTGTTGGGCATGAGACTGTCGGGCTATAGACTTGAGTGACTGAGCCGAGGACACTGCGATGCTCCCTTGTACGTGAGCTGTCCCAGTGCACAATAGATTTACGAGAGAGTTGAATGGGATATGCGGAGACAAGCAGCGCGGTAGAGCTTGAACGGCGACATGCAGTAGATCGTAGAACCCTTGTCGAAGGTCTGTAGTAGTTGGAAAGTCCTCGCGACGGCCAAAGCTAAAGGCCTCTGCCATGGGCGTTTTTGGTGTCTGCACAGAGAACTTTTCGTCCAGAACAGCCTGTCCACCAAATGCGTTGTCGCAGATAATAGTAATCTCTCCCAAGATCTTACAGAACCGGACATAGTGCTCCTTGGCTACCTCGGTAAACCCGCTGAAATCTACGGGACGCGAAAGCCGCTCTTCTTTGAGCAAACTAGACTTTATGGGGAGATGTTGTAAGGACCGCGTATTGCTGGAAGGAGCAGGAAGCTCGTTTGACAGTGCATTGGGATCGTAATCAAAGGTCAGCGGAAAGGGAGGCTGCGCGGTGTTCTCCAGGTCTGCCATGATGGCAAGGAATGAGCGAATTCCGATAACCATGCGCTCAGGTTCAAGATTCTCAACGCGCAGTTCACGACCAGACATGAACATGTCCGAGTTAAGAAGAGGAAACACGATGGTCTTGAAGCAAAGGTCCTGATACCTGTAGCCGATGATGCGTGCAAGCTGTATCAACGGCTCCGCTATGACAGGTTCAGTGGAAAGATAGGATCTTCTCCCAGGCTGAAAGACCATCCGTACAATCTCTTCTAATCGGCGCACGGCGACATTGGGGGCCTCGGTACCTCGCCGATATACGTAGGTCCACACGAGCCGACAGATGCCACGGAGGGCAATTGGTCTGGTAGTGCGTTCCTTGAGCCTGGGCTGAGTCGACAATGCCAACGCGAGCCATTGCGAAAGGAAGATATCTATGGGAGAAGCACATAGAATGGCAGCCATAAGTGGAAATGCTTCATGCCAATGCTTGGGTTTGCCGAGTAATATGGCAGCGCGCTGTTTCATCAGCTCGATCACGGATTTCCACTTGGGCGTATTGAGTTCCACAGTGGCTTTCGAGGCAATACGGAGCAACAGTTCCCTCAACACTTGGCAATATGCGTACTTGACAGGCTGACCATGGGCACTGGTGAAGAGTTTCGCCATGGAAAGCATAAAGTCACAGGTCCGATCCCAAACGTCGTCGGGGTGAGAGTCGACTTTCATGTGTCTCAGCGCGCGGATCAGCAAGGCTCCTTTGGCCTCGTGGTCCCTGTTGTACTGATTCTTTGCAGCCAGCTGGCTATCCACCATCTTCAGGTCGGCAATGAATTTCTCTTGCACCTGCTCGAATATGAGCCCGCTCAACACACCAAGCAGTTGGCTGTAAATAGTCCAATTGGCAAGATTGAGAGACGAGATTTCCACCAGATCAGGGTCAACAGTACTGAGTTGACCGTAGAATAGACCCAATAGACGATCGGCCATTTCAAATGTGAGGTTTTGGATATCGGTTTGGGTCATGATTTCGATCAAAACGCGGCAGAGGATATAGGTCGAGACGGTAGAGCGCTGCTCGGCCTGCGTAACGGTGTGCTGTAGTGCAAGAATGTGCTCAGCCTGCGATGCTACAGAGGTGGTGGACTGGTTGTCTGGGTTTTGTGCCGACTCTGTATTGCGCCGGGACAGGGCAGTATGAGAATGAGGATGGGATACCGGGCTGGCTTGCCGTGCCTTGTATCTATCAGTAATGCCCTACTCTCTCTCCCTCACACTCTCAAAGGGGGGTTGGGGTTATGGGACCTACATTAAGTAGCTGCGTGCGTTGTTTGGACGCCTCCTCGCTCTTTGCTTTCCGCCATAGCATTATGGTATCTATAAGGGGCTTGGGCTTTTGGCGGGCAATGTGACCCAGGGCCGCGATAAGCTGGTCAAAGGTGGGGTCTACACCAGGGCCACAGACACCCTCTACCTTGGCCTCAGGCTGCCCTCTGTCTGTTATGCACTGGCTGATTTTGTGTTCAGCCTGGCTAATGAACGAGTTGAAGAGGTGGTGTAGGGCATATTCGCCTACTGTCTTGAGCTCGTGGGGGTGTTGAGGGTGCCGTGACTGAGAGCGATGGTGGCTATGTCCTTTGCGTGAGGATCTCGAACTGGGCGCCCGCTCTGGCTTGCGCAGGGGAGCATAACCGTCGGCCGGGGCTGACTGAGCTGGAGGACTGCCGTATGGATTTCCAGAGCCTGAGCTCGAGCCCGGCTGCATGCCGTTGGCAGCAAAGGCTTCGGCTATGGATTCTTGCGACATGACGGCTCCATCGAGGGTTGCACCGGCGGCGGCGGCGATGATTTGGGGACTCAGGGGGCTTGTGGCCGGCGAGTTGACGAAACTGGTGTTCCTCGAGTGTTGTATCCCGTGCACGATCGAAGTGTTGCGATTATGGGCGTAAGAGCCCGACGGCTTGCGTTCAAGCGTGGCCAGGGTGCGGTCGGGGCTCGAACTGCTACTTGCGCCTTTTACGGCGGGCGTCTGTGACCGAGACGTGATTGTTCGCGACGAGGCTGTCAGCGCCCTTCCACGCGTCTGGCTGGGCTCACGCGAGGCCGACGAGGGGTGATGGTCTATATGGTGCGACACATTCCCAGCAGCTGGTCGAGCTTGCAAGAGAGGGAACGCTGCTGCATCCAACACACAGACCGGGTTAGCACAAACTCGTTGCAGCACAGTAAAGGCGTCTCGACGACCATGTGTGCCGCAGCATGGTACAGCAGAGGGCCGGCGTAGTCAAAGGTCGAGCCGTGTGGGGAGTGTTTCACGGTACGCTCGCACGGGTTGGAACGACTACGCGCAGGGGGGTGGAGGGGGGACGGGCGGGGGAGAAGGCTACTTACACATGCCGCCGGCTTCCTGTGCAGCATCTTCCGCGTCTGACAGAGAAACTTGCAGCCCGTCCGGAGAGGCTCACGAAAAACACAAGGCCGTCGAGGGGGTCGCGTAGGCTGTCGATGATGTCTTTTGAGGCGGACGGAATGGGTAGACCCTTGCCCTGTGCCTGACGGCTAGCCCATTTGGTGGCAACGATCAACAATGGCGCTCCGGCAGCGTCGCGGCTCTGAAGATCCATCCGGATTTAATATGTATTCCCACGTGGAGGACCAAGTTAGCGATGCAGGTCTGGGGAGCACCTGAAAAGGACATGTATCGATATGGCGCGGTTCAGATGGACGTAAGGGCATCCTAGCGCCGTTGCAGGTGTGAAGTTCCTAGACATGGGACGAGTGTCACGTGAATGCCATGACAGGCTGTCTGCCGAGAGAGGAAGCGGAACAGGCGACCAAAGATAGATGCAAAGGTTGGACTTGCTACCAGAAATCTCCAGGAGACGGCTTGGTTGGGCCTCTGACGCATCAGTATCGGCCATGGCCATGCGCACAGGCGTGATAGCACAAGGAGGTCCAAAAAGTACGCAGTCACCCTCCGCAATAATCACCGTATCAACGGACGAAACGACTACAGACGCTGGATGAGATACCTTCCGAACATATAGCACAAGCCAGGGGGGAGTTCGGGTATGCAAGTACAATAAGTGCATGTGTGTGAAGGGTAGGTAAGGCCTTGTGACCTGAAGGCACGTATGTACAGTACAGTACAGTACAGTACATGGGCTTTCTTGACATGTGACACTAGCCAAGTGGTTTACGGCACTATAATCAAGTGAAGGCGTTGCCAGAATTAGTACTTATGTAAGCGCGTCAGCCGTAGCAGTAGCAGTAGCAGCAGCGGATGGCCAGGCTGAGCATGACTTGCGTAGCACACTACGTAGTACGTAGTATGTATAGTACTGTA
Organism: Curvularia eragrostidis; assembly: GCA_020744315.1. Classification (NCBI taxonomy): domain Eukaryota; kingdom Fungi; phylum Ascomycota; class Dothideomycetes; order Pleosporales; family Pleosporaceae; genus Curvularia; species Curvularia eragrostidis. The sequence continues at coordinate 368,721 of JAIRCK010000010.1, read as the reverse complement.
TAGTAGAGCGGCAAACAGCGGTGAGGCCGAGTCCGTCTCCGACCCTCCGTAAGCACCCAACCACACGGGGGGCCCAGTCGGCAGCGGGTGGTCGGCAATGGCATACGGGCTGGTTGATAAAAGAAAGCAGAGCGACAAGCAAATTTGCCCCACGCAGAGGCAACTCAAGCGCTCGGGAAACCCAGGGTCCCGCCGCCCGGCTGTGGTAGCTGGCAACTGGCAGCGGAACTGGGGCGGAATGGATCGGCTCCGGCTCGGGCAGAGCATGCCAGTCTGTGACGGCACCATCTGTCCATAAGAATCGCGGCGTCAGCAGGGCACGACGCCAGGCAGAACAAATCGCGCGTGGTCCCCTGGGAAAAAGCCAAAGGAGAAAAGCAAAAGGTTGCGGCAACCTTCCATGTGCAGTCTCGTCGTCTCGCCGACTGTACAGTATTAAGCTTCTGGGTCTGCCCCTGCCCATGCACCACGTCCGCTACTAGACGCCTACAAATATTATCTGCTCGCTTGCCCGCTTTCGGCCCTCGAATAGATAACCGTGTCCATGTCAGCCCTGCCCCTCCGTCTTTCCTCTGCGTCCTGCTAACGCCTCCCCAGTACCATGGCACAACTCGATACGCTCGACATCATCGTGCTGGCCGTCCTCCTGGTCGGCACGGTCGCCTACTTTACAAAGGGCACCTACTGGGCCGTCTCGCCCGACCCGTACGGCAGCTCGCTGGCTACGGCCAATGGCGCAACAAAGGCGGGCAAGTCCCGCAACATTATAGAGAAGATGGAGGAGACGGACAAGAACTGCGTCGTCTTCTACGGCAGTCAGACAGGCACGGCCGAGGACTATGCCTCCCGCATCTCCAAGGAGGGCCATTCACGATTCGGTCTCAAGACCATGGTTGCCGATCTCGAAGAGTACGACTACGACAATCTCGACACCTTCCCCGAAGACAAGCTCGCCGTCTTTGTTCTGGCCACGTATGGCGAGGGTGAACCCACCGACAACGCCGTCGAGTTTTATGAGTTTATTGGCTCCGAGGACATCTCCTTCTCCCAGGGTGGTGGCATCGAAGACAAGCCTCTCAGCAACCTGCACTACGTTACATTCGGTCTCGGCAACAACACGTACGAACACTACAACTCCATGGTCCGCAACGTCGACAAGTACTTGACAAGGTTGGGTGCTAAGCGACTGGGTGCTGCTGGCGAGGGTGACGATGGTGCTGGTACAATGGAAGAGGATTTCCTCGCATGGAAAGAGCCCATGTGGGCCGCTGTTGCAGAGAAGATGGGCTTGGAAGAGCGTGAAGCCATGTACGAGCCTGTCTTCGAAGTCACCGAGAAGCCAGATCTCTCTCCCGAGGATGATACCGTCTTCTTGGGCGAGCCGAACAAGAACCATCTCGAGGGCACCCAAAAGGGTCCCTTCAACGCCAACAACCCCTTCATTGCCCCCATTGTCGAATCTGCCGAGCTCTTCAAAGACTCTGACCGAAACTGCCTACACATGGAGATTAGCATTGCTGGTTCCAATCTGTCGTATACTACTGGTGATCATATTGCTGTTTGGCCTACCAACGCTGGCAAAGAAGTCGACCGGTTGTTCAAGGTTCTCGGCAAAGAGGACAAGCGTCACACCGTCATCTCTGTCCGAGGCCTCGACCCCACCGCCAAGGTTCCTTTCCCTTCGCCAACTACCTACGATGCTGCAATCCGCTACCACATGGAGATCAACGCCGCCGTATCCCGCCAGCTTGTATCGGTTATCGCTCAGTTTGCTCCAAACGACGAAATCAAGGCTGAAATCGTAAAGCTCGGTGGTGACAAGGACTACTTCAAAGAACAGGTCACCGATCGCAACCTCAACCTGGCACAACTCCTCGAGATTACCGGAAAGGGCGCTACCTGGGACAAGATCCCCTTCTCGTTCCTGTTTGAGACCATGGTCAAGATCCAGCCTCGTTATTACTCAATCTCTTCGTCTTCGCTGGTGCAGAAAGACAAGATTTCCATCACTGCTGTCGTCGAGTCCATTGAGAAGCCAGGTGCGCCATATGCTCTCAAGGGTGTCACTACCAACTACCTGCTAGCCCTGAAGCAGAAGCAGCACGGAGATCCCAACCCAGACCCCCATGGTTTGAACTACGCTATCACTGGCCCACGCAACAAGTACGATGGTATTCACGTTCCGGTTCATGTCCGCCACTCCAACTTCAAGCTTCCCTCGGATCCATCAAAGCCTATCATCATGGTCGGCCCTGGTACCGGTGTCGCGCCTTTCCGTGGTTTTGTCCAAGAGCGAACTGCGCAAGCCAAGGCTGGCCAGAACGTTGGCAAGACTGTCTTGTTCTTCGGATGCAGGAGACAGTCAGAAGATTTCATGTACGCTGATGAGTGGAAGGTACGTTCATACTTTTTTTCTTTTTTCCGATCTTACCCATTGCTAACATCAGCGTGCAGCAATACCAACAAGACCTGGGTGACAAATTTGAAATGCATACAGCCTTCTCCCGAGATGGCCCCAACAAGGTCTATGTCCAGCACAAGCTCGAAGAGAATGGCGAAGAGGTCAACAGGCTTCTCGAGCAAAAGGCTTACTTCTACGTCTGCGGTGACGCGGCACATATGGCCCGCGAGGTAAACACCTTGCTCGGCAAGATCATCGCCAAATACCGAAATGTGTCTGAGACCAAGGGCGAGGAGATTGTCAAGGCGATGAGGGCATCGAATCAGTACCAAGAAGACGTCTGGTCATAAAGGGGGTTAACGACAAGCGATAAGAGGCGTCTGGGAACACGGGGTTCTTGAAAATGCATTTTCACGGTTAGGTCTGGGGTGTGCGAAGGCGTTTGATCTAACGACAGTATTTTGTCTTGAGGCCTTACTGGATTGAGTCCGTCATGTAGAAGGTTCTTTTAATATTGTTTGAGCGCCTGTCTTTGCTTGGCATAGCCTGCGATGCGAAAGAGGCCGTTGGATAGATTACGATGTCTGTACTACGTTGTTTCGCTCTGGGACAGGGGGTTCTGGGGACGTAGCGCTGTATTAGAATAAGAATGTTGAGCTCTGCACAGTTTCATGCTGTGACGTCCTGTTGTGAAATGAGGAAGATATCCGCTAGCCGTGACTCCGGGTACCCATTGGCTGTGATCATGCTGTGACTCCTGTTGGGATTGCTTCACCTGAACCTCATCTCTTTCTACCAACTTCCATCCCCTATGCATACATACAGGCCATGTCGGAATTAGCTGTTGATTCTGGTCCTCTTAGTTTGAAGCAAAAACTGCGCCGCGATAATTAACCATGCATCCGTTTCTGATCACGAGCACTAGAGGCGGCTCCCAACATTTTGCATTGCGTGCCATTGTCGCGTGGCGAGCCCCAATTGCTCAATAGTGCAGGGCACGTATGAGCTATATAGAGCACCACCCTCACGTCTGCGACAAGGCATTGCACAGCAGTTCCCGGCTAAGTGTCTTCACCTGTATTTAATTGGCTGCGCATTGCATACAGTGACTTCTCACACTGTAAGCCGTCAGGAGCCAGTCACTCAGCACCACCGCTGAATCAGATGTTGAATGCAGTGAGTTGAGACCCTGTGGATCCTCTTCTGCATGACAGGGAGTAACTTGTTCTTCTTGTTGCACTACGTCGCAGGTTCGACCAGAAAGGGGTGCGATTCGCCTCATTCCCCCTACCTCCATGATCCGGAATCCAGGTTCAAGGATAAGACCCAGCCAATGTCATTCGCGTCATGACAGAGCAAGGTTGAGGCAGCTCTCTACAGACTGAGGGAAGCCTGACACAAGTACATGAGCTCCATGAGGATGCAGCATGTATTAGCCGTATAACATGCGAGGTTCCTGGAGAATATCTTACAGGTAAGGGACGCGACGAGGAACTGACGAATGGCTGCACCTTGAAGCGCCACTTTTACAGGCCTCCCTAGCCCTCCTAATTCCTTTTTTGCTTCCAGGAACTAGGAGACAATCTGTCAGTTTGCGATATTGGCATGCGGACGCCAGACTGACAAGACGATTTCAACAGCCGGAGAACGGTTCGGATAGCTGCATAGCAGCCTATGCGACACGGTAAGCAGTTCGGCTGCGCCCATGCACCACGCGAGGAAGCGGACGAGCCTCCATCCGTCGAATTTGTATCACTTGACCAGAATGAGTGGCTGTAGGGGTCCGCTTTGCCAGTGCTTGAGAGGGCCATATATACAATGCTGATCAGCATGGTCTCTTGCACTGACTGCACTTTGGGCAATTCACGTATTGATTTACATCAAAAGCCTTACCCCCCATACTCTGGACACCTCATCTTGCACACACGATGTGGGTCTAACGCGCTTATGTGGTGATAGGGCCATGTTTCCCACAGTGCTTGAGGTGACTGGGTAAGGCCCAAGCCTGCGGACCCGCCCTTGCGTCAGCATTGCCATTGCAGGTAGCAGACAACCGTCGGGCGCCGAGTATATTTGAAGAAAGAAAGAGCTGGTGAGTCTGGATTCGATGTCCCATAGGCTCTCACCGTGTGAGGGCGCTTCCTCAATTGAAGCGTGTGGGGCTTCCACATGCCCACTTCGAGCCCGTGGTCCGCACATTTCCAGACGGCACTGGCTGCACTGCACCGGCTCGTCGCGCGGGTTACAAGCGTGCTGCACATGCACCGGCTTGGGGGCTATCACAGGTCTTGCACAGGTTAGCAACAAGCTGGTAAGAGGATGTGAGGACAAAAGGTACCCTGCTTGTGTAGCATAACCAAGACGATGCTTGCTGATACGTTCTCAAACAGGACTTCTCCACAGCTAGGAGCATGGAAACTGTCATTTTGTAGCCCCGAGGGCAGGATAGAGTGTACAAGTCACGAAACGACAAGGCGTATACTTACGAAGGAGGAGGGCGCGCCACAGCGGCAACGTGTGTAAAGAGACACGGTGTCCACACTCATGGATACCGCGACCAGCAAGGATGCCGTGGGGTTGAAGTTATTTTGCAGCTTTTCTCAGCCTTGCTGCAAGGACGGTGTGGCTGCATTTGTGATTGCCTGCGAAGGAAGCTGGTTGCTGCGGGGGAAGACGCCTCGTCATATGGCTGCTACACGGGGAGATGACGGCTGCGTCTGTGAGGATGCATGCAAGATACACAACGGCTGATCCTGCATACTGTTACGGCCTGCGTACTGCTTTCGTGAGGCCAAACTCTTGAGCGTGCACAGCTCCAGTACGTAACGCCCACAAGTGATATATCAGCCCAGCATGCCGCCGCGGTGAAGAGAGCGCGATCGAGCACCCTTCCTCTCATGGAACAAAGACTTGGGCATTGATGTCCCGGGTAGCTCTTCGACGAGTATTCTCTAAGACGATCGGCGGTGTGACATCTGGACGGAAGCAGCTATAGCTGAAGTGCAGGCGCAGTTGGTGTTGTATATGCGGGTGTGTTGTTGTTGGGAAGGTGAGTATCATCAGTTTTTGCTGTCGTCCTGCTGCTCCACCATGGCGGCTTCCTTGTCGACGCTGAGGCTTCCACCTGCGTCTTTCCAGGTCGACGTCGCCCACCAAGACGACACTGCCATGGCTCTTGCCCCTTCTGCACGCCCGGGCGCTGTCCTCGGGTACCACAACTATCTTCGCTCCCCATCCCTCTTCTTCCATCCTCCTCCACTCTTCTCCGCCTCTTTCTCACCAGTTACGCATCAGTGGCCACATTCTTTGTAGCTTTTCGCAGGTCCGTTAGCCATCCATTCCAACGCACCTCAGCATCCTCCCTCTACGCAGCATACTGATACTGACCTCTCGACAGCTTTGGAGTCACTACCGGTCCCCCGCGCACATTGCAAAAAGTTTGACATTTACGACCTGGTAAGCTTTATTGACTGTCCCACACTGCCCGTCACTTTCACCATCAGAAGTCGACAAACACCCCCTGGACGTCGCCCCACAAGACTTGCCTTCCCTCATCTTCATCGTTCGCTTTGTGGCTGTGCCCTGAGTTGCTCGCCTGGCTAGCTAGCTTACTTCCTAAGCAGAGCAACCTTCTTCTCTACATCTCAGTCTACCTGTTCACACCCGTTCTTGGGATTCTACTTCGCCTCTCCCTTGGGCCCGCTCCACTGAGCCCGCCCATACTCTGCCCACAGCTATAGGACACAGTAACGTTCACACACGCACATACACACACACACACTCTCTCTCTCTCTCTACCAACTACTTTTGTGTTCGATCCGTCATACCTGCGTACTGATCACAATGGCTACCAACGGTCGTCAGCAGAGCTACGTGGCTCCCGCCACGGGCTACAAGGGACAGCATGTTCTCAGCAATCAAGGTCATGGGTCCGCCCAATACCTCCCTCGAGGTCTGCTCATGTCCCCCCACGGTGAAAATGGAATGCAAGCTCTGACGAACAATATGGCAGCCCTCAACATGCACGCATCTTATGGCTCGTCCGGCACCGCCAAGTCCGCCAATTCTACACTGCCGGGTGGCTCTTCTGACTACGGCAATATTCCGCTCTCCAACGGCCAAGGTCTCTGGGTCCCTAATCAGCATGTCATTGGATCTATGTATCAAATGATACCCGGCACGCAGCATCAGGCGGGTATGACGCCTTCTCCCGGTATGTATAGCCATGCTGGAACGTACGTTCAGCAAGCAGCATATCAGTACGGTCAAGGCATCGTCGAAAATAGCCCCGTACCACCAGCTTGGGCGGCTCGCATGTCAACTGCTGAGATCCCGTCGCTCATGACACCCCGCCGTGACTCCATCTCTTCGAACGAAAACGATAACCCCGGTACTCCGTACTGCGGTGGCGGCATTTACCGCTACGGAAACAACACTGCCATCATGGATCGCTCTCCGAACGCATTGTACACAAGCAGTGCTACTCCTTCCCCGTCGCAGTTGGCTCACCCCTATCAGGTCATGGCCCCTATCCAGAAGCAGCATACTATGCCCACGCTGCCTCCCCATCTGTTGGCATTGGTGCATCAGGAGCCTCCTATTCCTCGGGCTATTCCTGCTCCAAGCTCTCCACACAAGCCACTCGACCGTAGCCTGGAGAACAAGACCGGAGAGACCAACGTCTACATTCGCGGCCTGCTCCCCGAGACCACGGATGAGATGCTCCACATGTGGGGTAAGCGCTTCGGTGATATCCAGAGCTCCAAGTCCATCATCGACCTCAAGACGAATCTTTGCAAGGGGTAAGTAGCCTCTTGCCCAGCGCATTGCTGCACTAACTAAGTCTTTGATACAGCTTCGGATTCATCAAGTATCACAATTTCGAGGACGCCGAGGACTGTATCCGTGGCTTTCACTATCTTGGATATGAAGTCAGCTTCGCTCGTGTACGTTTTTGTTTGTCTGAATCCCTATTCTGACTTTCTGACTTTTTACAGGAATCCTTTTACTCCAAGCTCAAGAAGTTCGCCGACGAGAGCAACACCAATCTTTACGTATCCAACATCCCGAAGAATATGAACGAGCATGTGAGTTGTGGCAGAGATACTCTTTCTTTTGCATGACTAACATGGTCCAGGAACTGGCATCCATCTTCGCACCTCACAAGGTTTGCTCGAGCAGGATACTTCGTGACTCTTCTGGCACGGGTCGCGGTGTAGGTTTTGCTCGGTAAGGCATGGACCTTTCCTCCAGGTCTCGGCATCACTGATTACTGCTAGCTTTGAGTCTCGCGAAATCTGTGACCAGGTTATCAAAGAATTCAACAACACTCCCGTGTCTAAGCCTGGCGGGGAGGAACACCTCATTCAGATTCGCTTCTCGGATACTCACGAGCAGAAGATGCTAAAGCAACAGACTGCTGCAGGCCGTGTATTCCGCGCTGCAGAGTACGAGGTTGGCGTTGCTCAGGCCAGGGCACTGGGAACGCCCGACCGTTACCTTTCTGCATCACCGATCTCACCAGGCCCCTCCAATGAGTTCGAGATGTTCATACGTGGCCAACGACAGCCATGGTCGCCACCCGTACCATCTACACTAGGTCCTGCCCGATCCTCCGTGTACTACATGCCTCAGGGTGGACCTATCAAGAGTGAGGATGGAACTTCGGAGAATGGCGTCGAGGTCAAGACAAACCCCGTGACTCCAGTCAAATCTGATGACAAGGCCGCCTCCCCGAGCCGATTTTCTGGCCGCAACGACTAGGCAAAAGTCTTTTCAAGTCGACTATGGTCATCTCCTTCACGTATGCACTATTCTTCAAGGCCGCTCCATCAACATCAACCTACCGCATCCTCTTGGAGACTTCATTGGCAACAATCACATGCGATGAACATGAGCTAGCAAGGACCCGCTATCTCAGCATGCCACATCGCCAGACTCTATCAGAAGCTTTTGCCATTCATTTCTGCGACTCGTTTCAGCTTTAATCCCCCCATCATCGGACGCTTAATACTCTTGTTCTTGGCCTCGGCAACTTGAACATATCCTTCTCATCGACACCAGTCTCAGGGCTGTCTCTCCGAGCGTAATGTTTGGTTGGCTTCTTTTACATTTTAGAAATATGTGCTAGCATCTGGGCAGGCCGGGGAGGCAAAAAGAATGTCAAGGGTGTTATCCAGTGTATCTCTTTTTCATCGATGGCAAGGATAGGATTCAATGAGTGGGTGTTTCTATGGTCGGATTTGTCGATGCTTCGATAGTTCGCCGTATGATAAATTGTGTTATGTGTATGCCTCTTGACCATGATTTCCATTTGTGATGTGTGTTCGCTTTTGTTACGTCTCGTCTATGCATCACCTGGCTTCTGTCACCTCGGCACTGGCGGAAGACACCTATGTCAGGCTGCGTGTTGTTGCTGGCACTTGGCAAAGACGAATTGTTTTGCATAATGTTGATGCTGTCATGACTGAGACACCTGACTTCTTATAAAATGGACCGAAGTCATCAAGGATGCCGTATAGATTTCATAATGTAGATTTGATGAAACCTCGATCAAACCTTTCTAATTGGGTCGCATTACATTGCTGTTGCACATGCATACATTTCCAACGGTTGACATTGGTTGTGTTTTACAACTCCTATCATCACAGTATCTAGAGGAGAACAGATAACGTTGTAAGCTGCAGAATACATTTCATGTGAGGCCGAGGATAGACCTCCCTCCGTAAATCTATTAGGATGTTCAAAAGTGCTAGTTGCGCACCAATGCTGCCTTTATTCTACAAACGATAAGAGAAAAAGAGGCGACAATCATGACGTCGCTTATCTTTTCATTTCGTGTCCCCTGGCCTTCCTTTTTTGGCTTCGATCACTTCACTCAGTCTTCCCATTCTGGGTTCTGTGGTCACTGTCGTTAGTAATTTCCCTTAAAGGCAAGAGAGGAAGAAAAAGAAAGAGTTAGCTTACCTTGCGTAGGATCACCACACCTTCCAGTACATTGGTCAGGCTGAGATACTTTTCATCTTCCAACTCGGCTCTCTCGCCGTGTGCCAACAACACTGGCGTGCTCTGTGTCTGCCATCCGGTAATGGTCTTTGGCCGACCAGCCTGACCTACAATGTCCACTGCTTGACCAACACGTACGTTGACTGTGAGAGGCTTGAGCTCCTCGTCGAGTGTGATGAGGAAGCGTGGTGACATGGCAGTAGCCAGGTAGTAGAGGAGGTAGTGTGAGTCACCGGCAACGAAAGATTTGGCGTCAATCAGAGACACAAGGACGGTAAGGAGACCTGAAGCTGCGACGCGAGAAAGGACTTGGCGGTCGGTGTGGAAGGGGTTGAGAGAGAGCGTACCCTTGCCGGCGTGCAAGAGACCCTGTGCTATGCGAACCATGAACAATGCGTTCGGGTCGCGGTGGTAGTAGCTGGCTAATTGTCGGAGAAGTTGTGCGAGACGCGCATTGTTGGTACCAGCACCGCAGAGACCCATGGCAAAAATGGCGTTGATGGCGACATCGTTGTCATTGTCGTGAGAGTATCGCGAAAGCGTGTCATAGACCTTCATCTGTGGGTTACTAGGGCTGATGAGACCTAGAGCGAGAGGCACAGCCTTGCGGATGTTTGCCTCGCCGTAATGCATCAGGTGGCCAAGAGTGCGCAGGATCATCTCCTGGCCGACGTCCTCGCCCATGGCAACCAGTGAAAGACCGATGACGGCATACGATTGAAGGAGTTCGTCGCCCTTCTTCTCTTCGCTTTCATCCTCAATATGCTCATTGCAGATGTGCAGCAGTTGCTGGATCTTCAACACAGCACCAGTGCCTGCCCACGCGCAAACTTCAGTAAGCACAGAGGCGGATTTGGCCATGGGGTGGTCAAGCGCCTTGAGGGTTTCTAAGATGACATCAACTTCTTCTTGTTGACCGAAGAAGAGTAGTGCAAGACCAAGAGCCATGAAACGAGTCCACTTGTCCTTTAGTTGCTTGGTTCGGTCCTCATCCAGAAGAGTGTTCATCAGGGCATCTGTAACGTCTCCGTTGGCTGAGCCGACAAAAATCATTCCAAGTGACAGCGCTGCCATGGCGGAGAGCTGCATGTCGAGGCTGGTGTCGCTAACGACTGGCAAGAGAATATCGAGAAGGTCTTCCTTGTTCGAGCCCGCGTATGCGAGACCAAGACCCATGATGGCAGCTAGGCGAATGTTCTTGTTCTTGGAATTTATATTGTCCTCGTCGCCCAACAGAGCCATGGCCGGATCAGAGTCCATTCGTACTCCCGAATTGAAGATACCGGTGGCGAGCATGGCACCAGCCTTGACCATGTCCTCTTCGACTTGGGTGTAGGGGTCAATCCTGTCGAGACCTTCTTCCACGTCCCAAAGCATGAGCATACCCATGGATGCGGTTGTCGAAAGCATACCCTCGTCTTTGGTCTTCCATACCCAGCTAGTCTTCGTAGCCTCGCCCAACATGAGCTTGTCGTTAGCGAAACCCGTGTTGACAAAGGCGTTGACGAAAGCGGAAGCGAGATTGTGTCTGGCGGAGTCGGTGTTGGTGAGACCAGCGGTCCTGCTGCTCTCAAGATGTGTCTTGTAAATGTCATCGGGAGACTTTGGGTCGAGAATGTTCAGCTCTTTGCCGAGTGCCCTGAAGTGGTCAGGCAGACGAGTGTTGTTAAGGCACTCCTGCAGTTCAGGATCTTCGTCCTCGGAAACATCGAACCATATCCGCTGTCGCGCGCAAAGGAAGGCCATTTGCCTGCGAATGGACTTGTCCTTTGTGGCATCGAAAGCTTCTTGGATTAGCTCTTTCTCGTGCAATCTTATGGCTATCGCCATGGCCTGGGTATACTGCTTGTATTTGGCATAGATGCGGTAGGTAGTACGGAGGAACTTGTCGTTGTCCGGGTATGTGAGGAGGGGGACGTTGCTATTACAATTAGTACATTGCACACGAATACGTTCCGGAGGTTTACGTACCTGACCATATAGAGCGCTACCCTCGAATATGTATTCTCGTCGACGTATTGCTCAATCTGATCAATCATCTCCAGCTCGGACAGGATATCAACGGCATCGGCCTCTGCGTTGTGCTTCAGGAAGAAAGGAACAAGAGTCGAGGCGAGGTCAGTCACATCATCGGTTGGCTTGTCGTCGTTGAGGCGGTTCTGGTATTCGGCGCCAATTTCAAGCGCAAGGTGGCGCATGTACTCGTGGCCCCATGAGCCGAGATCTGTAGAAGGGGCCTCGAGGCGGTACTTGAGACAGTCTAGGCGTTCCTCGTCCGAGTACGTCATTCCTAGAACAGACATCATGTCGGCAAACGATTGCTTCTCCCGTTAGCTTGGTGTTGCGCATTTGTAGATGGCCGCGTTGACATACCTTGTTCTCGCCGGCTGGCCATGATGCGTAGGCCTTCTCGAGGCTCTCGTAGTGTGGTCGGAGGAACTTGAGCGGTTTAGGGACGGCGGTCATGGAGCTCGTCGATGTCTTGATGAACTCCTTAATCTGGTTGAGCGCGGGCTTGTACAGGCTGGTATCGGATCCCTGGAGAGAGGTACAAGGTCAGCGCATGTTGCGGGGAGCACGGGGAGATGCAGCGTCACATACCAGTATCCGGTCTGCGAGCATGTCGAGATCGCTCTTGAGCTGCTGGTCTTCCTCGCTGAGCTCCTCTGCAGTTGTCCGTCAGTACACATGCACCCTGATAGCTATCACAGCTTCCGTGCGGGCCAAACATACCGCCAGTCGTCGCCACGCCGCCCTTCTTGTCCTCGAGATCGGGTTTTGCATCCTTGCTCTTCTCCGCGTCATTGGCGACAGGCGCCTTGCCCTTGCCCTTGTCGGCAGCCGTGGGCTTCTTGTCGTCGTCCTTGGCCATGGTGATTACGATATGTCGCTAGGACAAGCGGCGAACTATGGCTGTTGTGCGGGGATGGAGCGGCCTTGACACCCAGGATGGAGGGGACTGCTGTCAGTGAGGTGATGTGTGTACGCGCCGCCCGACGGAAATGGGAGCAGCAGAAAGACAGGTAAGAGGGGAGGTGGGAGAATGGTAATGGGCGGATGTGTGATGTCGATGAGGCAGCTCTTGCTTTCGCGTACCACTTCCGCCGCGCTAGGGCCAAGCACCGTCCGCCGATGATGAGCAGCAGCAGCGGCGGCGGCGGCGGCAGCGGGTGCTCAGACCCTCGCCGCCTTCAAGAAAGGCCCAAAAATTATTAGCATCACTGCCGCCCGCCCGCCACAAACCCCAACACCCGCCCTCACCCTCGCCCGGACGGCCTTCGGACAGTGCCCGCCATGAAGCTGAACGTCAAGAATATTCGCTACCTGACCGCCGACGACTGGCGTGTCCTGACTGCGGTATGCGCCCGCCGCCCGTGTCTTTGTCTACGCCCATGGTGGGGGGACTAACGCTGATGAAGACCATGACAGACAGAAATGGGCAGTCGAAACCATGAGATTGTGCCCACGCCGCTGATTTCTCAGATTGCCGCCCTCCGCTCAGGCACCGGCGTCCACCGCTGTATTTCCAACCTGGCCAAAATCGGCCTCATCGCCAAAGTCCGTAATGCCAAATACGACGGCTACCGTCTCACCTACGGTGGGCTCGACTATCTCGCCCTGCACACCCACCAGAAGGCCTCTACCGTCTACTCGGTGGGCAACCAGATCGGCATAGGCAAGGAGTCGGACATCATCGTCTGCGCATCCGAGACGGGCAAGCAGTTGGTTCTCAAGATCCACCGTCTGGGCCGCATATCCTTCCGTACTGTGAAAGCGAACCGTGACTACCTACGAAACCGCCAGGGCGGATCATGGATGTACATGTCGCGCCTTGCTGCTCTGAAAGAATTCGAGTTTATGAAGGCACTGCGAGCCGAGGGATTCCCCGTACCCGAACCCGTTGGCCAGAACAGGCACACTGTTGTCATGAGCCTCATCGACGCCTTTCCTATGCGCCAAATCTCAAAAGTGGGCAACCCCGCGCCTCTCTACGCCGAACTTCTCGCCCTCATTGTCCGTCTTGCACAATATGGTTTGATCCACGGAGACTTTAACGAGTTCAACATTCTGGTCGAGGAGCGCACCGAGAAGGATGGCAAAGTCACCTTGGTTCCCACCATCATCGATTTCCCGCAAATGGTTTCGATTGACCATGCCAATGCTGAATACTACTTTGATCGTGACGTCGCCTGCATAAAGCGCTTCTTCGATCGTCGTTTCGGCTTCACGAGCGACGAGCCCGGCCCGTTCTTCAAGGATGCGACAAAGACGCTCGTCAAGAGGCTAGATGTGGAGGTACAAGCCTCTGGTTTCAGCAAGAAGATGGCAAAGGAGTTGGAAGTCTATATGAAAGAGCATGGCATTGACGGCGATGCTGCAAATGCCGAGACAGCGGCTGACGGCGACGAGCCTGGCGATGACGATGAAGAGACTGGTGTTGAGGATGACTATGGCGAGGTTGAGAAATACAATGACAATGAAGGTGGGCCCGTTGGCGATGACATTTCTGCTGAAACCGAGCCCAAGGACGGTGATGAGCAACAACCATCGGCCTCACTCGCGTCTCAAATGACCATCCTCGAGATCAGAGATAACGACCCCTTACCAGATCTCGACGACATCAAGCCGCCTCCACCATCCGGTCCCACGATAACAACAAAGGCCGCCAAGAAGAAGGCCGGATGGGCCTTGTAGAGTGGTATAAAACGCACCTTCTTTTCATCTTCTTCTTCTTCCAGCGATACCCACGATTCTGCAGCACGCTTGGGTGCTTGCATACAATAAAAAGAATGTCTTTTAAGACGTACATAGATATGAGAAAAGAAATGTTCTACACGACTGAGTCATCAAGTTTACTCTTCTTCTTGCCGTCTTAACGAGGTTGTGTCCTTGAGAGCCAAGGCATACTGTATCATTCCTATTCAGTATTTCTATTGGGTATCATATGCCACTCCCACCTTGTACAAAACAATATTTTGTCATCAACAGTCCGCCACTGGGTTGTTATTCAATCCATTCAATACACGAACCACCTGGAAAACTATCCACGTGGACTTTGCGTGTATACTGTCCTATAGACACGAAGCAGAACGCCTCATGATGTGCTGCATTGGTCGTGAGGGCGACGTCAAGTGCGCGCAGTCAGAATGTCCACATCGATGTAGTTCCTATCACTAACGTGAGTAACTGTCAAAATGCCATTGGGCTTGGGCATGGTGATCGGCCGGATAAATGTATCTGGAGCGTGTGATGAGTTCGGTGCTCAGAAAGGGCTCAGAACCATATCTTGATCAACTCCTCAGAGACTGCAGAGGGAGTAAGAACACCAGACTCTGTTATGATACCAGAGATCAAATCAGGAGGCTATTTCGAGGGTCAGCAGACTAAGTTGGAATTTTTGGGTACGAAACGTACTGTAAAGTCAACAGCGTCATGAGCATCGAGCGGAGCGACTGTCGAGCCTTGTTTTGCAGTCATGTCAGCAATGGCCTCGTCGAAGACATTTCGCTGCTCTTCTTCACCCTTTGTCTTTTGTTCTCCTTTGTTGTCCTCGGCCACCTTGAAGTCCAGAACCTTCTGCTCGATAGGCAGATCGAACTGGCTAAGCGGATAGAGCCTGACAAACTTGTGGCTTTCAGCTACCACATAGAATGGTTTGCCCTTGCTCTTGGCTAGTACACCCAATTGGTAAGTTCCCATGCGCGATATGATGCCGCCGTTTTCTACAACGCCCTCGGCGCCCACAATGACCATGTCGACCTTGCCCAATGAGTATGCAACTGCCGAGTCCGGGATCGTGGCTACTGGAACGTTATGCTCTCGGAGGTCGGCGACCGTCTGTAGTCCCTCCTTGGAGTCAAGCGAGTTTGCAGAGGGCAGGACGTATATGACTTTGAAGCGGAGGGTGCTTGATTCGGCTGCCCTTCTCAGTAGCGCACCCACCACACGCGAGCCGCCGTTTGTGAGCACAGTGGCGCCGTCGCGAATGAAATGCTTGCCAAAGCTTGCTATCTTCTCTCTGCTCTGCTTTGCTCTGTCTACAAAGAGCTTTCCGTTAGAGAGCAGGTGGTTTCGTATCGCGCGGAAGTCATCCTCTGGGCCCAGATTCAGGCTGGCGGGGCGGTTGAGCGTGGTGATCAGATAGCGCTGGAAGAGATCTGTGCCGGCGGAAAGAGAGATAGGATTTGCGATAGAAGCCTTTAGGGCGGCAGTGTGACGCTCGAGGAGATCAAGAGTCTCGGCGACGGTGGACACGGAACTCTGTGCAATTGCTTCGACGAGCGCCTCAATGGCAGCGACGGGCATAGTAAGCTCGGGATCATCTGCCAGGATGCGGCGGTAGGTCGCGACAATGTCGAAGTTGGCCTTCGTCATGGCCGCGGGTTCGGCACTCATGTTGGCGGTGATAAATGTTGGCGAGTTGCTGTTCTGTAACCTTTGAGATATATTTTAGAACGAGGGTGGAGGGGTCGTCGGCGATTGAGTCATTCGCCAAGACCCTAAGGTTAGCCCCAACTATGGTTGCTGTGAGCATGCAAATGCATGAAGATTGACTATTCGCCGTATCCACAGTCCATCGTTCGCAATCGGTCTTGTGGAGCTCCATCAACTGGTGCCACACAAATCATTCAATCTCCAATACAGCAAAGCTTCTACTAGCTGTCCTCCTGCATTGATCACTCTAGCAAGCATGTCTATACTACTCCAGTAACTACAGATCGCCAAACCTACAAGCACGAGTACCAGTAAATCAGCCTGCGCAGCTCCCAACAAACTTTCTCATGCACACGGTTGGTATTCAGCGGGCGTACCTTGACAACGATCTGAACGTCCCTATGGTACGCCTGAGTACCTTTAGATGAAATTGTGAATCGAGACCACTACACAAAGTCTTCCCCGAGACACTGCCAGAACACAAGAACAGGAAGCTTTTGAATAGCTGATGGCAGACATAGGTCAAGAATCATTGGGTCAATAGCCCGAGCGACATGCGCGGTCAAAGCATTCCTTCAAAGCTACAGTAGCGAGCTTCACTCAAGTGGTAAAGCCGGACAAAGATGTCATCAGCAATTACGCTTGTGGAGTCTTCTTCGATGAAAAAAATCATAAAAGCTAGGTTGGCGAGCACCAAAAATTGTGTGTAATAAGTCGCAAGGGGTTTCGAGCCATTGGATAGCTTGAACATAATCGTGGATATGTTATTACCCTCACACATCAGCGAATGAGGTGTTATGTACCCGGCGTGGTCATTCTCTCCCACACTTTATCATGGTAATTCAATCAGACCGGGTACAAATACCGCCATACACCCGAATTCTTTTCGTGAAGCTAGCAGCACCCGTTCTACGTCGCGTTCCTTCTTCTCTCCGTTAACCGCATCACCTCTATCGGTCATGCGGCAGACTGATTTTCCACCCAACCCCCACCAAAGTCTCCCGCTCGGAGGATGACTAGAGCCTTGCAGCTAATTCATTACTATCAAAACTTGTCAACTCATGTAGCCTCATTCCTAAAAACACCTGTAAACAAGACACTCGTTATATGGCCAGGCCCATGGCCAACAACGACTCTTGTTGAGGATACGTTCCTTTTCCAGTGAAATACTGAAAATTCATCTTTATCAATCGAATAGCAATCCTATAGCGATTCCTTATCCTACCTCCCAACAAACACATCAGATCGAAGAAGGCACCATCAACTTTGTCAGCGCAGGACCTTACTATTAAAATGTCGATTACGATTACTCTTCCAGCCGAAGCTCATTAAAAAGACTGTTGAATAGAAGCACTAGGCTTTACATAAGTGTATTGTTATCCTGAAAATATACCCAAAATGGATTTAGAGCCTCGAGTCGAGCGATCATATGCTGTATTCTTTGTTGTACACGCCTCGAAATCATCCAGCATATCTACACTGTTTTCAACACAAGCTAGATTAATCCCCAATAATTGTCGTCGCTTGAACAGTGAAACAGGTTCTAACACTCGATCAACTAGCTTTTCCTCAAAGTATATTCATGCCATTTATTGCAAACAAAGCCCTGAGTAGGGTCTTCAATCGAGCTTTCAAGCTTTAGGGACCCTAGTTCACATACGCAAGCTTCTCGTTCTATCAGCTCAGCAAACTCAAAGAAGACGCTCCATAGCTTAGCGTCTCAAGGCTAGATCCCAAAAGTGCTTGGTCCATCGAAAACCACGAAAACATTCATAGTTTGGAAGGGATTCTACGATCAGCCCCCTCCTTTCTGGATGACGTTATCGTATCTGATTGGGCTTTGGGTGAGGGGACACAAGAGGCGCCAGAGTTGCTCAACAGTACCCCTCAACCTCTATTTAGGAAAAAAGCGTAAGGATTCGGTTGCATCGCGGGATTCACTTTCAAAAGAGAAGTTGTTTAAAGCAGGTCAAAAGTTGAATAACGCTAGAACAAGCGAGGTCAATATAACGCAGCATTGATACACGGAGACATTCATGTTCTAGACCGCTGGCGATAGTATTAAAGTCAAAATTCTCCCAGAAAGCCAAAATGCCCCGTTTTTCTACGATGACGCGTTGTACATATATGGGGCCCGACGTCATACACCAAGGGAACCTCAGGCCACGATGGTTACGTCTCACGTCCATATCGGGAAATCAGCTTCCCACTCAACCTACACTCGATAGCATAATATTTACCTTGAATCAACGTGATTGCACATTCATACAAACCGCAGATTTCCAAAGTATGTTTTCAAGCCTATAAGCATATACGTAGCTTCTCAAACCACGCGTCACACCAAAAATACGTCACTCTTGGTACCATCTGCACGACATGACCATACTATCAAGCCTCACCTCAAAAGTAAAAGATGTTCGCCTGGTTCCTCCCACAGAAGAACAAACATCCTCGTCTACCAAAAAGGCCGTGACCTCAGGAGAAACTCAGTCCGAGCCCAAACGACCCGTGCTTGAAATCACGTCTTACAATCGCTTCACTCCGCCCTCTCCTAGACCGGATCTTGAATACGATTGCCGTATAACCAACAATCCATCTCCTGAAATCCGCAAAACATGCACAGGGCTCGACGCTGCGTTACAAGACGAGCTCATGAGTCGTAGCGCCTTCAGCGACCTGGTTGAGCGCGCTGAGCACGACATTAGGAATCTCATGGAGGTGGAGGACGTAAGAGCCAGTCGGGCGGGTGAAGCGGCCATTGTGAGGGTGGGATGTCTGTGCGGCAGCGGACATCATCGGAGCGTAGCACTTGCAGAGAAGCTGGGGCAGGTGCAGTGGAGTGAGCAGGGGGAGTGGGAGGTTAGAGTTAAGCACAGGGATTTGACTAGTGGTGTTGAGGAAATGAAGAGGGTTAGGAGTGAGAAGAGTCGGCTGCGGGAAGGAAAAGGGAAAGAAGGGGAGCGGGAGGAGGAGTGCAAGGACGACTGAATTGTTGAGGAGTTATTCGTGTGGAGTTTGCATGTATTGGATTTGTTTCGATATGAAAAGTTCTCTCTTTGGGATAGCCACGGATGCTGGGTTAGTTTGAATGGATTGTGTTTCTTCCTATTCACAGCGATGTTTCTCCATAATTCCAGTCTCCCCATGAATGATCTCGGCAGCGATATCTCAGAAGAATTATCATCATGTCTCTCATTTGCCGTCTTCCTATTCTTTCGTGTCTCCTCGCGTAATTCCCTTTTTCTCGCCTCAAGCTGTCTCAACTCCAACTCCGCTGCTTGTCTCGAACTTTGGATCTTTCGTCCCAGTTTCTTCATGCCACGGATTACTACGTGTTTTTTGCTCAAACTCTCCTCCCTTTCCTCTGCTTTATTCCCGCCGTCAGCATTTTTCGCGCGTTCTTCCGCAATCCTAACTCCATGCTCCCTCTGCCAAATGTGCCAGATATCACTATCCCACGACTCTTGCTTTGCTGCAGCCTCGTACTGAGCCCACCAATTCTCCATCTTGGGTGAGGTTATATCTACGTTGTAGACCTTCCAGCCCCATGCCACCGCGTCTTTGGCTATGGTTTGGTTTCGGGCTGCAATAGAGTAGTCCGCGGAAGGTGGTAGAGCGATGTACTCAGCTGTCGTTCTGGGATGCCGCGGGGTATCGGGATATATGAGGTAAGCAAAGTCTTGGTAATAGATTGGAATAGCGAGAATTATCATCGTAGTAGAAGTTGTCTTAAGAGTCTTGAATACGTGAGCAATATGAAGAAAGTTGATGGTTAGAGTAGTATGAAAAGCGCCTGTTATTATTGCAGCAACTACTTCACTTTATGCATTCAAGACTGATTGCTTAGAAGTACTTGTGTGAGTTAAATACGTTCACACTGTTTGCTCTATTCATGCTGCTAAACTGAATCTGAATCTAGAGCATCAAGACTTCACAGCATGGCCGGTTGGCAAATGTGTCAAGAGTGAACCGCTGTCACATGGCTTTCTAGAACACAGGGAGAGCGCATGTTCCTTGATTTTGACTTGGAAAAGTGATAGTCACATGTCGTATGCAGATGGCTCTTCATATGAGTACTCTATACTCTCCCAAAGTTTAATTACATTTAGGTCAGTGGGGGCGAACACCCCCGCTATGACGCTTGTCCATGGAACTTCGTAGTCCAAAATTTTACACTCGCTTTTTGCTTCGCGAAGACGTACAGTCCCATATTCAGGTTCTTGCCAGAGGGAGTGTGTTTCATGTCTGTGAATGCTCACCAGACTGCTTTGTACGGGATGATGGGGATTGGTCAAGACTTACCGATGATTTAGTGTCAGATTAAGTGACTTGGCAGGAAGCCGTTGACGTCTTGTTCTAGCCTTGCAATGGGTTTCTGCTCGATCTCCGACCCCTGGTTACGATTGCCGGCATGATGAGAACGAAATGCAGGCCGAATAAAAGAAACAATACTCTTGCAGTAATCTGAGGAAGCGATTAGCATAACTGCATGTTTTAGTGCCAGTGCTTAGCAGATCGGCCGGTTCAGGGACCTTTCCGAAAGGCTGGTTACAGTTGCCGACATGCAGGCATCTCGTACGTGATCTAGAAATCGAGGTGTCCAGAAACCAGTATTCTATTCGCCCTTATTGAGATAATTCCTTTTACGCAGTTGATCTTTTCTAGTGATGTGGCTGCAGGTGTATATCCAAGCACTCAGAAGCCAAGGGTGAATGCCCAGTACTCTCGCATTGTATCTCTGGTATCATGTCAATCTTCTAGTGGATTGATAGCCCTGAGAAAATACTCCAATTCCTTTCTGTGGCAGCACCTACACCTTTTTCAACAGCTTGTTTTTTCTAAGAGGCCGCCTTTCAATTCGGCTTCATTCAGCTTCGGCATCGAGGAAGTTCGGGTTTGACTATGCATACCGATACTAAGTTCAATGACATTGACATGACGCTCACAGATGCAAGATGTATGCAGTGTGAAGTAGAGTGAAGTATTGCATATATCAGCTGTTCAAAAGCCTGCAGACCGAAAAGAGGGATCGAGTCGGGCACGAGAGTCATAGGCGTAAGGCCTACGTGGCCCGAATGAAATGAGCCTCCAGGTCAAAATCATCGTCAGATAGAGTTTCGACTTCAAAATAGTGGGACTATGCTGCAATATTCTGACTAGACTACATGATATACGTTGTGCCGTACGCAACATGCAGGACCTAGACTGCATTGTCTATTTTGTTTTTCTGCTTCGTGCATGACGATGCATGCGGCTATCCGAGCTTTACTGGCCGAAACCCAACTCATACGTCTTATGAAGCCATATGCACGGTCTCCAGCCGCAAGTGCCAAGCTGTCAAGTCACAAGACGTGCGCACAAACCAACACGCAAATGTTCAAAGCAAATCAAGTGACAACACGATAGTCGACAGTATTATTAGATTACTAGGTTATCCTGATAGCCTGACCGATCGGTCCTATGTTCCAAGTTCCTTAACTCAGCTTATTATTGGATTAGCAAGAAGAGAACACCCTCCACACCTCTTCGCCAAGAGCCCGCGTGCTCTGTTCCCCCAATAATGCAGCGATCATCCATGCCCCCTCCTCTAACCGAGCCAAGCTTCCCTCTGGGCTCTGATATCATGCGAGCCAAGACCATACCGGAAAAAAAGAACGAGAAAAAAGGTATCTTTGGAGAAAAAAGCTTTTCCTTTACTTTTCCCCACACACCGACTCCCTTCCGCCAATGTGCTTTGCGAATTCCATTCGTTGAAAGTCATTGCTCGGTCCGACTAAAACGGACATCCTGTCAAGGGAAAGATAAGCACAATCCTTCTTTGTAATAAAAAAGAGGGTGCGTGCATAAGCCATGAAGTAGGGTTGGGGTGGAAAGACACAAATGATGTCACTCCTCCCCTCCCTTGCTTAGATGTGCGTCTGACTCGTGGTGGAGTGTTGTTGTCGTGAGGACTTGGCAATATCGTCCCTCTCCGCCACTAGTTTCAGTTTTCCCGTCTTGGTTTTGTTGGTTGGTTGAGCTGCAGGCGAGGCTCCGGTCAAACTTTGCCGTCGTCCTCTTATCTCTCTGTCTCCATGTGGGGCATTATGAGCTCATCACTCCTCAGACTCGACGCTCTCGACGCTCGGCGAGGGAGATGTGTCGCGTGTGTATCGCGAAGAGAGCGTGGGGCTGGCGATGGGTTGTTGAGAGATGGAGATTTCATTCTCGGAGGAGGGATCTTCGACTGGGAGGCGGAGCATTTGGCCTCCGACGAGGTTGGGTACGTAGACGTACTGAGGTGCTGGAGAAGACATGGTGTTGAGAGTAGTAGAGTGTGTAATAGTGGTGTATCGCTTTGAATGACTCGAGGGATGAGTAGGGATGTTGGATAGTGAGCCTGGTATAGGAAGTCGACGATGTTCTGAATCATCCACATCAGCGGGGACATGGACCTATCTATATATTGAGGACTCTCAGACCCCCCAGGCCCCATCGCAAAGGCACTCATCATCCCAAGCTCGACCCATGTAGCCCTTACCAACCCAAAACCCTATCCCCGACAATCCAAGCGCCGTGTTATCCACCAGCACCAGCGGGAGCCAATCAGGCGCCCATGAGTAACAAGGGTGCCGGGGCACTATCTCCGT
The DNA here is from genome assembly GCA_020744315.1 of Curvularia eragrostidis. NCBI lineage: Eukaryota > Fungi > Ascomycota > Dothideomycetes > Pleosporales > Pleosporaceae > Curvularia > Curvularia eragrostidis. The sequence goes on along the minus strand of JAIRCK010000010.1, from coordinate 346,251 downwards.
CCTCTCCGCCTAACAGCGCTGATTCGGCATCGGGCCTGCACAACGCGTGGCAAGTCTCCCCGATGCAGCTCAAGTGTGCCGAATTGTTGCGTCCGGTCGGCGGTGATAAGCGGTTCATGCACCGCGTCTTAGGCTCCAAGGCTCTGCACCCCATGCCCAGGCCCGTAACCCTAGGGCTCTCCGCCAGCCCAGCCAAGCAGCGTGTTGTCCTCGTGATTTTAGCGCTGCTTGTGTCGCAGCATCCGCGGGCCTAGACCTTCTTCTTTATCGCCGGCTAAGACTGACTAAAAGCGCCCCTCTGCCTCTCTGCCTGGAGGTGCGCAGGTGGTGTTGAGCCTGTGGGAATAAGCAATCACCGGGTGTCTGCCATGTTGTGCGTATGAGTAACAGCTCCTGGGGATTGGGGGGGATCTGCAACGAAACCAATGTACGTGATGAGCGGGTTAGTTGTATTGGGCCGCGTGGTCAGGCGTTGTTTCGTGCTCGGACTTTGCACATCAAAGGCCGAGTGAGTCATGTGCTCGAGTGAAAGCACATGTGCAGCTATGAAAGGGTGCGTTGGTACCGTAGGGGAGAGGTATTCATGTTTGGTCGTGGGGGAGTTGACCTCCAGTTCACGATGACGGTTGGCGGGGTTCCTTATTCGCTAGCCACCCTGCAGCTGGGCAACTCTGAGCGGAGCCGAGAGTTAGGCCGAAAGGTTTCCATACACTTCTGTTGGAAGATCTCGATTGTGTGGCAACTCTGCTAATTAGCCGAACGAGACTAACCATCCCTACAAGACTAAGGACCTCAGCTGAATAACACGACTCATGCGAAGATATCGATATCCCAAGCTTTACGATAGTCGATAGTTTATTGCGTGTGGCTGGCTGCCTAAGCGACAATTGGTAGTGTTTAGCCATGGTCCCAGCCACTGCATTTCTGGGGTACTGGTTGATATATTGTGTTACCGTTATGTGGCAACTGTAAATCTTGGAGTCTGAGAAATGATCTCAGTTTTTATTGCAAGATGTTATTATCGCATATACCGACGTAAGACAAGAAGGTAAGCCTGTCCTAATGGGTTCTGTCGCGTTTATCGTTATGCACATACATAGTACATATGTATCCCAGTTCAAAGCGAACAAAGCAAACCACGTACTTGACACTTTGGCGTCAAGGCAGAGCCCCCTGCACAACCAACCAGCCACCATTGGATTGAGTCTCTCGCTTACCCTGCCAAAGGAAAAAACAGCCTAACCCTGTGGTCGCACCAGCTGAGCAACCCTTTATCCACACTGGGTTGTTAGTGCAACAAGCAATCCACACATACAATGCGTCCCCGGAAGAAAAATGCAGTCAATTCATGTCTATATTGCATTCACCAGTGCTGTTGTTATGGCTTCCATTATCTTCGTCACTGCCAGTATAGGGGACAACTTGGTATTCACAGCAAGGTGCCTTGACGATAAGCAGTAAATACATACTCCGATAGATAAACTTGAGATGAAGTTGTGTGTCGCTCTAACCCTTGCTTATTCCCAACTCCCAAAAGCTGAACATGGGGTATCGCTTACAAAGGACCGTCCAAATTAGAGAAGTATTCTTTTGACTCCAAGCTCCCTGCGCATGAAGCTTGCTGACATCACTTGCCCTGGAATGTAGTGGCAATCATGTAACTTATTCGTATTCTTCTTATACAAATATGATTTCTATCAATGAACCAAAAAGTCATTTGTATCAAAACCAAGTTTGAATCAATCGAGGAACATATACTCGACGACAAACACTCGTATACGTGGAAAAACAAAAATGATAGGGGGCGCTAATTTCTCTACCCGTTGCGGTTGAATCAAGGACTTCACTATACAGAGGGCCTAACAGAAGTACTATGATAACCAAGACTTTCCCCTAGGGAAAAGTGATTCATGTGCAGAGATGGCAGACGTCTTTACATCTCCCGATGTAGCTATAACATGTAGCTTCCAACACCACCATGTGTCAAAACCACACAATTGCAGTGAACTCTTTAGCTATTAAGTTAATTTTTGTCGAATAGAATTTCCATCCATAAACAACACCAAATCGCTATATACGTGCTACTGCACACTATACTCCGAAACGTCCCTAAACTCTTAGCCCTCTGCCTCCCATACACTCAGCTCAGCCCTTTGCTCCCCCATTCTCCATCGATTTTCTAGCCTACATCTGGCCATATACGAATTGAAGGTGTGATAAGTCATTCACTGTACAGGTCTTTTCGTCTAGAAAACATCATGTGCACGGTAGCTAGGAAACAATTCTACCACATATGAGACGGCATTGTCGCTACTATTCTACGCAATCAGATTCAAGGTTCATATTTCGTGTTATTATTAGTATGATATCAAGGAGAATTTGCTGTATAAAAGCATACTTCAGGTAGTGAGATTTACCCAATGTAACGTCTATTTGCATTAAGGATAAAGAAAACTAGATACACAGATAGCAAACCGTCTATCATGATCATTTGAGGCCATTGTTTCTTACGTCATGGTACGCGTCTTCTCCTCTGCTTTTCTCCCAAATATTTACACGTTACGAGGGTAACGGTTTTCAATATTGCCATACGCTATGCAGGGCGAACGGCTCGTATTACTGCACTCTGTCTAGTTAACACAGCATTAATGGTATTGGAAATGCTGTCAATCAAGTTCGAATGTGTCCCGTTCCTCAAGCCGCATGGGAATTTATAGGCCTAGTCGTCCGCCCACGTACGGCAGAAGTCTTTTTTGTTTTCCATAGGTGTGCACTCGTGTCGCAGCATGGATAAGCTAGATCATTTAAAATCCTTCAGTGTTTGTGAGTATACCTGTCTCTCGTCTCTTAGAGCTGGCAAGTACATGGTGCTGGAGTTCGCAAGTAACTGGACTGTTGTAGTAGGCAGTTTTTATTCGACTGATTCGGTGCACCAAGGGCCAGAGGTGCAGGAAAGGCATTATGCTTGATATCAATTAGGCTGGTAGTTGTATAATTCACTGCTTTGTGTGTCTATTGAGTAGTATATGAGCGGGAAAACAGTGTGAGAACACACTACTTTGTGATCTGAAATGAACACATCAGCTTTGAGGCTATAAACATCAGAACCTCCCGCTGACATCATCAAATGTCTCATTAATGCGGTGCACCGTCATTTACAGTAGTTTATAGTATTACGGTGAAGTATAATAGCTATCCACTCGCCAATAACATGCATGTCTACCCAAATTCAGACAGCATCTTCCGATCTGGCTGGCTTAATCTTGCCAGCCTCTGGATTCCCCTTGTTACATTTGTAACCCCAGGCCACCCTAACCATCGTCTTATCTTCGTCCTTACCCGGCCACAAGATCTGGCCCAGGAACAGCGAGCGAAGACAAAACGCAGCTGTAAACAGCCACATGATGACGAGCAGCAGAGTCAGTGCGCTCGCCACTCCATTGATGGCATCACTCTTTAGCACTTTCCCTGCTTGTATGGTTGCGAGTGTGAGGCCCGCGTTGGGGAAGACGAACGCCCACCAGTTGAGCGTAAAAGACATTTTGCGGGCTCCTTCTATGACAGCAATGGCTGTGACGAGGAAGAACCAATAGCCAAACAGTATGATGAAAAGGCCTGCTGCAATACCTACTATCCGCAGAATGTCACCGTCTGGAATCGAAGTGTTTGTAAAGTAGTTTGCTGGGACTTGGTTTGGCGCTTGATTCGCGAGGGAAAGAAGCCCGGCAGCAGTGTAGCCTGTAGTTGTTAAAATGGGTATGACGGTAGCTTACTATTGCAGAGTGTAGGAGCTTACCTGCAGGCCCAACGGAAACAAACATTCCCGGGCGGGTGGAGGGAGATGGCAAAGAATTCGTCATCAGGCGCTGCATGTAAAGACCATATAATAAAAATGAGACCGACCATGCAAGTCCCTTGAATATTATGGCGCTAACAAAAATCTTCCAACTCGCAGCTGGGGGCTGGCTTGGTAATATGGTACCGGCCAGCGGTCCTACTACAAGCAGCGGATAGATAGGGAAGATCCAGGCGGGGACGGCATCAGCAACATTCAGACGTTCCAGGCGGAAGAACAGGGAATATTGTATGAGGCCGACGAGCAAAGCTGCAGTGCAGTACATCCAGTAAGTGACTTCGAGTCCTTTGGTAAGCCATGGTCCAGTAGACGGATTTCCGTAGACGTAAGCGCAATTCAGAATCAAAGAGACGGAGACCCAGTATGTGCCGAAGAAGAGGCCTTCTACAGGATGGTGCAGGGATCCAAGTAGTTTGCGAGGAACCAGTATAAATCGCACGAGCATGCACACGTTGAACAGGGCGAAAAGAACAAGGTCGAGGATAAAAACGACCTTTCCTATGGTTTGCAGACCAGTGAATTTGTTCGGCGTGTTCCCCAAGACGACAGCAAGGGATCCGGTAGACATGGTGCATGCGAACCAGGGCCTATCATGTTGTGAGATTGTTTGCTTTTGAAGAGCCGTTGTGTGGAATAAACCTACCATGTGAAGTGGGCTAGGCGATCACGAAGCCCTACCTGCTCTGGCGGCTTCTCGTCATCATTCTGGTATTGGCTGTGCCGTCTATCGCGAAACCGCATGGTGCTAAAGATGGGACTAATTTGGCACGCGAAAAGGTGTCAAAAGGAATAGTACCACGGCTGCAGATGGTATTCACAGTCCATGGTCAAGCCACCTGCTGCCAAAACACGTCGCGCATCTTTCGTCATCAGTAGGGACTCCATGCTCAGATTTCGGAACACCGGCACGCGGACGTTTGATCTTGGGTGTGTGGAGCTGAATAGTTTTTTCGATATCCTATGATGTCATTTTGAAGGCGCTGGGCCTGGGGTTGCGTTGCGGCTGACTCGTTTGCATTTACTTAACTTATCTGCAACAGCCAATCGCTTACTTGGATATCTTACTGAAACAGGGAAAACTGCACCACTTTTGAGATCACAAGAACTAGATCGATAAAGAACTTGGGATGCATCCTCGAGCATGGTCCAAAGTATATCACGTGCGACGTACAGTATAGATATCCGGTTCAAAAACACTTGGCGCATGTCAAGCGCGACTCTAATACTGTTCGGGCCGAAGCTGATGCAAGAATGAAGGCGATTTTCTCTGCTAGGGTTCTCCCAAAAGCTGGAAAGGAGAAGCAGGGAGAAACATCGCTGTCCATGTGGTCAGCAGCGCATGCATTAGGTTGCAGTGGATTTGTACTATCAGGTCACGTGACTAGTGGCTTGATACAGAAACAACTCAAGATCCGTTTTGCTGCTCAATGTACCAATGCGTTTTTGAATACACGTGATGCTTTACAAATATGAACTGCCAGAATATCGATTATAAGTTAGCCTAGCATTTCTACTAAAACACCAGAGCTCAGTGATAAGTTTCATATGTACATGTCTGCATATATACATATGTATATATCGCAAACACCCTATCAATGTTTCCTTTGCCGAAGCATTAACCCGAGCTTCTTTCCGAACCCTAACACCTCGAGAAAGTCTCGAAAAAAAAACGAAAACGCCAGTCGTAATGCATATGCAAGGTCCGTGATGCAAATCTTGTGGTGATGACAGATAGGAGATAGGAGATAGAGATAGAGAGAGATAAAGAGATAGACAAGGAAAATCGTAAAAGGCTATAACCAAGCCAGTCACTCATTACACGACCCCCAGGCCGACTAGCATTGTCACCAGGCCGGCCAAGACAGCAAAACCGGCACTACTGACAGACCTCGAAGCAGCACTACTCTTCTTGGCTTGCGTGCCGTCGGGCTTGAGTACCGCGTTGACACCCAGCTGAGAGCCAATGTTTGCAACAACGGCCTCGCTGTCCCTGACGGGAACGGAAATCTTGCCTGAACTGTCGGCGGTGGTGACGGTGACGGTGTTGTCGACGACCGACGACTCGCCCGTGACATCGTCGTACGACATGCCATTCCATGTGATATTAGTCTGCGAATCGGCGCCAGGGGCCGTCAGATAGGAGAGAAAGACGTCTTTGTTTGCATTTTCAGAACCAAGGTTAATGGAGAATGTGAAACTGCTCTTGGTGGAAGTGGAGGAGTTGGCCTGCTTGGCGTTGATCATGGTGACAGACTGCAGCTTGTCATTTGCATAGGCGCTGTAGACGCGGATGCGACCGTCGTAGTCGGCGCCAACATTGCTCGTACTCTCGGTGTAAACTTGCGTAGTTCCGTTGCCGTTGCCAATGATCTGCGCAAGGGCGGCATGGGCGTAGTATTGAGGGCGGACAAAAGTAGTATCATGGCCGTACATGGGAATAGGCTGCCAAGCACTGGCGTTGGAGTTGTCGGTCATGTGCATTTGTACCGATGAAATGCCAATCGAGGCAGCGTAGAGGAAGAAGTTCATGGTCCAGAGGGCGGCACCGAACACGTCACTGACACCAGGCATGCCAATAGGACCCACGGAGCTCATTTCTCGCAGGACATAGGGGAGGCCGGTTTTCAAGGCGATTCCAACCTGCTTCTCCCAGTACTTGAACTGGACGTTGGTAGTATCGAGATCCATTAGTTCATCAAGGGTTAGAGGAGTGGCAGTGACTCCAATGACTATAGACTGTCAGTATAGCTGGTCGGGTTTGATTGGAGAGAGGAAGAGAGGGAGGGGAGAAGCATACAGTAGTAATAGTCGTGCTGGTTCCAGGTTGCCAGGAAGTTGTCACCATTCCTGCCTTCCATAATGCCGTCACTGACCAACTGTGAAATTTCAAAAGTGGTACCAATTGTCGAGGCAGTGGCAGGGGCCTCGAAGAAAGACGATGGAAGGCTGGCGTTCTTGAGCACCTGCTCGTAGACAGTCTCACAGCGGTCAAGCCATTGGTCCGTGTATGTTTGTCCAGTCCACGTGCCGGAGCGGAACAAGTTCTTCAGCCACAGGTCGGGCTCGTTGCCCACCTCGAACGAATACAGCTTGACATTCTTCATGCCGTCAACAGCAGCCTTTGCCATGTTGGTGATGCGGGTTTGCCAGTCGTCCTCCATGTAGGCCATGTTGAGTCCAAAGGTGACTGGGGTGTCTTTGGGGAACCGGTCCAGGGCGGTAAAATAGTTGGGGCCAATGATCATGGAGTCGGCGGCCTGGACGCCCTGGGCCTGGGAATTTGGGTTGTTGTTCCATGCAAAGCGCTGGTTGCTGGCGTCGAAGATCATGTAGTCCTGGGTATTTCCTCCTAGGCGGATGTGGGGGGGCGCGCCCGAGTAGTCTGCCAGATTCTGCAACAACTTTACCGAAAACTGGTTGGCCGAGTCGCCGCCAGTAAATGAAAAGAGGTTGGAGGGCTCGATGCCAAAGCCGGCAAACGAGGGGCTGAGGTAGTCGGAGGCCGACTTGGGAGCATTGGCGCTTGGTGATATGGATATGGACTGGGCGAGGGCCAGACGGGCGGCGGGAAACGAAAGCAGGGCCACCGCGAGAGTGGCGGATGGGGATAACGAGGGCAGCATGGTCACGGCAGGCGACCGGCGTGTCAAGGGGAGCAAACGAATGCAAGTCCAACAACGCGAAAAAGAACGAAGGAGGCGAGGCAAAGGGGATCTCTCCAGGTTCGACGGGGCGGGCAAACCGGCTTATCAGAAGAGGCAGACGCCAACCAGGCCTAGTGACGAAAGCGATCAAGAAAATATTGCCCTGACTGCACTTGTTAAGCATTCGACATGCGTCACCCACACTGGGCCAGCCGCCACGCCCGCCGGCGCGCCTTTGTACTGCGCTCGTACATGACATCACGACGCCCCCGTGGGCCGATGCTGCGACTGATGCGACGCCCGCCAGCGGCTGCCTCGACGCCTCCGAAACACGCTCGCCGTCGCTGCAGTGGGGCGAGCCCGCTGCAATTGCGCGTTGCGCTGGGCAGAATCCGCGTCAGCTCTGCCTCCATCATGTACCATTCACTGGCCTGTCCCGGCCTTGGCCATGCTGCCGATCTGCAGAGCCGCCTGGCTGACGACCAATGTAATGCGCCCCGTCGCACGCCGGTTCCATGCCCGCTGCCGTACCCTCTTTTCAAACCTGCTTCTGCTGCTTCTGCTATTGCTATTGCTATTGCTATTGCTGCTACGGCTACTACTGCTGCTGCCACGGCCATCATTACTGCTACTATCGCGCCCGCGCTCCCCAAGCCGGTTGAAAGGCTTATATTTATTGCCCAGCCCCGTCTCCTTCCCGCTCGAGTTACCCCCCGTCTCAGCCACCACCAGACCCCAGCCTCCCTCTTCTCCCTTTGTCATCTGGCTCCCGTCTCCCCACACGTCCGAAATCCAACGCCTTTGTGTTCGGGGGTGCTTGCTGTCGCGGCGAGACATGCATTCTCAACAATGCTACTAGTTTGGCCGGTGTGGCTGGCTCTGTTTCCTCCGCTAGCTCCCTGCACCCTATTATAGTAACACGCCGGCTCGAACCAACGCCAAAGCCGGGATCCAGCGGATGGCTTTAGTTCTGACATTTCAATAGTGTCCGTCCGCAGACCCCGTCATCGTTTTCCTCTGTGTGCGATGATGCCCTAGGGGCAAGGTCGGCATGGGCATGAACATCCTTTTCTTTTTCACACAAACACACAATGTCACGCATAACGCAAAGTTGAGCTGAGGTGAGGCGGGCCGAGCGCGCAGCATCGTTGGGAAAGCTTGTTTTTTACCCATCAGGAAATAGGGATGCTGGGCCAAATGCTAATTGCAACTAGCCCTCGCGTACCTACAGCGTGCGGTTGACCGTCTCTTCTTGGTCCCAAGATGCACATGGGAAATAGTAATGATGCACATAATTTGCTTTGCCCTAATCACGTGCTTTCCCACTGGTTCCATCTCTCCCCTTCTTTCACCCTAGTCTAGACTTGCGCAGCCGAGCCCCTGCGCCTCGGCATTCAAACCATAAAGTCCGCTATAGTTTTCCCTTGAGCAGATTGCTAATCATCTCGCGGCCGGTAATAACTGTCGTCCGCCACAAGGTAGGAAAATCCAGCGTACTTGTGAGAGCTATTCACACCTTATGTCAGCCACACGCGCCTAGTAAAAGTTTATTCCATCTTCACCCCTATCTCTCCTGGAGAGAAAAAAAATAGATGAACCAAGGAACTTACTATCAGCATATCCGAATCCCAGCATGGGCGGAATCCAGCCCCGTGCATATTCGAGCGCAAAGCATTCGCTATCCATCTTGTACTGCTTTACATCGCCACGGCGGAGATGGTGCACGCTACCTTGGGGGTACCTACATGACAGTCATAGTTAGCAAGTCTGTGACAGCGATGTTTATGTGTACATGCCCTTTAATCACAATGCCTTCCCCCCTTTCTCAATTCTTCCATGCTCGATTTGCAGAACGAGCCATGAAAACGAGAGAAAGAAAAGAAAGAACATGTAAGACAAGAAAGAAAGAAAAAAAGACAAACAAAACTCACCTCTCAGCCTCATACATGCCCTTCCCAGGCTTGTACGCCAGCTGCTCGCCCTTGAGGATATGAAAGTAGTCATCCGCGGTATGTCGCCCGGTATGTCCCTCGGTGCCAATCGCCGTACCAAAAACAATCAGATACTCGGTCACGGACGCATGGATAATATACATGGCGCCCATGGCACCCCCCGCATTATTGAACACCCACTCCTCGTCGAGATTGACGTGGTCCGGGTGCGCCGCCGCCAGCGCAGTCACAATATGCTGCACCACGGCCGCCGTGTCGTTGCCGTGCTGCGCAATCGCCTCGCGGCTCAGCGCGTGCAGCTCCGGCGGCGAGAAAATGTAGAACTTGTCCAGCGACGAGTCGAGCGTGTACATGAGCGTCGTGAGGACGCCTAGCACGAGGCCGAGCCCCAGGAGGAAACGCATGGTTTTTAGTATCGTTTTGGGGGGAGAGGAGAAAATACAAAATAAAAAGACAATAGTATAGATTGATAAAAAAAGAAGAAGAAGGTGTCTTTAGATGAGAAGGAGAGTGAGAAAAGGATTTCCTTTGACTATGCGCTTTCTCTCTCTCTCTCAAATCTCTATCCCCCTTTCTCCCGTAAACCCTTTTTTTTTTAAAACTCCAACGTCTCTTTTGTACAGACTTGCGCACGTGCCACACTCACCTAATCCCCCTTGCCAACACACCTACTTCGGGTAGTCATAAGCCCGGATGTCCGGAATTACCAATTCCCCTCCAAAAGGTCAAGAAAAAAAGATGGCCTGTTTCTATACAAGTCGACATCCGTCTTCCGAGACGAGTCGGGCCAAGACAAGAGCACTCCACGCACTCCACGCAACTCTCGTACACACACGGCTCTGATTGGTCAAAGTAGGTATTTGGGGGCGCTAAGGCGGGAATTTAGGGGGGGCGGAGAGATGAAGTGAAAAAAAACGGTTGATGATTGCAAGTTGAAAGGAAGAGAGAAGAAGGAAAAAGGGGGTATATTTGTATTACTGAAGCCATTGAAAACATGTTAGAATAAAGCAGAACAAATAAAATCCCCACAAACACAGATACTGTCTGTTATGTACCCGTTACCTGTCATTCCTCTCCCTTTGGACCCCCTTTATCATTAACGTCGCGATGACATGAGTGAACAACATGTCTGAAATACCCAGTCCCACCAGATGCGCCTTTGTTTTGTTTCATTTTCTTACTTTCTCTTCTCCGCTTCTCCTTCTCATAGACGCATAGTTCCCTAACGGCACGTTTCCCGCAGGGTTACCAGCCACCAATGAAAGATAGGAAACTGTCGACCATGGTGATCCAATCTTGGCCATTCAGCGTGCCCGCTCTCCGCTTCTCCCAGAGTCCCTCCACCATCTTGCCCAGGTATATCCTTGCCTTCTCCCCCGCTTCACTCGTCCCGTCATTCCGTACAAGCTGTACGCGCCCGCCGACGTACTTCTCGCTAAGGTCGATTTTGAAGCTGGCGTCGCCATCGGGTGGACAGTAAAGTTCTTCGCGTGACCCCACTGCAGGCCCAATCACTCCCGGTGCAAGCTGGACCAAATGGCCGTGAATGAGCACGCTCTGCGCGTGGTTCTTCTTCGGCTTGAACAGCGACCCGCGCACCGAAAAGTTGATCAGCCGCAGAAGCCTTGCCCCGTCTCCAAGTCGAATGATCCAGTCTCGGAATGCCTCGTACATCATTTTGAACTCTACCTTGATCACCCACTGATTGTAGCTGTAGAAGATAGCAAGCGCTTCCGACCGCACCAGACGCGACACGGACGCGAGCGGATGCTGCATTTCGCCATTAAACGTCGAGATGCAGTACACGAGTGGCTTGTCGAGGACGAGGTTTTCGCAGCAGCGGTAGATTTGGTGTCGGATTTCGGGTGGCAGGGTGATGAAGGTAAGCGGGTCGTGCGTGGCATTGGCGGGGGGCGTGCAGGCGATTTCCGTGGGGTTAGTTTCCAGTGCTTCGACGTCTTTGACATCTTGAACATTTTCAATATGAAGTGTTTCCGACTTGCTTTGGTGCAGGGCAAGGTGTGCAGCCCAATCCGCCTGCAGTTCGCTGGCGCCGTCAGGCTGAGTGCGGTTGACGCTGTTGTTTCTCGAATGCGCAGGTGAAAGGGCATAGTCGTCCATGTGCTCGTCATCCGGCCTCTCTTCAGCATACAGCCGCAGTCCTTCGAGGCGCGTAGCCTCGGGCAGACCTATTGCGCTGCACCCATAGGAATGGTCCGGTGTTGAGGGAACAGACGTTGCCCGGCTTTCGAAGCCATGGACGTCATCTGCCTCGCTCCCCTCACCCAGTCCGTCCATGCCGTCCGAACCCGAATCAGTGTCCGATTCCATGCCCACGTCTGCATGTTTGTCACGACACAGCCTGTATCTCGGGATCTTGGGCGGTATGTGTTGTGAGGGCGAGCTGGGCGAGGGCAGCTGTGTAGCGGATCGTTTGCTTGATGTGCGTACGATGGTGCCATTAGGGCCTATCTTCCTCCCCCTCTGCTGCTCTGCGCCGCTTTCGTCGCTGTTGGTACCCAATTCCGTCGCGGAGTCGCAGCATCCGCAGGGCGACGTTTGCACGCTGGTGTCGAGAGGCTGAAGTTTCGGGGAGCGCGCCTTCATGGCTTCCGCGTCGTCCGGCGGTGTCTGGCCCGTAACCGAGTACCGGCGTTGGGTCACCATGATGGAGAAACAGCGGCGACGGTAGGTGGAGGGGAAAGGGCAACAGGTTAACAGGGCGCGGTTGGCGGTACGTGGACTGCAACGGCAGGGTCCAGCAAAATCTTCAGTTGGATGAGCTGGCAGGCTGACGATTGGCTTTGGCAGGCCCTCGACGCGTTGCTGGGCGAGACTTGCGGGGTGCGTTAGATAGCGTTGCGGATGCGGACCGAGTGGGGAGACACCACTTTTTTTATCGATTAGGCAGATTCGAGTGAGGTGGGTTAGAGGAGGATCACAGGGCGAGACGAGGCGAGACGAGGCAGGGCGAGGCAAGGCGATGTGTAGCTCAGGCTGGTGCAACGGTGCAACAGCAGTGCAACGGGCGTGGGAACGAGCGTGGCAGTGGGCAAAGGGGACGGCGGGCTCTGGGCGAGGAGACAATCAGGAGGGAGATGAAGACGTGCAGGTTTGGCATTTGGGTCAGCGATGCCCGTCGGCAGTGCGCGTTTCATGACACCGCAATTTGTCGTGAAGCCTGCCTGCACTGCCACTACCAGGCTCCACCACTCATCTCTCGCCCTGCAATCAGCGTACCCGTCTTTGCTTCTCCAGGATAAGTCACGGCCCGGCGAGCACGTGCTACTTATTGCGATCCGCATCGCAGACGATGACATAGCACCTCATCTCATGCCAACCCCCACTTCCGCCATCCCTCCCTCCCCCACGCCACGGCGACGCCGTCACATGAGAGCTGGTGAAACCGCTCACGCTTGAACCATTCGAGGATGCATGGTATGGCATGGCAATTGCACAGGTACGGGTGATGCCAATGTATTCCTCACAACTCTTCCTCTCCCTTCACAGTGCAGGTCAGAGCTGCAAGCATTGCACGATTTGATTGTATTCAACGTAATCTCCAGAGCTGAAACAGTGCATCTGAGAGGTCAACCTTTCGAAGAAAAAAAAAGAAAAAGCGCAAAATCTCAAGGCTGTTCCTGTTGAAGGACACAGCAAAAGCCAGCTTCTCTAAGCTCATGTCTTGTCACGACATCACCTGTTGAAACGGTGCCTTCCCCTGTTCTCTATCCACCCCAGCCTACCATGGCTTTACACAGTGCTCTTCTTCTCATCCGTCAGAGGCTCTCTCACCATAATGTCGAGCGGGATGTTCCTTCCACCCCTCTGCAGATTGATCTGCCTTGTCACTTCAAAGCCAAACTTCCTGTAGATCGGAGGGTTGCTCTCGTTGCTCGACTCCAAGTAACAAGGCCTGCCCTCACGGTCTGCCAGCTTCGTCACATGCTCAATGAGCTTCCGAGCATGGCCCTTTCCACGACCACTGGGCTTTGTGCCAAGGTATACCAAGTACCAAGCCTCGAGCTCTCGATCGCCGAGCGTGGTATGCATCGTGTCGTGGAGTAAGGGGAAGAACTCGCCAAAGAAGCGACGCTTGCCTTCAGGCGAGAGACGGTAGTTTAGACGCCACAAGCCGGAGCGGAATATGGTTAGATAGTCGTCGATATGTTGACCTGGCGGCATCCTAGAGCATAAGTGAGCTTGGACGGCCTTGCCATGATAGCGGCATTGATGCTTACCATAGTGCCACTGCTTCAAAGTCTCCGACTGTAGTCACCAATCCCTTGAGAATGTGAGCATACGTGACGTATTCGAAAATCTCGACATGCAACGCCCACTTTTGCTCCTCAGTCCAGTGTGCAAGGTCAGGGACGTCGACAAAGTACCTCGCAACATCGTCTTTGTTAAAGGCTTCAGCCAGGCAAAGTGCGGCTTCCTTGTACTCTGCAGTCGTCACAACACGGACATCGTTAGTGGGCAAGGGCAAGACAGCAGCTGCAGGCTTCTGCTTCACAATCTTGATGCTGGCAGGGACTTCATTGACCCGGACATGAGTAGGCTTCAAGTTGGAGGATTTTGCTTCTCCACTGATACTGCAGCCGACTGGCGTAATGGGCGAGAGAGTCTTCGCCATGATTGCGGTTTGCTTGGTAACCTTCTACTAGTATTCAAATGGGATCTGCCGCTTCGTTTGATAATAGGGACAGTCGTGGAATACGCCAGCGTGAAGTGTTCCCCGCAGGGCTCTGTTACGGGGCTCGAAAAAGTGCTGGTTAGTCACTTGAACTGCAGTATATCTCACAAGAGGACCTTGAGTTCAAACAACGCTACTAGAGGGAGATTAGTCTGGTGGTGGTTAATAGGTCGTCGTGGGCTAAGCAGGAGCCGTGACCGTCGATTGCCTGCCATATAGTATACCTTTTTCTCAATCAAGAGACTAGTGTTTATGTTTTGGCCGGGCGATTTAAATCTCCCGTATGGACTTTGGAGAGCTGCGATCTCGAGACTGTTTCGACTCGAGATGGGTAGCGTAGAGAAGTAAAAGCTTGACGTAGATCAACCGACATCAATGGGTGAGTCTAGAGGAGCTCCCTTTTGAGTTCACTTGTTGTTGGTAGTAGGGGGACCCGGCCGACGGGATCTTCGTGCGCCGACAGTATGCGTGCTGCGGTATCGATGTATCAACCTGGCGTACGTGGACCGGTGGGCGTTGATGTATGGCTGGTCCACGGCGTGAGGGTTGCTTTTTACTCGTTGAGGGCTCTGTCACAAGACCACTGATAGTACAGCTGCACCACAATGCTTGGCTAACGTTGAGCGACAGCAGCAGCAACGACGGCGTCTGGTAGGGATGCCCGGTTGCAGCCGCGTGCGTGTGTCGTGGGGGTTGCAGTGCTACTAAGGTATGTTTGGCGTAAGATGACGAGCAATGACAAGCTTGCACCAGTGGTAAGCGTAATGGTTCTAGAGGAGAGAGCGAGAGGGGGGACAAGAGCATCTTGATATACGTCCATGGCTGGCCCCGTCCCGGTAGTACCCCAGCATCCTCGGGTCGAGTTTCAGGTCATGCCTCGTCACGTATGCCGAGCGGGATCTAGTCGCATACGAGCCTATCTGCTTGGCTGCTAATACGCGTCGTTGTCGTTATCAGTCGTCTTGTGACCCTCCGCTGCATGCGGGGCCGATGCGGCTCAACAACACGTGTATTGCTTGAAGGATTGATTGCTGTTTCTCTCTCGTTGCTTTGCTTCTTCCCTACAGTTGGCAGCCAAGTGACGAGGACAGACGGTATCGCACTGTCAGCGGCGTGCTGGTGAACATGCCGTGAGGAGAGGAGAACGGGTAGCGCTGACCTCGGCTGTACCTCCCTGGAATAGACAAGCGCAGAGCCAACGACCGACATGCGTGGGAGACCGAAGAAACCCTTGCCTAGCAACAACGCCCGTCCCAGCACAGACTTGGATTGCACGAGATAGAGCTGCCAATCATTCTTTCGGGTGACAGTGTGCACAGCATGGGAGGCTGCAACGGACCAACTGTCGCCACGCATTGGTACGGACGGCAAAGCCAGACGAGTAATCGGCGGGGGATCTGCTCAAACAATCGATGACTGAATAAAATCGCAAATATGGTATCTATGAAGGCCCGACCTGCATGCATGCGCCGCCTCACTTCGGAGCCGGGCGTGGCCTAGCCCGAACCCTCGTGGTCGCCTGGGGACGATTGGTCTCGCGGTGGCAGTTGTCCGCACTGCCGAGCACAACTCTTTCCTGCCTTACATACGTCGAATCTCTGTTTCTCCCATGTACTTCTCGAGCCCAGAATCGAGATGGTTCCACCACTCGAACAGCATGCTTTCGCAAATGAGCTTGAACCAAGGCGTGAACTTCAACGACTTATCCTGGAACATTGTCTTCAGATCCTCTTGGGACACCCACTTCGAGTCGCGGACTTCATTGGGGTTGATGTCGAGGTCGACATCAGCCTTGATGAAAAGAATGTAGTCGACTAGATAAACTGTGAGTATATGTCCACGGTCTTGTTGGTGCCACGACCAGTCCAGCATGACCGGGGCCCCCTTTGCTTCAGAATGACTTACTTTCGTGCTCGCCCCACTTGCCGTCACTAGGCGACTTGTAGTGTATCCGTGTGAGGAACTTGAAGTCGTCGATGGGCACCTGCTCCGACTTGATGCCAAGCTCATGGTTGAGCTTGCGCACTGCTGCGCGACGCACGCCTTGAACCGACTCTTCCAGTCCGACGCCAGTCTCTCCAGGTATACCGAGCGGGTGCGAACAGCAGGTGTTTGTCCACATGTCTGGGAACGTGATTTTCTCCGTCGCACGTTGCTGGAGGAGCAGGCGGTTTTGCGAATCGAAGAGGAATACCGAGAATGCACGGTGGAGGAGGCCTTTATCAATGTTCTCCATAAGGTGACCTATTTTTTTTTGTCAGGGCCGTCCTCGGTCGCCTTGCGCCGGCTGCCAGGCCGCGTGCAATCACTTACACAGCTTCTTGGTCGCGCTGCCAATGGGCATGTCATTGTTGTCCAAGACAATGCACACCTCGTCCATCAGCCGTATCTGCTCCTCGTCGTAGCCTTGGAGAGCATTGTCGCTTGTGGCAGAGTTGTGCGATCCTCCGATAAGGGTAGTGTTTACTTCGGGAAAGAGACGCAGAACATTTTCCGCGGTGATTTCAGGTTGCTGGGTGACTGTTTCGACAGTGCTCATGATTGCAAGCGAGAGATATGAGGAAGAAGGGGGATTGGGGCGTGGCGACTGATTCTTGTAGGTCAAGAGAGGGGCGGTCGGGAACAATCCAAGAAAGCGCGCGCCCCTGTCACTCAGGGTCCAGACTCACGTGCCTCTCACCTCCGCGGTCCTGAGCCGTGGTTGGTTGGTTGGTTGGTCACTGCAGAAACACTCTGGACCATGACATGGAGCTCGAGATTGGCAAGTACATACGGTTTCTTTTCTAAACTTTGATCGTTGCTCATAAACTCTATACATCCTGCCAGCTGCCTATAGGCTTGACTGTCGGTATCAAAAAAAGCAAAACGAAATTTGTAACTTTTCCGTGGCCGGAACAACTGTAACCCTGCTCAAAAAGACACCCTCAAAAACGACAAACTCCAGATATCCAGTATTTACAAAGCGACTCGCGCTTACGAAACAGTCACAGTCTTGTTCTTCTTGGCAGCAGGTACCTCGGCCTGTGCATCGGCGGTGGCCTCGAGCTCCCTCTTCTCATTAAGGCTGTTCAGCTCCGCCTCGGCCTTGGCGAATTTGGCCTTCTCCTCGTCGGTCATGCCAGGCAGAAGCGGCACTTCCTCCGTAGCGTGAAGGTTGTTGTGGTAGGTACGGATAATGGAGTCGGTGTCATCCAGAGCAATCTTGCGGATGTCTGCAATGGCCTTGATCTTGGCAGTGCACTCCTTGTATTGCGCATCCGTCATCTGCAGACCAAGCTGCTCCGCACGACTCTTGATTGCATTCCATCCAGTGAGCCTGCTAGCAAAGTGGACGTAGCGGGACATGCCGAAATCCTGGGGATTGATGATCTCGTAGGTTGAGGGGTTGTTCAGGATGGCCTTGGCGTGAATTCCAGCCTTATGGGTGAAGGCGCAGAATCCGGTAATGTAGTTCTACACACAAGTCAGTGTCCTGTCCAGGTATCTTGCGTTTATTTTCCTCAAAAAAGAACTCACGTTGAATGGGATGTTGACCTCGACGAGATCGGCAACGAGATCCTCAACCTCCTTGAGCGCCTTGATGTTGTACTTGCTGGTAACGTATTCACGGTCGGCCACAATCATACGAGCCATCAAGCCTCCGAGGGGAGTGATACCATTGCGCTCGCCAATGCCGAGAACGGAGGTATCAATGTGCGTAGCTCCAGCCTCCAATGCGCAGAAGGCGTTCGCAATGGCACAGCCAGAGTCATTGTGGAAATGGGTCTCAATGTCGCAGGAAACAACACCACGCAGAGTGCGTACCAAGTCGTACACTTGACGAGGAGACGCGCAACCAACGGTGTCGGCAATACCAACACGGTCGACACCAACCTTGTCAACGGCGCTGTAGATGGAAAGAAGATCCACAAGGTCCGATCGGAAGGAGTCTTCAGAACTGAAGCGGATCTCCTTGCCCTTGCTCTTGACGAACTCAATAACCTCGAGCGCGGTGTTCTTGATATATGTCATGTCCTTGCCGTGGCTGTGCTCGCGGAGGTACGCCGAGGTTCCGATAACGACGTCAAGGCCATCGACACCAGTCTCGACGGCAATTCGGGCGTCGTCCATGTGGCATCGTACGTGGGTAAGGATCTTGGCTTTCAACTACAAAATTATTAGCGTGCGTCGTCGCTACCAGACTTTTCTCAAATCATACTCCGAGCTTGCATAGGGCCTCGCAGTCCTTTCTTGACTGCTCAGAGGCAGCAGGGCTGGTTACTTCGATGTCTAGAGACGTATTAGCCCTGGCAATTTGCAGGCCAAGTGCCGCGGAGCAATTTCATACAGTCAACACCAAAGTTGTCAAGGGCTTTGGCAATCTTGATCTTGGCCTCAAGATCGAAGTAAGCATTGGCAAACTGCTCGCCTTCTCTCAGTGTGCTCTCTGTGCGAAAAAAGTCAGCCGTGTTCTGGTGTGTTGCTCAATTGTGCAAACGTCGAAATATCGTCGCGTGAGCATCGGGTGGCGGTGAAGGGTTGGCATTGTGAACGCACCGATGATCTTGAAGCGGCCAACATTGGACAGGAAGTCGCCAACAGGCTGGTATGGGCTCCTGTGTGATGGGTGAGGGTTCTGCTTGGTTTGTACACCAGTGTAGCCTTCCTTGCTGATAGGTGCACCGTTGGTGCCGTTGGTAGCGGGCGCTTCGGTGGGAGGACACATGTTGGGCAATTGAGGTATGTTGTAGAGTGTAGAAATTTTGGAGCGCAGCGAGGACTATTTGAATGCCGGGCAGCTAATTCCCAGGTGAGTCAAGGACAAAAATCTGCTACGCTGAGCGATGATGAAAGCGTCAGAGCCGGGATCGGGCCTGCAGCGGTGCTAGGCCGGCTTCGCTGACGATGTGGGGTTGGGGCGACCAACGGGATCCATTTACATACTACACTCATGCATGGGAGGCGGAGTCAGGGTACTTTTTTCCCGCTCCCAGTCTATCTAATTCTCCACAAACCTGGAGAAATTTAACCAAGGTTCCCTATTCAATTTTCACATGTGAGTCAAGCAATAGGAGCCCAGGGATATGCAATCCACTCAGACTCACCGCTCTCCTCTCACACCCTTCGTCTGCCCGCTGGTATACCGCCGACACAAGGTACAAAGATACAGCCAGTATCCAGGCTCTGAAAAGTCAACCCCCTACGAGTGTATAGGCTGCACCATGTGCAAGTACAGGCGGAGCAACCAATCACAGACCGTGCCCAGACAACTAATAAGACACATGTGGAATTGAGAGTTCTTCGATTCCCGCAAAAACTCCATTCACGCCCTGTCTGCTGCAAAGGTCGCAAATAGACATGAACATGCATGTATCAAACCAAGAGTGATGCCATTGGATATCGTTTAGTTCGAATGATGAAAAAAGCAAGGCCAGGTGTTCAGTGTCACCAAGGGGTTGAGTGTTAATGTAGCGCACAGTACGTGTCATCGCTCACCCTGCTGTTCTTTGGATAAACCCTCAATACACTTATACGTCTTTCAGATAGCTGGCGGTTCATTTCACCGCCCTATGTAGACATGTGCAACTGCGTGCAAGGTGGCATCAAGCTCTCGAGTTCCTCATGAATTGTCCCGACCTCGGCTGCACAATTGGACCCATGGATGCCCTGTCATTTCTTTTCTCCAGCCATGCATTCGGCGGTGAGAGAACATAATCACTAGAGAAGGTCAAGTTGGACAACTGCAATTAAAAAAAACTACATGGTATCACATCCCTCCGCTCTAGATTGTCAAATGGTATCTAAAAGGAAGCAATATGCTCCCAAACGCCCCCGCCCAATGAACCAAAGAAAACAGTTATATGCTTTGTTCCATCTCTGTGATATAGAGCTTGATGTGACTCTCCATCTTGAGATACTCATCGTGAGCCGAGTGAACCTCATTCTCAATGTTGTCTTTGAGCTCGGCCATTTTCTTTTCAGTCTGCTCAATACGGATCCTTCGCCGCTCCATCTCCCGTCCTTTCTCGCCACGCTCTTCTGTCAGCTTAGCATGGGTGTCTCGAAGTTCTTCCATGCGTCTACGGGCACGCTCTGCCTCTTCGTCGCCTTTGGCCTTGAGCTTATCTGTGCGAGCATTGATGTTACTCAACTGCTTTTGCAAGAGACGTTCTTGTCGTTCGACGTCGCGCACGTTGTTGCTCCGGTCTGCCAGCGCATCTCGGTGCCTTGATGCCTTTGCCAGCTCCTCCTCCTCTCGCGCAAGATCGGCTTGCACGTCGGTAAGCAGTCGCGTACACGAAGTCACATCGGTAGCGACAACGGCGAATGAATCAGTCGAGGTCTGAAGCGCGCGAGCACGGCGGTCCAGCATATCGATCTGCGTTTTGTCGCCGGTGAGTCGGTCGCTCAAGTCGCGCAGCGAGTCTTCAAGAGCTGTTGGGCTCTGTTGAGTATATGGCTTCAGTTTCAGCACCTCGCGCTGGACATTTTCCTTGTTTTCGACCTTTTGCTGGAGCAGCTTCTTCAATCTATCCTGCTCGAGCTTTGCGCGCTCGAGCTTCTCTGCTACTGCCTCCTGACCCCTCTTCAACTCCAACAACCGGGTCTTCAACTCGTTGTTGCGCTTCTCTTTCTCTTGCATCAGCCTTTGGGTGGCTGCACGGTTACGCTCGAGGTCGGCCAGTTGCATTTCCTTGGTTTGCTTGTCGTTGTATAGCTGCTCGATTCGTAGTTTAGTGCGTTCGGCTTTGTTGAAATGTTCGTCGATGATCTCGGTTTGCGACTCGCGGAAGCGGATAAAATTGATCATGTAGGAAAAGATCTTTACGAGACGGCCATGCGTGGGTTTGTACAGGTCATTGAATGTGAAGTCATGTATTCCGCACTGTGTGTGTTAGGAGGGTTCCAATCGATCGGTTTCGGACGGCACGTACCTCGCGCAATAGTTTCCTGAGAATAACAAAGAAGCCCATCAAGTCTCTTGTATCGCTAGTGTAGAGCCTCTCTGCATCCCCTCCACACATGTCTTCGGCAGCGGCGCGCATTGCTGGTGCAACAACCTCGCGGGTCGTGTTCATGAGCAACTCGGCCAGCCATTCGAAAACCTTTTGGATGATCTGGGGGTTCGGCTTCTGTAGGTCTGAGACGGTGAACTGGATGCCGATGTCTGATATGCAGCCGGCGATTTCATTGTCCGGCTGCGCGGGTTAGTATTTGTTTCTTCAGGCCTGAGAACATCTGTGAACCTACCAAGGTCATGAAGGCGTCATGCTCGTTCACCGGGGGTGCGCGCTGATTGTGCGAAGTGGTGCGCGCCATACTCATGCGCCCGTTGTAAGACATGCTGGTATTCTGAGTGACCACAGTCAGATGTCGATAGCTTGGTTGTAGATTGCTGGATTGTGCGTATCGGGAGTGCGGGGTCGGGGTGGTGGTGTAATGCGGATGGGTGGTGTTTGTTTACACGGTGGAGCGCTGTGTTGGCAAGGCACGAAGGACCCTGTCTTTTCCCAATTGGGTAACGCGGAACAGCACACGAATCCACATGGATAGTTCAGTCAGACATGGACAACAGGCGTCTTGCTTTTCCAATGCCTGTGCGTTTTGCATGTATTCCCAAGCTATCGATATGCAGCCGGAGTTCCATGATGCTCAAACGATATCCCAACGACGTCACGTGCATTTTCTCAACATCCCCTCACTGGGCAACCTATAGTCATCTCAACTAATTCGCGTGGGCAGGACAAAGGCCGCGCAAACACTGGCGTTTTCACTCGCGAGTGGAGGGAATGGTTCCTCCGCAATGAACTCCCCTCCCCCAATCGTCTGTGAACCGTGACCCTCGTGGGACTGATAAAGCGTCGTCTAGTGTTGCAAAGAAGCGCTCACCATAACGCACTTCCTACCTCAACAACCCCACGCCTATTGCTCGCTTAGCAAAACGGTCTATGTGTATGGCTGTGTGTTGCACGCTCAGCTATACTATACATTGGCTGTCCCAAGCATCCCGGTCGGATCTGCAGGATGCCTGAGGCAACAGAGGCAGCGAGGACAGTGTTTAATAAAAGCATTGCTCTGCATGCACTCAAGAGCTCCTAGGAGACTGAATCCATCGGAGTCATTTCTTAGAGGCGTCGTTGTGACTTGGCGCTAGGGGTGGCATGCTTCCCCGATGCAAGCCAGTATTGGTTTGCTGTTGTGGCAGCTGTTATACGTCAGACCTGAGCAGCCCCAAAGCATATTTGCGCAACTACGGGGAATTGGACCACGAACTCGGCTAGCTCAAAGCCGTGCCGGGGTTGTCAAGGTAAGAGGCAGGCAATACGAAAACTTGCTTGAATTTGGGGATCCGTTGCGTTCCACGCGTTTGCCGGGGTCTGTAAGTCAGAGATTGTTTCCCACCCTTGTGTTTGTGAGGGGTCATGAACAAAAAGGCGGCTGGTCAGTGAAGGGACTTGAGCAGCGGGAGAGACCCATCTGAAGGATGTAGTTCGTCATTGCACCACTTCGGCTCACTTGTAGGAGACAAAGAGTAAGTTTAGGCTTGTCTCTAAGGGCGCCGAACTGGGCCTGAACAGCAACTAATCAAGATCGGACAAAGCCCCCTTGGCAGGCCAGCAGCCGAAGCAGGCAAGTTGACGTAGGTGTGACAGTTGGTGTTCCCTCCATGGCCCCCCCCCCCCGTACTCCGTATTGGCAATGAGTCAACTGCGGGCCGCCGAGAAAGCGGAAGACGGGATAGCACTTCTAACGTGTTCTAGCAGGCTGCAGGTGACGCACAAATCCAGCAATACCACACTGTGCATTTGAAACGTCAGCATGCCACGCCTTGGACGTTTCATGCGATTCGAGGGCCGGGCGGCCACGGCGGTCATGTCACGGGCGGCCACGGGCAGGCGTCTCTGGGGCGCAAAAAAGTCGCCATGCCATGACATGTGCAGCCGTTGGCCCCGATCAGCAACGGTTGTCATGCTTGGGCCGCGGACAAGGAACCCCTTTCCAGACGCGGATAAGAAACGTGCATGGTTGAGACACGGGTACCTGAGTGCACGAAGGCACAAACGTTTCTGGCGACGGTCTTGCAGGTGGGCATGCTGCAGGGAGGACTCAACATGG
The DNA here is from genome assembly GCA_020744315.1 of Curvularia eragrostidis. NCBI lineage: Eukaryota > Fungi > Ascomycota > Dothideomycetes > Pleosporales > Pleosporaceae > Curvularia > Curvularia eragrostidis. Next base: position 323,007 of record JAIRCK010000010.1, on the reverse strand, counting down.
CGGGCGCCATTGGAGAGAGATAGCGGCCATGACGCTGCACCCAGCAAGCCACGCCCACCAGCGCGCTGCAAGGCCGACGTGTCGCACCGACCCAAGTTTGGATACTTTGCGTCTGTACAGTGCTGGATGTGCTATGGGCAGCGCAGGCGGCCATGATGCAGCGCACCATACCATACCGCCGGCTGGATGTGCGCAGGAGGCGGGCCTGGCCACGGGCAGCGCCTGATTTCTTTTTGACGTGGGCGAGCTTTGTTTTTGTGCGAAAGAGACCAGTGGCGGGCGGGCGATAAGCTGAGGTGAGCAGTGGGCGAGAGATTGCCCTCGACGGCCGGTACATGCAGCCCTGCTCGTGGGCTCACGGGGCGCCGGCTGCGAGGGCTGGGGCTGGGTGGCGCCCGTGTTGGGCAGCCCCTTGCCACCGTTGGTTGGCCACGGCGAGGGCGAGATCGACGGGACAATCTGCGACGATGCTTCTGGCGTTCCAGCGCGTGGTCGTCGTCGAGCTGCTGCTGTGTCGTGGCCGTGGCCGTGGCCGTGTTCTGGGGCCAGCACCGCGGGCAATGGCATGCCCATACATACATTAAGGACAATGCCATGGTATGCCATGGCAGAGCCAGCTGCAGCGCACTGACTGGGGCGCGCGACAAATGCCCGAACAGCACACGACGGGTATATTTTTGGCCCTGTCCTCGTGGTGGGGATCTTCATCAGCGAGGGTCGAGCCCTTCTAACCAAGATTCGAGCCCTGTCCGGCGTACAGGCAGGCGAATCCTCCTGCTCCTGCTCCTACTCCTGCTCCCTTACATCACCGCCCACCGCCGCCTCTTATTCTTCTTCTTCCTCTTCTCCTGGCTCCCGCTCCCTCGCTCGCCCACCCGTTTCGCCCTTCCCCCCACGCCCGCCGCCAGAGTGCCGCCTGCCCACCGCCGCCCGCGCAACATGCAGCCCAACCGCCCGTGCAGCGACTCCAATTCCACATAGCATCCCCATCCGCATCCCCAGTCTCGCCCCGTCGCGCCCACGACTCACATCCCGCCAGCCCGCCGCCGTCGCTCTGGCGCCCACAAAGCCTCATGTGGCTGTTTGGACGGAGGCGTAGGAAAGCCGCCAAGTTCAAAGACGCTGTCTCCGTCGCGGCTGCAGACAGCAGCACGACTCCGAGCAACAATGGCCCACGGCGAGGCCCCAGCCAACGCCTGCGCCGCAGAAGAGGCAGTTCACGCTCCACGGCCGCCTCGATGCGTGACGCCGACAAGGCCCTGCCACAACTTGCCTTTGCCAAAGACGCATGGCCCCAGTCGAGCGCCGAAGACATCACCGCCCTGCCTGTCCAGCGCCGCCTCGAACACAGCCCGCACCTGCGGCCCATAACCCAGGAATACGGCGGCATCCCCTACAACTTCCAATCGCAGTCCCACCCGAGCCCGCCGCCCTCAGCAAGGGAACGCGGCAAGTTCCAGCGACCCCAGTCGATGCACAGGGATCCTGTTACAGATGCCTCTCTTATCCGCCGAAAGTCCAGCAAACGGCCAAGAGAACATGACCACATTCGTGAAGAGGAGATTCGTGCCATGGCTCTTCCAATGCCCCAGAAACGGCCGGCCGGCAGTTCAGGGAGCATGCTCCGCAGAGACAGCAAGAAGGTCAAGGGCGCCATCAACCACCGCTTTGAGCGCCCCATGTCCAACGTGTCGCTGCCCATCGCCGGCTCCATCCACTCCTCCATGTCCGGCGGCTCAGACAACCGCGCATTCCGAGTGAGTGCACTCGACATGTTTGCACCTCGACCCACCATTCGTATTTCCTTTGGCTCAAACTACCACGCCGGTGACCGCACGTCGCCAAATACACGCAGCGAAAAATCCGCACGCCGCGAACGACAGCCTATCAGCAGTGACGATGAAAGAGCGAACCGGAGGACTAGTCGAATTGACGATCTGGCCGACGACCTCGATGCCAGAGCACTCCGCGATATCCTTGACCGAGACAAGAGGCGAAGAGAGAAGAAGGCCAAAGCCGATCAAGAGCGTTTGCGCCGGAGGTTAGAACGACGTGCCGAGAAGCAAAATGCTGCTGAAGCCCGGGGCACACCTGCAGCCCCTCATAGGGATGAGACAGACATGGTTGGGCTGGGTATTGAGCGAGAAGCTGCCCCAGTGCCCATGGAGGATGTCCGTCCATCGACACCAGTCCGACCACAGCCATTCGACATGCCCGTTACCCCTCCCTCGCGGGTCAACAATCAGTTACCCACCCCTGTGGAAAGCCCCGTTGAAGAGCCTGTAGTATCCGATGCTCAGGCTCTTCGCCATTCGCGAGGCAGCACCTCCACACAGGTACATACCCGCGGTGTATCGGACGCTTCTGTACTCCCAGAGCTCCTATCCGAGAAGTTTCCCCATGATACCCCTATTGAGTTTGTGCACTTCCAGGACCCGGCAAGGAGCGGATCATTGCACCCTGTCGATACCATGGACACTTCGGCAACCTCGAACCGGGGTTCTTCCATGCGCAGACTCAGCACAGAGGGCAAGCGCCTAGGCGTATTTGCTTCCATCTTCCGAAGAGGAAAGCGTAATTCGCAAGACCAAGCACGACCTGTGCCTTCTGAGGCCTCGTTTTCTAACACATCACGAGAATCCATGTCTCGCCAACCCATCCCTATCCATCTTGTCGGGACTGCGCCTGTTTCTTCACAACCAATGCAGATTAAAAGACCCTCAAGCGTACCTCGACGAACCCGGTCAAAGTTCAGGGAAGATCTCCCCGAATTCCCCATCTCCCCTCCTGATTCACGTGTGCAATCACCAGAAAAACCTTCAGGGATTGCCCTTGACAGTCGCAGAAGCCCGCATCTGTCGGATGCTCACACAGGAACGTTGCCTGTAGACCGATCCGACTCTCCCGTAAGCCCAGGTATGCCTGTCAATAATATGTCGCAATCACTTGCGTCGGTCGACTCGGAAGCATCATGGCTTTCCGGAAGACCACTCAAGCGCGCATCCAACCGATCTCAAATGCGCACTAGCTTCACATCTCCGCCTGTACTGCGTAACGAAGAATTCAATCCTTCCTACGAAGAGCTGGGAATGGCCGACGACGAGTACTTTAAAAGGCTTACGAATGCGCCGTACCAAGGAGGCCGCTCTCCCTACGGAAACGACGATCGGGGCCGAAGACCTAGCAGTGCGTTGATGGCGCTTGACATGGCGGTCGAATCCGATGAGGAGACTGCGACCGCCGAGGAAGGACAGCGCGTGCAGAGCGGCGTTGCCCGGCAGCCCACCATAGTCTATCGTCGACCCCGCATCAAGTCGACTGAAGGTCTCCTTAGCGTCTTCACCGACGACACTGGGGATAGATCTTCAAAGGCGGCTGAGATAGTGACCGAGTCACCAAGTCAGGATTCACCGAGCCAAGGCTCACCGACATCGCCCATATCCGACTCAGAGCCGGTCATGGTACAACGGGCTCAAAGCATTGATCTCGGCAAGGGTCACGTCAGGCACCTCAGCGCTGGTTCGGCGAGGCTGCTAGATATCCACAAACGGTCGAGTGTACCGTTGGACAGCAGCTATCACAGCAAAATGTCCGAGTAAGAGCAGGACAACCGGTTGTACGAGCTTTCCTTGATTTCTCTCAGCACGCATGCATGCCACGCCACGCCACTCATTTTGTTGTTTCCTTTGTTGACATGCACTCCTCACCCAAGTCACTCCTTTTCAATTTCCTTGACTGTCTCTTGTCTTTTGTCCCCCTTTTTGGCTTGGCTGCATGCGGTTGATGAATTAAGAAAGCTCTCAAACGGACGGAAGCTCTGGCTCGGACCCCCTGCGTGGACTGGGACTGCTGGTTGCAGATTGCATAGTATGGCGTTTGTATTTTTGTTTCGTGATTCCTTTTCGGCGTGTGATAATGGCACAAGCAGCTATGGTCGGCTTCTGTGATACCCTCCTTTTCGATTGCCATGTTGGCTTGTAGTTCATAATTTTGGGACACTGGCAGTACTTGGACTAGGGCTCTTTGGCCCAGTCTTTTCTTTTACTGGCCAGCTTTTGTATTTTAGGCATATGACCGAGGAGAAGGTCATTTCGGTAGTCAAGATAGACCTGGCGCCATGACAACGCCCTGTCGTTGGCTCTTTTCGTTTTGAAAAGACTGTAATTTTACGACAAGCCGCACTGGCGGCTTTTGCACATTACCCACTCGACTTGCCTCTTGGATGGAAGTGAAGGTGGCTTGACGTCGTTGGTGCGTCTTCCCGAACTGGGCAGGAGGACCCTGGCGGGGCAAATCGGGCGGTCGGCCAAGCACGTCATCCATCACCGTAGCCCCTCAGCCGCCGTGGGTGTACAGTAATCCGCCTTTATCATCGTGCTCAACGCTATCCTTGGGAAACCCCGAGAAGCTACCTCACCTTGCCATCACAAATACACTCATCAACTTTGCATTGTAAGCAGCCCCGCTCCGTTTCTATTTGTCTCCCGTCGCCTTCCTCGGACGCATCGCTGCGACTCTTGCATCTGCGCAGGGACTCCGAGAGCTTTGCCGAAAAAAATAGGCGCGCATCAGTCTTGTAATCGGCAACGGCGGCCAGCTCGTTCCATCGTCCCCAGCATTTGAAATCACCTTTCCCTTATCGTCTGCCTTGGCTGTCTGCATATATTATGTTCGCGCCGTCGTCGTTCAGGGTTGCCAGAACACTGCTTACATCTGCGCGCCTGCAAACAGCTCCCCTCAGCCCCACCTCGACCACAAACCTCTACCGCCCACTCTTCACCCCACGCTTCTTCTCAAATACCGCCAGAATGTCCGAACAAAAGGAAGGCGTCCACAACCTCACTAGGTAAGTCTCACATCTACCGCGTCGTGAGCGACATGCGGGCGATGCCGTAAGTGATGGGCGCGGCTGACGCAATCCGAATTGTAGCAAGACCGCTTTCGATGAGGCCTTGAACGACAAGGAGACCCTCATGGTCCTCGACTGCTTTGCGACATGGTGCGGCCCTTGTAAGGTGATTGCTCCCCAGGTTGTCAAGTAAGTTTCCGCCATAGCCCATGAGCGAAAGCCCGCGCAGCTAACCTTGCTATAGGTTTTCCGAGAAGTACCCCAAGGCGCGCTTCTACAAGCTCGACGTCGACGAAGTCCCCGACGTCGCCCAGGAACTCGGCATCCGCGCTATGCCTACCTTCCTTTTGTTCAAGGGCGGCGACAAGGTCAGCGAGGTCGTTGGTGCCAACCCCAAGGCTCTCGAGACCGCCATCCAGTCCAACTACGAGTAGGCGCACCTGCTCTACCACGTTTGAACCTTTCCCACAAACCATGGGCGATTTTAGTCTAGTTGGCTGGGTCTTTGATTGCATGGATTGCGTTGCCATGTGCAAAAAGGATTGAACAATGGCCGGAAATGGGGAATGCGCAGTCACGATAGCATCTTTTGAATACCAGAATACAAACATTCCTCACACCCGAGAAATCAGTGCTGCTCTGTTGTGAGCATTGTATTTCGGTGCGGAATCCGATTCGCAGAGGTAACTTGACGGACTGATTCCTACCATCAAGTTTGAAACACAAAAGTAACATGGTGCATACGCCCATAGGGATTATTGTTACGTATTTCTCCCATCCTGTGATGTCAGAGCTGTTTTGGATTGGTATTCATGCACAGCTTAACATTGGCTTCGAATAGAAGCACGACTAAAAAAAATACCCTATACTTTATGCTTAAGAAATGAGAAAAGAGCAAAGAGTGTGTAACAACTGCATTCGTCATGGTACTTTTGTACAAGACATCAAGTAAACATTTTTTTCTCTTCTTATTTTTCTCAACAGTCATTGCCTTTATGCTTGTAAAGAAGAATATTTGGTGTACCTTGGTCATTTTCGTGATGTCTGTCATGGACTGCTATTCTCCTTCGCTGTTTGCTGACGAACTGGCTGACTAAGCGAGATATCCCACCTTGCTAGACGTCGTATTCCCGAGATGTTTCTCACTCTTTGTAACTATTTATTTTTCAATACATGTATTAATCTAACACTTCACAATTTACGTCCCTGACAATGTCAGTGTCAAGTCACTTCATCTCAAAGCCTTTACGTTCAGTTTATCAGTTGCAAAAAAAGGAATATCTAGCACATACGACCATAGGCTCAAGGCAGCAAGGAAACCCGTCCGCTCTTCCCTATTTAAGCTTGAGACCGGTGGATTAGTAGCTGGGTAGGTGACTACTAGCGAACCCCCGCTGTTGTATGTTTTTGGTTTTTTATGCATTTTTTTAAACTCTGCATTTTTGCCCGGTCACGTGGAACTCCACTTGGCGCGACCGCACGAACCTCGGCTGGAGAAACAGAAGGTCCTTTGCGCATTTCATAACGTTATCGAAATGTAGCTTTTTGCGGTATAGGTCCGCTATGTCACTCTACTCGGTTGGGGCAGGGAGTGATTGAAACCGCTGGATTTTGGCTGGAAACTAGATTATTATCACCCAAGGCAACTGCATGGTATTGAAAACCTGCTATCTACCGATTTCACGCTCGGCTGTACTTTCTATAGCCCTATTGCATGGAAATCTTTTTCTTCATGGCTGTACGAATAGCCAGTACTAAAAGCAATTACCCTAAAGCAACGGCATGTCTGAAGCACGTAGATGGTTCCCTAGCGAAATCAATTACGACAACAACAAGGTAAGTGTGTGCTCAATAAGAAATTCAATTCTTCTAAATTCCAGTTGTCATGCTGCTGGTGCTGGGCTACTGGTACTCACTGTGAAGTCTCACAGCTCTTCCACCCAGTGAAGCACTGCTTCTGCACCCTTTTCCCATTCAACATGGTTCTGCAAATGGTGTGCCACCCCTCTCACAATCTCAAACTTCACGCCATTACATTCTTCACTCTTGCAATCTTCAGGAGAGTCAGCTTGTTCGGGCACGCCATCCAACTTCTTCAATCTGAGTGCCTCAAGAAATGCAGCTCGATATCGTTTTGCGGCATCTAGCAAGATGGGCGGTGTGCAGAGAACGTCAAATTCGGCAGCAAGCACGAAGAGCCTCGGTGCAACACTGGCATTTTTTACTGCGCCTTGCACTCGTTCCAACGTGCTCCAGCCTGTAATAGACTGAATGACATCCGGACCCGTGACGATTGGAGTCAGTGCTTGTACAGGCCAGAGCATAGATTCGTATGGGCTGAGAAGGCGCTCCAAGGCTTTCACAACCGACGTTGGCGTCGACAGAGTGAAGAATGCATCGTGGATCTGCTTGGTCGTTGCAAGCAGATATCTAGGATGAAAGAGACGGTAGAAATAGTTCAATGGAGCCGAACGGGCCCAGAAGCTATAGCATGACCATCTGTCTGTTGCGTTAGCCATGTTCTAATATATTCACTCAGATATATGGTGTAAAGAACATGAAAAAGAACCAGGAAGGAAGGAGATAACATACGATCCAAATCCTGGCACAGCAGCAAACATGCAAAACCCCTGCACTTTAACCAGACCTTTCCCCAGCACCCACTGGCTCAGCGCACCCCCCGCCGAATGCGCCACCAGCACAACTCGCACTTTTTCCTCAGTCTTCTTGCGCCTCTGCGCCTCGCGCCTCTCCACCTCTTCAACCCCGGCAACAAGGTCCTCGGCAATCCTCCGACGCGTCGTAAAATACATGGCCCAGAAGCTGGGATACCAGCTCCCGCCGTGCCCGCGGTAGCTGAGCGCATAGCACGGGTAGCCGTGCGAGCGGAAGAAGAGCATGTAGTTGATCCAGACGGAGGCGCAGCCGAAGCCGCCGTGGGCGAAGAAGAGCGGGGGTTTGTGGGATGGGGAGGTGGGAATCGCAGAGAGGAGTTCTAGGGGCCCGGAAGGAGTGCCCACGTAGGAGCGCGTTATGCCGTCGGGTAGAGGGGTGGGAATGGGTGGGTTGGGCGATGGGGCGTGCCATTGGAGAAGGAAGGGTCCGAATGGCATTTTGATGAATTCTTCTCTTCCTCTCTCTCTCTCTTTTCTTGTCTTTTGTTTTCTTCTCTGCCTTCTTTCTATTGACCAAGTGTAGGCAAAGGAAATTGCACTGTTGTATAAGGCGTTGGTGCCTGGGCTGTTTGTCAAGTAGGACGTTGCTTGCAAAGAAAGAGTTTCACGGGAAATAAAGTGCTTGCAACTAGAGCTTGCAAGTAAAGTCTTGTGTAGACAGAAATGGCTGTGAAACATATGCGTCTTAAGGGCACATAACAAAGCCTTCAGCTATGGGATGTGGGGGTTACTAAATGCTCCTTTTCGAATAGTATGACCAAGCGGGGGTGCTTAGCTCTTCAGCCGCACGTCATGTTTATTGCAGGTCTGGGCAAGCTGAGGAGAAAAGCGTGGTATTGCGAACACAACCGGTCAGTGAGGGTAACAGGGCGGATCATGTAGCCCCGTAAGATCAGTCATCTGGTTGATGAATCATCGTTTTCGGTGCCACGAGCATATGTGGGAGCGTAACGATAGTGAAAGAGGGCGGACACTGTTGTACTACCTACAACGCCGGGGCTACATGTCATCTTCTTTATTGGCTGATTTGCTCAAATACATATAAACTATTTCTCTGCCCTAATATTTCTATTTTTATGGTTGAATGCCGCTCGTGTGCTAAGTAAAGACGTAAACTACACACATTTATGCGACTAGACGCACCCTGCTGGTCGCAAACATATTGCAACAACTCTTTCTGAATTCTTGTAACCCAAAGCGCAACAAAGAGTGCAGCAAGTTATATCAACCCCAAAACCTACCGAAAATTGCGAATCACAGTGTGGCAGGTCTGCAAAGGTCCACTGGAGTTGATCCATGTTGATGATGAGGGCTTCAGATGCATTCAAGTTTCACAGCATGAAGCCATAATATTCTAAGAGTATATAAAGAACGGAACTATCATCCATGGACGGATCATCGAATGATATTCCTTTTATGAGGAGATGTTGAAGTGAAAATCACACAGCCAATGCGACAACACTGCTACGACCCTAACTCCCAATGCCTTAAATCTCCCCATCCTGTTATCACTTGATAATCAAACCACCTGACAGACATAGTAACTAGGCTAGACCGAAACATCAAGGCTGCAGCCATCTACCGCCTTGATTCACGCCTACATCGTCGTCTACACCTAAGTGGATTTAACTTTCCCATAGCCCGCTTCATCCTATCGCGCTTCGAGTCTTTACGCTGTATTTCCGATATCTTGTGTAAACCCCCGAGAGCCGGCTGATACATGTCGATACCAATCGATTGCACACGCGCTTGCTGACCTAAGGTTGGTGTCCCGGGGACTTGCGATGACGCGTCCGAAGGTGGAAGAGGTTCCGACTGAGAAGACTCGTTGGTCATCCCAAGTTCAGGATGGCCGGACGATGTGTGATCAAGCTCTGGTGAAGGGTGCCTGGGGGTGTTTGTACTCTCATCTGCAAGCTGGGGTTTGATAGGATGATCATCGTGCTGTTTAGCGAAATCTCCTGGTAGATACGAGTCTGGCTCAATCACTGGCAGATCCTGGTTGGAGTCGTGCCCTTCTACTGGGGGTGATGGCAACGGATGTTTTGGTCGGAAAAAATCTTCTGCTGTTGGCTGACGGAGGAGTCCGCTGTGAGGATCATCTACGATATATTCTGAGCTCATATCCTCATCCTGATCATGTAATGGGTATGGAGGCGACTGGGCTCTAATATGAGGTCCACTAAGTGATTGTCTTCTATTACTTGATACCGTCGAAGGAATGAAGTCATTGTGATCGGGCATGTTAAGGTGATCTTGGTTGATAACGCGCATGGCTGCAGCAAAATGTCCATATGAATAGGAAAGCGGCCGGGGCTGACTGGCCATGTTTGGGAGTTGAGTCTCAAGTATATATCCTGTTGAAGAACAGGAGAAGAAATAATAATGTAATATATACGAGGTTGCTGGTGACTGTCGAGCTTGTAGGCTGACTCAATATATAGAGGATGATTGGAGCGATCTTTTCACGCTGCCGGATTGATATATAGTGTAAACAGAAGATGCTAGTTTCTGTAACTGGCAAATGATTACACACAGCACGGCGACTATTCGTAGACGAACGGGATATCCTCTAGCACAGTAGTGAAACTGACGTACACTTTGCACATGAGGACCATGTGAATCGCACTGCAGTGACAAGCATGTAATGAAGAACAAAACAAAGATGAAAGGCTGTATTTATTCATAAGTGACGAGCCGCAGACTGCTGTAGGCAAGGCATTGTGCAGGCTGTTCTCACCGAAGTATGTGCTGTGAATCTTCCAGTAGAACAAAGAAATCTAGCATTGTGAACGTCGTGGTGGGAATGTTTTATCTTAGTGAATTCACTGAGATTCATTTGAAAGCAATTCCTGCGCGAAGACAACAAATTGTGAGTCTCCAGTCGTGAATGTAGACAGATAGGTCTCGAACCTCTCCAAACGACATCAACTCAGTCAGCCCAAACATGTGACTAGCAAGACTTGAGTAAACATGCACCCACACCTTGGAAAGATATTGTTCTTTTTTTCTTTTTCTCTCTCTCTACTGATCTGCTTTGTCCGACGGGGCGGAAGGGGTATACCATACATCTCAGATGTAAACCAACATCTCCTCATTTCACGTCATATAGCTATACTACATAATCGGCGTTCTTTTCCTCTCTTCTTCTTCTTCTCTAGACTCACGCTCCTGCACGCGACTTCTTCAGCTCGTCCAGTCTCTCGATTTGCCTTTTGAGCATAACCAGAGCACCCAAGCTGATCTTGCGCAGGCCGTCACGCTCACCCTCCTCACTCGCATCTGCACTGCGCTCGACAATGTCTTTAGCGGCAGCGATCGCCTTGTCGAGCAGCTTTGGCGCATCGTCCTCTTGACTCAGATACAGATACTCGAGTTCCTGCTTGAAAGGCTCGACATCATGAGTCAGCGCGTGATGTATAAATGCTCTTGCGCGGAAGTACGCCCGCTCGGTATACAATGCACTGCTGAGTTTGGTCTCTGGTGTTGAACGATGGACATCGTATCCCGCTTCATTGTAGTACGGCTCCTTTACTAGCACAAGACCCATGAGCGAAACCAGAACCTGCAGCAGCGTACTCTTTGAAGGGCTCCAACTCTCATTTCTCTCGTCTGTGTGCCATGTTCCCAGCAGACTCAAACAAATCTTGCCGTCTTCATACAGATTAGGATTGACCGGTCCGTTGCCATTGGTCCAGCTGTGGAAAAAAGCATCGGGTGCCTGCTGTGGGTACGAAGAGCCAAGGTGAAAGTCGATGACGAATGGAGCAAACTCATAGGGCGTGTCGTTGGGACCAATCATGAGCACACGCAAAAGGTCGAGGCGTGATTCCCAGGTGCGGACGTAGATTCCAGGCGGTAACGAGCTGCGGAGGATCTTGTGCTCTTTTGCGATACGGCGCATAAAAGCAGACGATGACGCCGAGGGCTGGGATAGGTAGCGATGTGACGCTGGCGGGGGTGTATCGAGAATAACAAAGGGTGCTGGTCCGGGAGCGGAGGAGTCTGTGTTTTCCTGCTCCATCGGCGTATCTTGGGCCTCTGGTTCTGACTGTTGGTCTGGTTTTTCCTCCTTTGTCGGAGGCGACTTGATTTCAGGGGTCGTCTTAGTCGTATCGACGCCTTCCTTTGCGGTGTCGGCAACGTCTGGCATTGACTCGTCATCCCCGTCCTCGTCATCATCCTCGTCTTCCTCCTCCTCAGTGGACCAGTCGCTCTCATCGCCGACGGGTGGCTCTCCTTCCATGCCTTCGTACTCTATCCACATTTCGTTAAAGGACGCCGAGTCGAAGTCGTCGGAATCGATCTCCTCGTCCGATACTTCGTCAAATTCGCTGCCCATTTCTCCAAAGTTGACAATGTCATCAGCCATGTCACTGCTGTAAGCAAGGTGGACACACTCGTAAGGCACCTTGACATCAACTACAGGCTTGGCTGCACCAAGACGAACAGTGAGCTTGCCGTCCAAGCCCAAATCTATGACCTCGCCGAACCAATTGGGACCGGTGACATTGAGCGACGTTTGAACTGCTTCGATGTTTTCCGGGTTTAGAATAACAAAATCGCCACGCCGTCGCGTAAGCGCTTGTAGAGAGTAAATGTCGTAGAGACTGACGTCTTCAATGGCCTCGTTGAGCTCGCCCGTAGTGCATGGCGGAAGCAGGTCGTTGCCGAAGAATTCTACATAAGGGTCCTTGAACCACCGCACAGTTGCTATTCGATCTCGGCCTTTGACAGTTTGGACAATGCCCACTTTGGCGGGCTTTTTCGTTTCCGAGTCTTGTGCATTCTCGCCGTCACGGACCTCTTTTGAGAAGACAAGCTCTCCTGGCCATACCTCGTCGTCGTCCTCAACGTTGGGGTCGGGCAACAGCGCCGAACTGAGATCGTTTGTTATCGACAGGTCCTGCCATTGCACTGTAACTTGGCTATGAGTCTGCGTGACCAGAAAAACGTTGAGATCGTATCCTAACGAGTCTGTTCGAGGCACGCGCGTCACCTTGCCTTGCGGATGGCCATTGGGCAGTGTGTGCGTACCATCATACTTGACCGCGGCGCCAGCAATATCCTTGAAGCGGACGCGGTCACCCACGGCTACATCAGCGACATGGTATGATTTGTCTACGCCGTTCTCCGACAGAGGGAGCGTGGTAGCAGTGCCACCTGATGCATCGTACTTGTAGAAGTCGGGGCTCTCGAACTCGTCACGGCCAAGGGTGACTGGAGGTTCTTCGGCGGTAAAAGCGCGATTGCGGGAACCGATGCTTCGAGCAAGCCACTGTACGTCGATTTCAGTGGCTCTTGTCTCAACCACCATGCCCACAGGTGGTACGCTGGGGTCGTATGCGCCAAACCGCCAACGGCCTCTCCGCAGATTTCCCTTTTTTGTCTTGCACATGTCTCCCACGCTGAGTCGGTCGATAGTGGTATCGTCTTGAGTCAACTCGGACGGATCCTCAACCACGACGACCGAGTTATTGGCAAGTTTAATGGCGACCTCGTCGTAGACATTCTCCACACGCCCGACCCAATCCCCGTAGACAACGAGAGCACCCTCGACAAACTCATGCACGTTGATCAGCTCGTCGGCGGGAACGCTGCGGATCGAGTGGTCATCAGTCACGGCCTGGGTGATCTGGCCGCCGTTGAAGAGAGTGGCGGGGAAGAGGGTGCAGACGGCCTGTGTGCCAATGACGGTGCCACTCATGTGGTCCTCAGCCTTGCGCTTAACCACATCACCCACGTACAGGGCGCGGTCCAGCAGCTGCAGCCTGGCCTCTGGAATCAGCTCTGTCTTGTACTGCGTCTGCCACGAGACAAGCACAGTGCCGCGCGGGGGGATGCCATCTTTCATGAACTTGGTGAACTGGTGCACGGGAATGTCGGCATGGCACTCGATGTCGTCGGGATAGTCGCGCTGGGGGCGGGGCTCGTGGGAGTCGACGTCGCCAAAGGAGCGCTCTACGATGCCGACGCTGTATTTGTCGTCGTTGAGCCCGACCGTGTCCTCGACGCAGAAGACGGCATGCTGGGCGCTTTGCATTTGGGGGATCGAGGGGCGAGGCGGCGAGTGTGCAGGTGGTTCTGCGCTGGCCCGGCGGGGTTGGAGTGGTGGAGGAAGCAAACTGGCGGCGCTGAACAAAGGCACGAGATTGTCGGGGCGATATGGAGGGCGGCGAAATGGGTGGGGCCTGGTCGCCCGCAAGGCTGCCGCGAGTAAGGAACCGGTCCTGGAACAGTTGGCAGAGAAAGCGCTCGACAAAACCGGCGGGCTGCTGGCGGTTGGAGTCGTGGGCGGGGATGTCAGAATTGCAAATGTGCGAACGGCGTTCCATGGTTTGGCCCGCATGTGAAGTTGAGCTAAGACTAGGCGTGGCCGGCGGCAGGGGTGCCCGCCTGCACGTCACTGTGCCGCCCCGTCCAACGCTCGCCGCTGATATTGGCATTGATACGGCTTGTATTGCACGGGGGCACACAGGAAAATGGCAGATGCCCTCTACGAGCTGCTCACCCCGTACTTGGATGCCCAGGATGCCCAGCCAAACCCGTCGCCCAATGACGCCGTCACCAATACATACCTGGCCCGCCTCACGACGCTACCCTTAGCAGACCTCACATCGGCGGAGCAGCAGTCGCTTTCCCAGAGCTCTCAGTCCATCCTACGCTCCCTACAAGCCCTCTCCAAAAGATCCCACAAGCAAATCATATCCTCGGCCGACCACCTGCTGCACCTCCGCGATACACTCCCCCATATAGGACACGATGCAGCAACCGTCCACGACGAGCTCCCGAGACTCGAGACAGCAGCCCAGCACTTCTCGGACAAGTACAGCAGAGGCACAGAGAATGCTATCCTCGACCGGCGGAGAAAGGCCATGCTGCTGTCGCGAAACATTGACCGCGTGTCCGACATACTCGACCTCCCGACTCTCCTCTCATCGGCCATAAGCTCCTCGACAGCCGCCGCTCAAGCGACCTCGTCCACGGCGACAGCCAACGCCAACTATGCCTCGGCCCTGGACCTCCATGCCCACATCAAGCGCCTCCATGCCCTCTATCCCAGCTCGCCGCTCGTCTCCTCGCTCACAGCCCAGGCCGAGCAAGAGATGAAGACCATGACCACCAACCTCATCAGCTCGCTCCAGACGCAAGGAATCAAGCTGGCCGGTGCCATGCGAACCATTGGCTGGCTCCGCCGCGTTGCTCCCGAGCTGGACGAATTGTGGTCGACTCAGCACGCTGCCATTGGTAGTGGTGAGGGTACACTAGGCGCCCTCTTCCTTGTCTGCAGACTAGTATGCCTCGAGTCCATGCTGGAAGCTCTCTCCCCTCTGCGCGACCTCGCCGACCAAGAAACCTCAAAACGCATCAACAAGCCTGCCAGAGCCGCAGATAACGGCTGGGCCGCCGGCCAGCAAACTGAAAAGTACCTGAAAAAGTACCTAGAAGTGTTCCGTGAACAGAGCTTCGCCATAATCTCCATGTACAAAAGCATCTTTCCTTCTGCCCTTCCCGTACCAGGCTCCGAAGACGCTGCCGCGCTGCCTGTCAAGCCCGCCGACTCATCGTCTAATCCTCTCCAACCCATTCCTTCTGCCCTTGCTACCTTTCCTCTGCACCTCGTAGAAATGCTATTCGACACGCTACGCGAGTATCTGCCTAACGTGCAAGACCGCTCGGCACGTGACTCGCTGCTCACCCAAGTTCTCTACTGCGCTGGCTCGCTGGGCAGACTCGGGGCCGACTTTAGCATCATGATTGCCCTGCTGGAAGAAGATTTGCGTGCTGAGCTCGACGACGCCAGTGCACAGGACGAGCTGGTGGAGGAAGAGTGGGTTGATGTCATGAAGAAGCATCGTGTTCAGGCTTCTAGGCTGGAGTTGCTGGCTTCAGGTGTGGGCACGGCCAAGGCAGCTAGTCCGGTTGATAGAGTGGCCAGTCCGGTACGGTAGACGGGCTGGTGGGATTGTAATACTAGCGTGGTGAATGATACCCATACGAAAGACTTTTTTTTCTACCTTGGCTCTGTGTTTTGGATGGATGAAGCAGCTTGGAAACAAATGGGAAGAAAAGTATATTTTCATGTGATACGTGTCAAGACGGCGAGGGAAATCATACGGACTTCTTCTGTCTGCAGGGTCTCATACCCACATGCAATGTAATCAACCGCCAACCAACCCTTCACAACCACGAAGCGTAAAACATACATTGCAGCAAAAGAAACCCTTTTATTTTTCTCAGACTTGACATTTACAAATTAAGGAGAGTACAAAATAGATCTGACTGTCATAATCTCATCCATCAATCATAATCCATCACGTTAATCATCAAATCCCACGCTCTAATGGATTTCCCCCTTTTTTTTTCTTCATCAACCATTCATCTCCCATCCGTTTGAAACACCAACCTAGCACTTGACGTAAATGCTCTTGAAAGGCGTAGCAAGCGCCTTGCATACACCGGGGGTCTCGAGCGCAACGGAACCAGCCTTCTTGCACTTGTCGTCGGCATAGACGGTGACTATTCAATCCCTTCTTGTTAGCAAAAAAAAAGCCTTGAAAAAAAGGCGGAATACATCAACTCAAAAGAATAAGGAAAAGAGGCTGACATACCAGTGCATCCCTTGTTGGCGTAGTTGAGAGTGACGCTGGCCACGCAGCTATCTTGAATCACATTGCATCCTGGCTGCAGATCACCTGAGCCTGCAATGTTGCAAATGGTGCCTGTGCAGCTGGCGCCTGCGTACCGGTCGACCGAGGCTACGATGTTAGGAGGAGCCTGGCGGGTGGAGATGGGGGAGGCGGTGGCAAGGCCGAGGGTAGCAGTGATGAAGGCGAGGGCGAACATATTTTCTTTGTGGCGATTTGTTATGTCGTTGGAAGAGATTATGTAAAGATATTAGACGTGTCGAGGTCTGTTTCACTGGTGTGGAAAGAAGGTTCTTGATGGACTGATGCTTTGTGATCTGGAGAAGGGTATGCAAGATGTGAGGTCTACTTATATACTTTTTTTTCTCGCTCACCCAGTTTCCTGGATAAAGAAACAGGAAGTGATAACTTGCTCGCCTAAGCCAGAGTTTAAGCACGGCGTAAGCACTTGGATCGGATAATCTTGTAGGATCCCTAGCCTTGCTTGTTCTTCCTTGAGTTACTTGCTATCGTGGGTTCGTTGGTGGTGGAAGTGGCGCTCTGATGCAGGAATATTCCTTACCCCCACGTCTCCCTGGCATAAACACCTCTTCTCCCATGCTTGGTCTTGTCAGCATGCTCCGATTTGGGTCGCTTACCCGAATATCAATAGTTGCATGCTGCTGGCCGTGTTGGGTTTACCCGCTATCGTGCATTTTTTTTCTTCCAGTCTTGCATAGAAAAAAGCGGAGATGGATGGTTTAGTGAACAGGTAAAACGGCTCAGTGACAAATGCAATGCAAAACAACCTGTGACATACCAGCTCAATAAGTTCCTGTTTTAGCAATTGCTGGGGCATCGACGGGATCTGAGTATTTCTCGCTGCGAGGACAATCCTTGCTGGCCCGTGTTGTCCTCAGCTTACTGACATTTTAAGATTCGGGGGATACCTTTCCGTACCTAGCGAATACGAAAACTCAATATCTAAACTTCTCGTCTTCATGCGATACCGAAAGGCCCGAAGATGAGTGTACGACTGTTGCTATGTTCCAGAGGTTGTGCAGACCGGTTGCTCAATCATTTTTCCCAAGTGGGCCTTGCCAGTCGATGGATTTTGCTGTGCTGACCCTACATGTAGCGGTGATTCCTGCCGAGGTCCCCTCTGATATTCAGAACTTGCGGTCAACATCATTGACATGCCGTGAACCATACTGAGATGCTCCTTCCTTTCTCGATTAGCAAGCACAGATCATAGACCATATTTCGAGAAAACGCGTCATATTAGCGAATAGCTATCAGAGATTCTGATGGCCCCGGTAGCACAGTATCATGCTATGCTGACGCGACTACCGGGACCTACTCTCAGTAATACCATGTCCGTACCATTGGCTATCGAATCACTTCGATAGGTTATTCTCTAAATGGAAAAGCCCCTAAGCTAGCTGAGAGAAAAAACTGCTGTTACGGGTACCGAGGATCCTTTTTACTAAGACATGCATTGGCCGACAGTCCGTGGCCAGTTTGAAGGATTCAACCTCCGATTGTGTCCTTGTAGTCCGGTCCGGCCTTGCAGTAGCTTTTCGCGTATGAAGTAGGACAGCAAACGGATGTGGCAACCTGCTAGTAGGCTTACAGAATAGTGTTGTGGGCTGTCGTATCCGCTCGGGTGGTCATTTTAGCCTATAGATAAGTGTAATGGCCTAGATCGTGGTTCGTAAGTGGCTCTGAGGTTAGCTGTTAAATTTAGCCTGGCACAGACGTGTAATGGCAACTAGCACGACTGGAAATCGTCCTATGAAAAAAGTTAGGGCCCCCGTTAGCTATCGGACCATCACCGTATACGCCTAGTACCTTGACAATATTACCGTGTACTGGGTTTCTGGTTACCAACATATGCGGCCCGCTCCTTGTCCGCAGCAGCTAGCTGTAGCTGACTGCTTCGTCGAGGCGCAGTATGCATGCCACCAACACCAACACCTGATAATCATCCTTGTCAAAAGCACGTTGCCTCAAAGCAGGATTTGATTAGCAGCGATTCAAAACATTTACAGTCAAAATCGTAGCCTGATGACCGGGTAAATCGATGGCTCGCGTAATCGATGTGCATGCAACGCAGGTGCCCACCAATGTAGCCGCACGGATGCGGTGTCCACTTGTTCTGTGAACAATCGTTAGATGTCATTTTTTTCTCGGTCTGTGGCAAGTATAAAATGACCGCCACAGTGTGAATGTGCTCCATGTTGCTTCGAAAGTTGAATATATGCGGTATTTATATTTGGTATCTTCGCTTGTTTTGGTCAATCATGATCACCTCCGCTGATATACTTGAAGGGCAAGTTGTCTTGTAGTAGTTCGGGCACAGTTACATTTGTCGCTGCAATCTTTTCAAAGGCCTCTGCTTATCTGCAGGCTGATCCTAAAATGTCAACATTAGTTTGCGCCAACATCGCCCATCACAAAACCAACTCACCGGATCCCATCCCACCAAGCAGTTTACTGTCTCGGCTCCAAGTCCAGGGTCATTGATTCGATTGCCACTCGGCATACGGAACTGGCCCGTCAGCTTCACATAAGCATCAAGAGCATCAACCATTGTCTTTCCAAGCGCCAGCGCCTTCTCCGCTCTTGTGTGGGAGTAGAAAGTCAAAAATTCGAGTGCATGCTCCCGCTGTCCACTTTCTACTAATGTATGGGCAGTCCTCTCGACCCACTCCATGTCAGCAAAGGATGCATTCTCAAAGCCATGCAGCATATTCTGTACGACTGGTAGATATGTGTCCGGATCTGAGCATGTGTAGTAGAGGACTTGTTTGAAGATGCGCCCGGCGAAGTGTGTGGCTTCTTGGTACTGGTAGTCGGGATCTAAGAAGGTTGCTGCGGCATCCTTATACAAGTAGCGATGTAGTCCGTACTCAGGTGGGATGCTCTGTACACCTAGCCACCACGGATTAAACGGCGCTGTTACAGAACCAGTAGGTGCAACCCAAATGCGAATGAGATCGGGATCCATGTCTGGGTGTAGAGATACGACTTGGCCATAACCGGCTTCGTCGTCTGAAATTCGGTAATCGCGAACGCGCTCTATGAGATCCTTCTCTGTCACGGGAGCCATTGCGCGGGTCGCATCTTCAAGTGCAGCTTGTGACATGTATTTCGCTCCCCCGTCTCGGGCAGTATAGCCTTCTGCTTGATATGCGTATGCGTTGAAAATGTTAAAAGGCTTGGTGCCGTTGGGGTTCCACCAGCCCTGCTCGACAGCAAAGCTGACAATATTGGGGCTGGCCATGTAGTTTGGGTTGTTTGCAAAGTCGACAGGGAAGTCCTCAATGTAGCCAGGGTACAGCACGCGTACGTCATTTTCACCAAGACGCTCTGCCGCCCAAAGTTTCTGACCTCCTGACATCTCCCAGACAACCCAGCCCTCGTTCGCATCAGCGATGAGATGTGAATTGCCGCCGTAGTCAGCATAGCCGTACTCAGCAATCATTTGCCCGATTAGCTCGACGCCTTCTCTTGCGGTGCTCGCCCGCTCCAGCACAATACGAGCCAAATCAGAGTACTGCAACCCTGTCTGCGGATTCGGAGTCATGGCAATGAGATCGTCGCGGTTCTGAGCCCAGATATCGCGCACGGCAACACCTTTTTCGTTGACACCTCCGTTGGTGAGAGGTGCCGGAAATCCTTCGAAATCGGAGTATTCCATAGAAAGATAACGGAAGGTGTGTGGTGCTTGCGAAATGTTCATCAACTTGCCCGGCATTACTGCGTCTTCTGTCACGCCGACGGTGATGGTCTCGTTCGCCCTGTGGTCCTTGGCAGGGAATATCTGGAGCCAATGCGACGATACTTCTTCGCCCGTTCCGCCCAGCATGACGCTGCCATCGTGGGTGAGTGCTTTGCCAACGTAAAACCCGTAACTCGCTTCGGACGTTTTTACGAGGCTCAGAAGGGCGATTCCGAGTAGGCGCGGCAACATCCTCGTGCAAAAAGACAAAGGATGTAGAGGAAGTTGTTATCACTACATGAAGAGTTTAGCTACGAATTTTTGGTTATCTACGAGGGAAAGCGGTGAGAATAGAGTGCTTGATAGCGGCCCGACTCTGCCAGCTAACTCGGAGATAGGCCGTCATGGGGATCTGAAGTGGAGATGAACAAGCTTGCCGTGACGGAAGTGCGCTACGCAGGAACCGGTGCCTATACCGATCACAGATCTGGTTGACTGAGTCGTGAATGGGTCCGATATGTCGCAGCAATAGTGCAATTGCGCATTTGAGGCAGCCGCATTGGTGAATGATAGAGAGCAACTGAAGCCCGGTTATCGAATCGAAGCATGAACTTGCTCATCGGTTCTTGTGATGCAATAGCCGTCGGAAGCAAAGAAGCGGGGGTTCCGCATCGAACAACAGCTACCTACGCTACTCATGCGCGCAGGCGGGGGTAAGTAAGCAGATGTGACTCAACCACGTGCTGAATGCAATGAATTTGGTTTATATCGCGTCATTGGTAAGCACATATATGTGTGCTGTTGCCGATTGCAATACTATGATGACTCTGAAGACTTTCTACCTGCCCAATACGTCGTAGATGGATTGCGGAACAACTACGGATACTACGCTGTGCAGCAAAGCAGGATGTTACGCTGGTGCCTAGAGAAACACAGAGATACAAGTGTGTCAAATATGTACTTGTAGTAAACTTGATTGCGAGGTTTGCAGTAGGAGAATTGTGAAATCTCCAAGCCTATCTTGTAACTACAGCTTTAGCTGAGCGCTGTTCCACTACACATCTTACCACTATGGCTTCCCCACCTACCTCGTCACACCCACGCCAGCGCATTCGCAGTCTCCTTCCAACCCTATACCTAGGCCGTTACCAGCCTGGTCCCAAGAATAGCCTCACAGACATCCCTGGCGTACTCGTACACACCGAGTCCATTCACTCCTCACCCAACTACCCTAATGCAGTGCCAAATTCGATAAACACGGGCGTAACCACCATTGTGCCGCGCAAAGACTGGTTTCACAAAGCTTGCTTTGCAGGAATCTTTCGCTTCAATGGATCTGGGGAAATGACTGGTTCGCATCTGATCGAAGAGATGGGACTACTGTTCTCACCGATTATCATTACGGGCAGTTTTGGTGTGGGTTCAGCATACAATGGAATCTATGAGTATGCTATCCGGGAAAACTGCGACGCAGAGGGCAAAGTGGACTGGTTCTTGCTACCAGTTGTGGCGGAGACGTTTGATGGCTTCTTGCATGACGTGACCAAGTTCGCTGTGACGCCAAAACACGTCGTGCAAGGCATGGACAAAGCGAGCAGCGAACCGGTACCAGAAGGTAACACGGGTGGTGGAACGGGCATGATATGCCATCACTTCAAAGGCGGTACTGGATCCAGCTCCCGTGTGGTGCCAGGCGAGGAAGGGCGTAGCTATACCGTAGGCGCGCTCGTCCAAGCAAACTACGGCAAAATGATGGATCTCAAGATTGGAGGGGCACCAATTGGGAGGCGCATCTACGAAGAGCAAAAAAGGAAAATGGAAGAGAATCCCGAGGATCCAGATTTGATCGCCCAGTCTAGACAGCTCTTCAAAGTCGAAAAGGCAAAGGACAAGAAGGATGGGTCCATTATTGTTATCCTTGCGACTGATGCGCCGCTGCATCCAACACAACTGCAACGGTTAGCCAGACGCGCGACGGTCGGGCTGGCTCGAGTAGGGGGCTATGGGGCAAACCCATCTGGGGACATCTTCATGGCATTCTCGACGGCAAACGCGTTGAATGTGCAGACGGTGACGGCTGGCCAGGCCACCGTGGACCCGTTCAAGGCGCGCGAAGTGCGGGTGACCATGACCGACGACCAGACCATCAATGCGCTGTTTGAAGCGAGCGCCGATGCCGTCGAAGAAGCAATCTACAACGCCCTGTGCATGGCCGAGACAATGGTCGGGAACGAGAACAAGATCGAAGCGCTGGACTTGGGACGGGTGGCGGCACTGATGCAGAAGTATCTATAAAGTACTGTAGATCGAGGGGCAATGTCTAGATATACAACCTGCTAGAGTACATGGTATTATGCGTGTTTTTAGCGTGCAGTATTGCGCAATCGTCGAGCGGGTGCAGAGCAGGAGGTAGCCCAAGAAAGCCTAGCATGGGAATCTAAGCATAGGGCCGTGCGACGTGGTTCATGTCTGTCTTTACAGGACGGCGAGGCTGTGGGGTATTGGCCGCACAATGGGACGATGGGTGCAGGCGGCGCCGCGGTCGAGACTCTGTTTCGGCCCCAGGGGCTTGGCGGGCTGGTCTGGCGGCTGGACGAGAGGGTGAGACGCAGATGATTTGGTGCCCAGTCGAGTGAGGCTGAGCGATGGAGCTTGGGCAGATCTACGATAGCGCTGTGCAGGTGCAGGGAATGTGTGGAGAGAGAGCCGATTTGCGTGTAGAATGCCATGTGGCCCTAGGCGAGACTAGCGCGCCTTCTTGAGCACGGGAACCGGAGGCCGTGGAAGCTAGCAGCCACGCACGATGCTGGGCGCGCTGACATGAAGATGAACGAGTAGTCTAGACCTCCGTCCCCAGAAACACGATTTCCGAGCACATTTCGATCCTGAATCCCTGGCCTGGTGTTACACTCACGCGGCCACGGCGCTGCAGACGACAGCCAGTCGCTCGCTGGTTCGTGGCGGTTCCTTGCCTGCACCAGCGACGAGCACGGCCACGGCGTGCCTGTGGGGTGGGAGCGGCTTGGGGCGGCCGTTCATCGCCTGCTCCTCGGAAACCCATGTCCAAGCGAATCATACTCGTGCCCTTGGCTGCTGCGTCTAGAGAGGGACCGATGGCTTTTACTTTTCCAAAAGTCGTGAATCGAGTCGTGGTCGTGGTCGTGGTCGTAGTCGTGGCGGTCGTGGTGCCCGTAGGTATGGCCTGATCTTAGGTGCCCCCCGGCATGGCCGTCCGCGGAATTGGCAAGGGGAAGAGGGCCGGTGTGTCGAAGCAACGGCCATCGCACGATGGTGATAATGGCGACTGGTCACGTCTCTTAAAATGCAGTCGGCAGTGGCAGATTCACGAGTTGGTTGCTGCAGCGCTGCGTCGGCTGCGCGCACCGAGCCCAGGCTGCAGCCCACTAGTGTCCGAGCAAAGGGTGGGTCGAGGCCGTGAGGGCCTCGAACACCCTTCTTTTCATCTACGGGGTCTGGAATCCCAGGCCACGACTGCACGCTATTCCATAACGTCTTTCTCAGCTTCTGTCCGTCTGCGCTGCATGGTCTTTGCTGCGGCACTTCCCATGTCGCCCGACTGACGCTCAAATATGCCATTTGTCCCGTTCCCCATCTCCTCGCTTTGCAGACGTCACCCCCAATGGCGATCCCTTCCCCTTCAAGTCCCACCTCGCCCGCGCTCTCAGAGGTCCTGAGCCGGCTGGGGCTGGACGAATACCTTCAAGTCCTCTCCGACAATGGCTTCCACAGCTGGGCCGCTGTCCTCGACATTACCGAGGACGACATGACGACGCTCAACTTCAAGCTGGGCCACCGCCGACTGCTGCAGCGCGAAATCGCTACCTACCGCGGCATTCCGCAGTCCATATCGCTGGATCCAGAGTCGAATTCACCCGAGCCAGTATCGCTGTCCGCCTCGGCCTTGGAGAGCTTCACGCGGCAGACGACTACCCCGCCTCCACGCGAAAAGAGGCGATACCGGCGTCATCCTCGACCAGATCCCAATGCGCCCAAGAAGCCCAAGACTGCTTGTACGACAACCACGCGCCTGAGCGTCCGACAATTGATGTGCACATACTAATGGTTCCAGACGTCAACTTTGCAGACCAGCTTCGCACCGACCCAGAAGTCAGCCAGCTGTCCTTTGTCGACATTGCACGTGAGGTAGGTCGAAGATGGCAGGAGCTCCCCGCTGAGAAGAAGCGCATATGGGAAAGGAACGCCGCGCGAGCCATGCAAGAGTTCGAGGCTCAGATGGACGAGTACAAGAAGACAGACAGCTGGCGAAAGCACCAGAACTACCTGAACGACTTCAAGGCCCAACAGTCGACCGCCTCCGCGAGCAAACAACGGCCAGTAAATAGTCGCTCGACAACAGACACGTCCAACAACACCAGACCATACTCGCAGACTAGCCCTAGCTCCATAGACAGTCCCATCTCTCTGATGCCCGCCTCGCCGACAAGGCCTGGCGCCGAAGCATGCCACAATGCACTGACCCTAGCCATGAGTGAATTGGTAACACTTAGAAGCGAGATTGTCAATGGAAATGCCCCATGTTTTGACGAACACCGTCTTCCACCTGAGGACCGAGTGCGTCGGTGCATGTACGCCTTCGTCCGAGGCACTGGATCGCTCCTCTACATGTGGACCTTCGAACAGGCCGATGATATCCTAGAGCGAATTTATCGGCCCCAGACAAAGGCAGACGATCTAACTCTTGCCGAGTGCTTCACAGTGGCCGCCATGGGTGCGCATTACGACGAAGATGCATTCGATGATGAGGCCCGGCGCCTACTCTACGCCTCTGGTACCTTTCATTTTAACGAAAAGACAGTCAGGCAAGACAGCTTCCGAACTATGCGTTTGCTGCTCTCATTGTCCTTTTTCTCGCTGCTGGAGAAGCACATGAGTGCAAAATATCTGATTGGTGAGCAAGCTCCGCATCAATCTGTTTCACGTCCCAACTAACAGGCGCAGCCGCGGGATTGCAGATCGCCCGTTGGAAATGTGTAATGCCCCAGAGCCGATCCCAGATAGCAGATGTGGGCTGGAGGAAGATCTTCCGAAGTCTCATCTTCATGGACTCTTGGCTCTCTTACACCCTCGGCTACCCTTCAGAGGTGACGGCCAACGATATCCAGGTATGTGTCACGAGATTGACAATTGTTCTCACAATGCTAACAAACCTAGATTGCTTGTGTTGTAGACTGGCCCGATCATCACTCGATAGATGACATGATTCACACACAGACTAGCAAGATTAACCTGATTGCAGCTGAAGTTGCGAAGACACTCGCTTCACCAGAGCTAGCCACAAAGGCCAACATCACAATGCTCACGCACAAGCTTGAACAGTGGCGCCAAGATGTTCCGTACAATTTACAGATTCCCACTCTTCTGTCTAGCGAGGCCCAGGAGCTAAACAGATTCCAGCGGCGTGCCATTTTCATGGTACACGTACGTAGCCACCATCATATAGTAAGGTGCAAAAGTTGACTTTTTGACCTTTCTAGATCATGTACCTTGGCGCTATGGTTTTGCTGTATCGCCAATTGCTTGTTGGTGCAGCTGGAGCCCAGCTCGGGGATGAGACAAAAAGCACATTGAACAATATCTCAGCCGAGGATGTCAAGATGTATAGACGAGAGTGCGCAACGGCCGCTCAGAATATTGCACGCATGCTGGGACTCATCTCCTTTGACGGCACGTTGACTACTCGCTGCTGGATCATGTAAGTTGGTGGAAGAGGTGACGAGTGTTGACGAGGGCTAACAACTGCCAGCATATACTGGTCCTTCTCAGCCGCTATTTGCCTGCTTTTCACTGCCACGACTAAGCTTATGGATGGTCAGACCGAAGGGGTCGAGGCAGATCTTACGTACGCAAAATCATGCATGGACATGCTAGAACCATGCAAGACGTGTGAGCCTGTCGCAGCGCGGTACCTGAAAACCCTCTGGCCGCTGTACGACAACTTGCAGGACGTGCTTCGCCGCATGGTGGGGAGGACCAAAAGTAGCATCTTCGCCATCCTGCAACCTGATCCGAGCTTGTCGAGCCCCCCAATACCAGTGTCAAAGCAGGAGATGGGACCGATCTCTGAGAAGTTGACTGTGCTCTTTACCGACCCTTTTGGAAGAATGCAAAAGGAGGAGGGAGTCGGAAGACGCATACTGAGTGACGATGGCTCCTACTTGGTTTTCTGGTTCAGGTGAAGAGTAGACAGTGGACGTGCATGCTTTTTCTATGATTTGGTCGACTGGCCAGGCGAAAAGAGGCAGGAAGATGGTTTACGCAGCAGACCCCAACTGGAGCTGGCATGAGCAAAATCCTAATATGGCCAGTTTGTGGTGGCGCCGGAGCATTTCAAATGCTGAATTGGCGACCCATTTTGGTGCTTCTAGAGCACGCCACAGAGTCAGCCTCAGCTTGCTATGGCCTCCTGGAGCCGCCTCCTGGGACGTGAGGCTTGCCATGGTGCTATATATGGCATCGTCTCC
This sequence comes from Curvularia eragrostidis, assembly GCA_020744315.1. Taxonomy (NCBI): domain Eukaryota; kingdom Fungi; phylum Ascomycota; class Dothideomycetes; order Pleosporales; family Pleosporaceae; genus Curvularia; species Curvularia eragrostidis. The sequence continues at coordinate 296,629 of JAIRCK010000010.1, read as the reverse complement.
AGGTGGACGGCGCTCCGTCTTGCGCCACGAGTATTCAGTCGACGGCGCACTGACACGTTTCAGTCGCTCCCAGCTAGCAGCCGATCCAGCGGTGCGTCACGAACTCGCACGCGCGTGTAGGCGAGGCCGTGGTGGATGTATATGCGTGGGGGTGTTGGTCAAGGGCGAATGACGTGATGGCGTAGATGATATGAGCTGAGCGCAAAGTGTGTAGCGCCACAAATATATTGATCTAGCGATGTAGAGCGTGTGTATGAGGCAGTTTGGTAAGGGGAGAATTCAGCTGCAGTGCCGATCACGGGAGTGCCCGTAGCCCGTAGCGCAATACGCCATCGTCACAAGCCCCCACCAGTGCGTGAAGCGACCCAATATAGCGGCTGCAAGAGGGTTCCGAAGCAGTCTTCGGTCCCAGTGTCAGACGTGAGGGGTATTCATGTGCGCTTGGTTAGACCGACTCGAAGATGTTGTGCATGTGTGCATGAGCGAGAGTAGAGAATGTGTGTGTGTGTGACCTAAAGGGGAGTCGAGCATTGGGTAATAGGCGGACGCGTCATGCAGTGCCGATCCAATGGCGCGACACATGCAATAAAATCTCCGCAGGTCTTGCAATTTCGATGTCACGTCTGCGTCAAACGGCCCGTTGGGAGCAGAGGAAGGGGACAGAGATCAAGACGGCCAAAGAGGAGGGCCCAGAGCTTGGCTCTTGTTGTTAGCCACACGGCCTTCCAATAGTGCCGGCGGTTGGCCGTCTGGCCTTGTTGCTCTGCTGGCGCCATGTATGGCGAATCGACGGTGCAGGGCGTTGAAGCTAGTGGAGAGCTATGTTTATCGAAACATGTTTTGTGACGGACGAACAGTCAGTACGTAGACGTGCGGCCGAGGTTGGATCCCTGAGATTTGGTTTTCTCTTGTGCCAGGGGGAGAATAGGGCAAACCCTATCGCTGCATTACTATCGATTCCACGACGCCCGTATCGATTGGGCGGGAGAGGGGCGGATTGCGTGTTGGCTGATGGGATCGACCTCGGTGGGTTCACGGCGGTGAAGACGTGCATGGCGAAAGATAGCATCTTGTTTTCCCATTACCCACCCAAACGTCGTTGGCGTGCGCGCTCCTCCTCTCCGATGCGCCGTCCATGCATGCTCATCGTGTCCCCATGATGGCCATTAATTACAGCAGGCCAGAGACGGGCGGGATGACGCGCCCACCCCTGAGCAAGGCCCATGGCGCGGGTCGTTATTCGGCGCATGCAAAAATAACGAACGATAAAGTCTGTGTGCAGCACAAAACATGCCACTCTCCGTCAGATAGTAGACGACACACGGCGAGGGCGGTGGCTAGGCCGAGGCGTGGCTGGATAAAGTGTAACTGGCGGTGCGTATATGCATGCGTGCAAGCAGGATGGGGAAAGGGGCGTGTGCGGATGCAAGTCTAGATCGACCAGACGCCCCCACTCGACGACGCCCCTAGCACGTCGGCATGAGGGAGGCTCGTTCGCGTCATTTGGGTGAAATAGGGAACGGCGTCCCTTGTTGCAGGTGGTGAAAACCCGTCCTGGAATCTTCCTTCTTTGCTTCTACCACCTTCGCTTTGCTTTTTCGGCCCCATTCCCCTGCTTAGTCGAGTGTGGAGAGAGATACACAGACACAGACACAGACACAGAGACACTCTCCCGCCTTACTTATATTAGCCTCACAGCCTGCACACGTCACTGGATACCGATGCAAAGCGAGCTCAGAGACACAGACGACTACTGCGCCCACTACCATGGATAACGCCCACGCAATGCACATGGAGAGTCCCTTTGCCATCTCGCACGACGATGTCGAGGCCATCAACTCGTCAAAGGCCTTTTGCGCGCTGAGGAGGTGTTTGGCTGGTCAGGCTGAGTATGTCCCGCTCCTCCCACCTCTCTTGTCCGCGTCCGGGAAGCTTATAACGGGCTGCCACCATGGCAGTCAGCTCCCCCCCACCCACCCAACCCAGCACTATCTACAACTGCTATCTGCCAACAACGCCCCGACTAATGCACATTCAATAGTTTCTGTGATTCCCACTCGCAATGCACACCGCAGGCCAAGCAAACATGGCTGCTCCACCGCGACATTCTCCACGCCCTTATCATGCCCGTTGTTACCTTGTTTTCGCGCGCCTCGACCCTAGCGTCTGCGGCTCTCTGCACCCAGCGCTCGTCTGATCTGGAATTGGCCTTTTCGGGCGAGTCCCGCAGTGCCTTTATCGGACTGCAATGCTTCATTACCGAGGAGGCCGACTGGTGCCACACACGTGGCTGCCCAGCCTGCGTCGTGACCGAGACATTGAGCACCGACAGCCACATCCGGTTGACCATTGCCGCCAGCCTGCTTAGCACCGCGACCGTCGCCACGCCGACGCACGAAGAACCCCCTTCGCAGGACGCTCAGGACCGTACCCTGCCCCCTCTTCCGCACATCCTGCCTGCGCTCCAGCACGCAGTTATCAACGACCCGTTCTGGGAGGGCTCAGACATCTGGAGCTACATTCTCTCGCGCGCCACGCAGCTTTCGGCTGGCATCCAGGCCCTCATTGCCGAATGCGTCAACCTGGAATCTCTCGTCTCGTCCCCGACTACCGACCGCCCAGTTGCCCAGCGCGGCATGACGCACCCCAGCGTACCGTTTGTTGCCTCGGGCCAGGCGCCGCAGGAAAAGGGCGTCAAGCTCAGGAAGAGCAAGCTCGCAAAGAGGCAGCTAAGGCTGCGTGACGAAGAGGTGGAGCTCATGAGGCGCGTCGCCATGCAGTGCTGGGCCAAGGCCAAAATGCCAAAGAACCTGAGGGCGGATGCCTTGGCCTTGGGAGAGAGTAAGAGGACCAGGAGTTTGACTTGTCCATGAGTTTCTTTTTTTTTTAGACACATGGACACTTGGGCTTGGGCGTTAAGGGTGTCTGGATTGCATATGGATGATACCACAGCATACTTTCTTTTGTGAATTTTCTTTTTTTGTCTTTTTTTGGGGTGTCTTTCCCCTTTCTCTCTTTCTTCTTTTTTAGGGCTGGATGGTCAGGGTTCGGGTCAGATGCACAACACACACACACATACATCTAGCGCTTTTTCTTTGTCTCTTATGTGTGCGGCATCAAGGGTCTAGAGTAGACGGTTCTCTTTCGCTACCTAGATATTTCCCAATACGAACCTGTTGTTAAATCTACACGGTATGATTGGTTGATTGACTACTATTCCACCACATACAATGTAGTATACACTCTGCAATTGATTTTTTTGGTTACATTTACAACATCGTTTACTCACAACTTGGCGCCAACAACACTGCCGCCATCCAGCGTAATCGTCGCGCCGTTGACATAGGATCCCGCGCGGCTCGCCAACCAGATACACGTGCCTGCAACGTCTTCTGGGCTGCCAATGCGTCCGAGCGGAATGCCACTGGTAATGACATCCTGGTACTTTTCCAGCGTCGCCTTCATCATCTTGCTCTGGAACGGGCCGCACGCAATGGTATTGCTCGTGATACCTCGCTTGCCCAGATGGCTCGCCAGCACACGGCTCATGTGGTGCAGGCCCGCCTTGGACGCCGAGTAGGCGAACGTCTCGAGCGCGGGGACACGCAGCCCGTCGACGCTGCCAATGTTGATGATGCGCGCGGGCGATGCGGGCGTCGCTCCGGCTTCCAGGAGGGGCGTCACGGCTTGCGTGAGTTGGAACACGCGCTTGAGGTTGAGGTTCAGCACACGGTCCCATGCCGATGCGGGATATTTATCGTACGTCTCGCCCCAGTTGCTGCCGCTGTTGTTGACGAGGACATCGAGTTCTGGTTACAGTGGGTTGTTAGTCTGATAATCAACCATATGGATATTAAGTCAGACAGAGAGAGAGAGAAAAAGAAAAACGTACTCGGCGTGCGCTTCTTCAGCTCCTGAGCAATGTATGCGGCAGCGTCGTCCTTGTACAGGTCTGCAGCGATGAAGTCGGCCTTGCCCTTGCCCAGCGCATTCATCTCCTTGCACGCCTGCTCGCATGCTTTGGCGTCGCGCGACGACACGTAGACGGTTGCGCCGTTGCGCACAAAGCCCTCGCTGATCATGCGGCCGATTCCTTTGGCTCCGCCGGTAACGAGCACGACTTTGCCCTATAACGCATGTCATGGTTAGTTTTACATGTGAGTAGTCGCAACAAGGGAAATAAATATGACATACGCTGACATCGAATAGGCTACTGTTCTCCATTTTTGATTTGGGTTTATCTTTGGTTCGAGCCTAATAGTATGCTGTGTTTTCTGAGAAGAACAGGGGGAGGAGAAGATATGGGGGGATTCATGGCGGCGGCAGACGGCTAATGCGATCGTCATCGGATATACGGTCGGGGGTAGGCAAGCTGAAAGCTGGGGTTGAGCCGAGGCTCGGTGGATGGTTGTTCCATGTCCGTACTTCATGGGTGCCAAGCGTGTATGTGTACTACGCTGTGTGGATGCACATGGAGTGTTTTGGTACAAACATGTCTACATACTTGAGTGGAGGGTATGGTGTACTTGGGAAAATCGTCAGTCGGTGCTGTCAATGTCGATGTACCTTTGGTGCCTCTTGCATTAACGCATTTACCCTGAACATGTCCTCATATCTTCCTTGGACATCAGAAGGCTAGAGCAAGTGACCATCAAGGCAAATACTGACTGTAGGCACACTTCGAGTTTTTGGATAGATGCATGAAGGCTATGGTGTGGATTCAGGGCTACATGTTGCTGCGGCTGATCCAACGCGCCTGTGCAAAGAGATCAGTGCTGCGAGCAACACGCAGAGTGCGAGAATGCATACTGTACCGAATAGAAGCTAGTACAATGAATCTTTGTGAGCCTTTCTGTATGCCCAAGCTCGTATGGTGCAAAGGTTTCTCAGAGTTGCTGCAGGGCTTGGAAGTGAAGTATGCACCATGTTGGGTGAATGCACAGCACATACGCATGCGATATCCAACTCATGCCTTTACTACGCCTCAGCACAGTAAAACAAAGTTTTGCAGTCAAGTTGTTGCACTGGCGTCAGGCAGCAAGCCGTCGCCGCGTTTGCTCATGTCTTGCCTCCAAACTCAGCTTTCACTTGCAGGCAGCGCGTTTGCACCCCAACACCCAGCGCAGCCAGCGCATGCGCACTCCTCCTGCTGCCAAAAGCCTCATGATATAATTATTTCTGGGATTAATTATACTGCACTATATAATTAATTAGATTCAGCTATTCTCCAAAAGGAAGGCTCGGTATTGGGTCAATTGGTCTGATCTCCTACACAACATCCAAGTACCTTAGGTACACCCCGGGTAGGCGATATACTAGCGTTCAAATCTGTTCAGTGTCACGGACTCCGGTACGTGTTCATATGGTTCGGCGTTGGGGGCGGTCCCTCCCACCTTAAGTGTAGGTAACTCGTCCTGTCCGGCCTGTTCAGTGTCACGGATTTCGGTACGTGTTCACATGGCCTGGACTGACGAGTCGCAGCAGTTACCTTGTCTTCCACTTTTTGCTTCTTTTGTGTCCCCCTTCGCTATGGTGAGTGCATGCATGATAGGCATTACTTATCTCGTCCCACTCCCACACTCTGTCACTATGGACAGACACGTGATTTGCGATATGTAGTAAACTTGTGCACACTGAAAGAAAGTAAGAGAAAAAGAGGAGAAGAAGACAAGGAAGACGAAGGGAAGATTGCGATTTAAATACATAGGAATATTCAGCTAGAGACACAATAGGTATAGACTACTCTCGCGCTTAGGAATCTTCTTGTTCAGGAAAAGTATGCAGTCCCTAGTACGTCCAAGAACATTGCTCATATTCAGCGTGTCAACACATGTGGTTATGCGACCAACGTGCAAAGTATTGGAGACGTAATTGAGCTACTATGCATAAACGAGAATGTATTCGTTGCAAATTGGGTATCATAATACTGCAGCTACCAAGTCAAATGGCACCGTGTGAGCACTTCAGACAGCGCCAGCCCTCCTCTTCTCCATGATCTGCTGCTTGAGTCCCTCAGCCGCAACTTCTGTCTCAAGCACCCTCCCCAGGCCCTTCTTCCATGTCTCCTCCAGCGTCTTGATCTCTCCGTTGACGCTGTCCTGCTGCGAGCGCCTCAGCATCTCCGTCTCTTCTTGTTGCTTCCTCAGGTCGGCTAGCTCAGCCTCAATGCCCTTCAATATGTCCTCGAGCTGCGAGTTGCCTATCAACCACGCGTTCTTTCCAAACTTCTCCAGCAAGCCGAGATGGGTCAGGCGGCCCTGCACGTACTCGGAGCTGGTGTAGGCCTGCTTCAAGGCCTTGCTCCACCGCTCGAGCAGCTCCGGACGGTCCTCGTCGCTCGTCGGGGTCGTGTTCTCTGGCGCATCGAGATCTTCGTAGCGCTTCAGGTCTATGCCAGACAGTTTGGAAGTGGGGTCGTCGTCGAGACGCGCATGCTCGCGCGAGATGAAGTCAGAAAAGGTGGGCGTATATTGGGCGGCGGCTGGGATCAGGGCCGGATGCATTTCTGAGACGTCAACGCCCGCGCTCCGGATGTCGGCGTCGATAGCAGCTTTGGCAGCAGCAATGCTCTTTGCATCGAGTTCCGTATCTACGTCTGCAACGAGTTAGCATGCGGTTGGGATCACTGTCACGCGCGCAATCACCCCCAGCACGCAGCGCATCGGATATGGAGCTGTTCCTGGCAACGCCAATTTACACATACAAGGGAGATCATCATAAACAGCTTGGATGAGCGGCATTGTTGCAAGCGACGTGCAGGGGCGCGAGAGAGGGTGTATTGGCTATGGTAGAGGTCGCGAGGCCAGAGAAAGCTTAACCCGATAAAAATAAGCTTCTGGGCCTGTCCGCAACCATCAATCCCCACCAACCACAGTCCAAGCATCCCCGCAACGTCATGCATCCACTCGCCACTATCCCGGCGCCCAGGGGAGCTTTTGTCACCAAAAGAAGCAGGCCGTAGATGCTCTCCTCCGGCACAGGGACTCGATGCGTCTTCCATAGCATACAAGTACCTGCTGCCTCCCGCCCGAGCGCCTCGCTCTCTTCTTCCCCACACTTGTCGCGACAATGGCCCGCTCGCACATTGCCGTTGCTTTGGGCGCTGCCCTCATCGCCTCTTTGATCATCGGCCAGCTCGTCATCAACCTGGGATTTCCCTCGGTCGACTTTTGGCATGCCCGTCTGGACCAGCCATACACCGGCGCCCAGCAGGACTCCTTCTTCAGCGAGAAGCAGGATTCCGGCGCTACCGCGCAGGACGCGTCTTCATACCTCATCGGCGTTGGCAAAGCGGATATCACTGGGTACGATGCCACCTTATCGCCCTGATCGACTGCCCCAGCGTTGCTAACCACTCCTCTAGTCCGGTTGTCGAGCTTAACCTCATGGGCTATGCAAACTCTTCGCAAATAGGAACAGGACTGCGCCAACGCATCTACTCGCGTGCCTTCATCATCGGCAACCCGAGTGCGCCAAGCGAGCGATTCATCTACCTTGTGCTCGACACCCAGTCTGGAGACACTGCCATTCGAAATGGTATCCTCGAGGGCCTCCAGGCAATGGGTTCCGCGTATTCCATGTATGGAAGCAACAATGTCGCCGTAACAGGAACCCACAGCCATTCTGGCCCAGGCGCTTGGTTGAACTACTTGCTCCCCCAAATCACCAGTCTCGGCTTTGACAAGCAGAGCTATCAGGCCATCGTTGACGGAGCCCTGCTGTCCATCAAAAGAGCCCACGAAGGCCTGGCGCTGGGCACTGTCAGTGCTGGCAGCACTAATATTGCTGATGCAAACATCAACCGCAGTCTCTTTGCCTACCTTGCCAACCCACAGGCCGAACGTGCTCGGTACACGGACAATGTGGACAAAACCATGACGCTCCTCAAATTCACGCGAGCCAGTGACGGAAAGAACATTGGCGTGCTGAACTGGTTTCCTACCCACGGTACCAGCTTGCTTGGCAACCAGACGCTCATTGCTGGAGACAACAAAGGTGTCGCCGCATGGCTTTTCGAAAAACAGATGGAGACAAGCCCCGACCAAGCAAATGCTGCCGAGGGCTTCGTCGCAGGCTTTTCACAAGCCAACGTTGGCGACACGACCCCCAACGTCCTTGGTGCATACTGCGAAGATGGATCCAACTCGCAGTGCAGACTCAACGACAGTACATGTGGAGGCAGAAGTCAGGATTGTCATGGCCGCGGCCCATACTACGGTTTGAACGACGGTGGCGCCAAGTCCTGCTACGAGATTGGCAAGCGTCAATTTTTAGGTGCCCTGAACATCTACGACTCGGCTGCCTTCACTCCCATCTCTGGCAACGTTCGCTCTTTCCACACTTTTGTCGACTTCTCCAACTTCACTTTTACACTGAGTAATGGATCTGTAGCCCGCACCTGTCCTGCTGCAATGGGCAACTCGTTTGCTGCCGGAACTTCTGACGGCCCTGGTGCGTTTGACTTTGTTCAAAACGACCCTGGTGCGCCTTCCAATCCTTTTTGGAATGTGGTCGGCAGCGCTATTGCCCCGCCTGGCAAGGAGCAAATCGCTTGCCAATACCCAAAGCCTGTCTTACTGAACGTTGGTCAGGCCAAAGTACCTTACCCCTGGGCTCCCAACATTGTCGATATCCAGGTGCTCCGCGTTGGCCAGCTTGTCATTATTGTCTCACCCGGCGAGGCGACGACCATGTCTGGCCGCCGCTGGCGCGAAGCTGTTCACAACGCTGTTGTCTCAGCTAACATTGTCTCCTCACCCATTGTCGTGCTTGGTGGGCCAGCAAACTCATACACGCACTACATCGCCACAGAGGAAGAGTATGGCGTCCAGCGCTACGAGGGTGCATCCACTCTCTATGGCCAGCACACGCTAAACGCCTACATCAACTCCACCTTGACATACCTGCCCTACATTGCCGATGGAGCAAAAGGCTCGCCTCCACCGGGACCTACGCCTCCTGATAATCGCGATAGAAGTATCTCGCTCATCACGGGCGTTGTCTACGATGGCGCCGGCATCGGTCACTCATTTGGCGAAGTCACAACAGACGTCGTCTCCAGCTACGCACGCGGTGCCTTGGTGAGCGCATCGTTTGTCGGTGCCAACCCCCGCAACAACCTTCGTCTCGAGGGTACCTTTGCTGCTATAGAGGCACGACAGAGCGACGGTACGTGGACCCAGATCAGGACTGACGCAGACTGGGATCTCTTGTACGAATGGAAGCGTATCAATGGCCTCACAGGCACTAGTCAGGTCACGATTACCTGGGACACGGGCTTGACGCCTGCTACAGCAGGGACATATCGCATCAAGTATTATGGCGATGCGAAGAAGCTTGGCGGAAGTATTGAGGCGTTTGAGGGCACGAGTGCATCATTCACACTGGCTTAGCTTGGACTGTGGGGTTGTTGTAGTTGAGAAGTAGTCTAATATATGCTTGGCTTACCCGATGTGCTTTGTTTGAGATCATTTCAGAACGTATGTTGGAGATTCTAGATCACATGTGCATTCTTCCAAGTAGTGAGCAATCATGTCCATTCTTAGGTCATATCTTGGATTACTAGATATAATCGTTGCTAACTACCGTATTACTACTACTACTTTACTTAGGGATGAGGAGCCAGTTCGTCGGTGTGTCTTATTTTTTTTTCTTTGCTCTTTTTTCTTTCATCTCCTCTCCCACTTCCCCTCCAATCTCTCCCAAAACATTACCAGCACATACACACACACAAAAAAAAACAGGCATTACGAAAAACATTCGTCGTTTCCCGAAAGAGTTGTTTGGGGGTATAAAACTCCATCATCTCATCTCATCTCATCCATGCTTTCGCATTCCAAAAACTCACACATACAATCACCGCTTAGTACACGACGCGCTCGTCAAACACAGGCGCCTCCCTTGCCTGACCATCCTCAATGCCGTGCCAGTACACCTTACCCTTTTCGTTAAACACAGCCTGCTCGTCGGTAATGACGAGGCCAGGAACTGCCTTCTGGGTATCCTGGATCTCGCGGGTGCTGATGCCCATGTCGTCCTTGACGATCCAGATAACGGGCGTGGGGCTGGTAATGGAAGGGTTGAAGAAGGCGCGCTTTTGCACCTCGATGGGCAGCGGGTCCTGCGGCGTGTGGTAGAACTGGTCCAGCGAGGCGGAGAGAGCCTCCAGAGAGTGCTTTTCCGGGTTGAGGATCTTGCGCAGGAAGGCGGGCATGCGAGAAGCCCTGGGCTCGTGGCGGGGGGTAGCTTCGGCGGCGTGCGTCTTTTCGCCGTTTTGGGCGAGCCCGGCTTCTTCGTGGCGGCCGCCGTGCATGGGAGGGATGTCAGCGTAGGCGAGGCGCGCTTCTTCGTGCTTGAGGGCTGACTTGAGCGTGAATTGGAAGATGAGGGTGAGGAGCAGGCAGAGACACATGATCGCTAGCGGGCCGGCAGCTTGCGTGTTCTTGCCAGTGGCAATGGCAAAGAGGCCAATGAGGCAGATCTCCGAGAGGTAGACACCGGTGATGAGTTGGCGGAGGGCCTTTTGGTACGCATCGCCCTTGGTGTCTAGGTCCGTCTCGTACACGTACAGGAAATTGTACCTGAAGGCAACGTAGACGAGCGCGAAACCAACCGTGGCAAAACCGAGAATCAGAGGGGCAATACCAGAGTATGTGATGGCAATGACACCCAAGTTGATCCACTTGGGGAACTCGGAACCCCACGATGGGGCAGAGAGCTTGGTGAGGCTTTGGAAGATCTTACGGGGTGTCTTGCCGGGGAGGACACGTCCGAGGAGAACCACAACGACGAAGCCACCAATGTTGAGCAGAGTACCTGAAGCCGAAGACAGACCCAAGAGGATAAAGTAGCTGATGTAGAAGTTGGAGGCCTTGGGTAGGTTGGTCGAGAGAAGAGTGAGAACGCTACCTGGGTTGTTCAGCACCTGGTTGATCACAGACGTGACGGCACTGGACAAGGTGGCGACAAGGAAGACCTGGACAACCTGGAAGGCAAAGTACCAGTTCTGCGTCTTAAGCTCGATCTGGCTGTACGTAACATATCCAGCTTGTTTGGCCATCAGACGGCATACAATAGGGACCAGGGCCATGAGAACAGCAAGGAGCACCGCGGGCAAGAGACCAGTAACTACACCAAGGATAACCTTGGGGATATCCAGGATCCATTTGAGCCACGAGAAGCGGCCGGCGAGATAGTTGATGTTGGAAATGAGACCGACAAATGCGACTGTGTGTGGTTAGCGGGATGACATGAGACTAGCATATGGTGCATACCTGGGATTGCGAAGAAGATGATCATGACAGAGATAAAAGCGGTCGCAAGTAGCCATCGGACAAGGTGCTCAGCAGGCTTGATACGGAGATTACCCCACACAACCTCTTGAGGCATGACACCGAGTTGGCGTGCCTTGAGGCTGCTGTTAGGTCTAGTCTTCCTGGACTGCATCATTTGCCAGGCATCTTGAGCGAGCCTCTGGGTTTCAAATTCGATGAAAACGGCTCCTACGACGTCGCCCTCGCCGTTCCAGTGCTTGTCCTGCTCGGCGGTAATCTTGGGGATGAGCTCGGCAAGGTGGGAGCGGCCGTATTCAATGGTGTCAACCTTCTTGCCGATCAAGAACTTCAGCTTGTGTGTCGGTCGCTTCTTGGGGTCAATCCATTTGGTGCCGTCGCTCACGTCCTCGGCGACAAAGTGCTTCTTGCCCTTCTCGGCCTTGAGTCGGTTCTGATTGGCGTTGGTCAGTAGCTCCACCTCGGCGTTTTCCAACTTGGTGGCAGTGTCGTCACGGTCTTCGACCAGCTCGTCCAGCTTCTTGGTGTTTGAGGCAACCCAGGCGTGCTTGACACCTGGGAACATTTCAAACAGGGCCGACTGTGTAAGCGCCTTGGGTACGTTGGTGAACAAAATGGTGCGCGAAGACAAGCGGCTAGCTCCCCAGGGCGAGCGGCGGTAGGCTTGACGCAGATTGACTACATAAAAAGATTCGCGGCCAATGATGATTAGGATGAGTCCGAGGAAAATAAAGGAAATACAAGCCTGGGCATAGTATCGGTTCACATTGGTGCCTGTGGGATCGATGTTACTCATGGAGAGAAGGTCGAGCTGGGTCTGGCCTGCACCGCCAGTGGCATTGACGGGGAACAAAACGGGCCATGTGATGAGACAACCTAGGAAGCTGGTGACGACAAGGACCTTGAAGAAGCGGACAAAGAGGTAACCGTCAATGGATTGGTGGTCGAGGATGAATTCATCCTTGAGGCCCTTGAAATCTTTGATCCAGCCGAACAGACCAGGGCTGGGGGGCGGCGTCTGGCGCTGCTTGCCCAAATGATTGAGGTACGTCCTGGGCGCGTACACTCTGCGGAAATGCTTGCGGGCGATGAAGAAGGCGGCCACAAAGGCGAAAGCAATGATGGCCGAGGGGATCAGTGTCGAGACCAAGCTGGAGACGGAGCTGTTGGACTCCTCCTTGGCCTTGCCAATCTCACCACCCTGTTTGGTACGGTTAGCGCTAGCATGGCGCGTGCAATGACATGTAGCCGCAAACTCACAGAGGACGACATTGTGGACGATGCGACGATGGCGCGCCCGTCAGAGATGCTGGAGGAGGAGAAAAAGGGCGATAAGGGAAGAATTGGGAGGCTCCCTGCGCGGGATACAAATAAACAGGACTGGCGGGCGCTGTGCCAGAGTCTACGTGTGACGTCGTGGCCCTTGCGGCCACTACAACCATCGGTCCTATAGCGCGACGCGGGCCAATGCACCAGCCGCTCCAACTCGTTTCTGCACGCGCGCGTCGAGCCATCTGGACCCTGCCCAGACGCTGCGAGACGCCATTCTCAGCCTCGATCTGGCTTTGTTTTCTCGTTTGCGTGTCGCCGGAGATGCGTCTGGGGGACTTGGTCGCCAGGGGAGAGGAGGCGGTGCACAGTCGCAGGCCTGCGTGCACAATCAACCCCCCATGCACTACACCAGCAGCCACGGTGATGCGCGACAGGGCTCAAGGGGATTGCCGAGACGGCGCAAAAGCAAGACGGTAATTCGCGAGACGGTTATCAAGTCCAGTCGACGGGCCATTGCCAAGCGGGGAACGATACTGGCGATCGCACAAAAGCGGTGCACACGTTACGTCAACTTCACCGCAACCACGACAAAGCAAGGCTGGAGGACAGACTCGACTTGGACTGCGAGACCGCCACCATGATCGCTGTCCCCATTCGTCTCCCGGCGGGCGTTTAAAGCCATGGCCAGATGGATACACAGCCCACTGTCGGGCGGGAACGACTGCAATGTCCCACACCCCGTCCAGCCCCTTGCGAAAAAAATCGCCAATCTAGATTGCAAGCCACGACGCCGTCTTACAGCGTGCACAATCTAATTTACAGACGCAGCCGATCCATTGACCAGTCACGTTAGCCCACATGGGTCCTGCCATCTCAAATACTCCTTCGACACAGATACGCGAATTAGAGTTTGGCTCTTCAGCTCGTGACCCCTGTTTAAAGTACAGATACCGGGCATCGTGGCGCAGGTCATGTGGCGCGCTCCAGCTCACTGCACTCGCACAGCCACGCGTTCGTCCAGTCTTCTCCGCGGGGCACGGGCTCACGTTGACCGTCTCCTTCACAGGGCAGTACCACGACATCCGAAACCCACCCCGATACGTGGCATCCTTCAGCACCACTTGTGAGGCATTTTTAGGACGCACGCCATATTGGACATACCAGACTGTCGCCGCCATGGCCCCAGTGACCCAGTGTCGACTTTTGAATCAACAAAGCTGATTCTGATGCAATGATATCATCGGCTATCAAAACACAGATCTGCAGATCGACCCGAGGATCTCGTTGCAGTACGCCTAACATCCTTTGGCGGGGCAGGCCCGCGCGTCCTGTTGAAGCAATCAATGTCAAGGACAGTCGATGGACAGCCTGACTGAGCCTAGCAAAACTCTTTGCAGGTCATCTTTTCCATGTTCATTCAGGCTCGTGATTGGATATTCTATCAGAACATCGTCGCTTCATTTTTCAATTATGTCACATCGACGCAAACAATTACTACCAGTGTGAAAGCTGATAGTCTGCGTGCCATCCACGACACAGGACTGTCAACGCGAAGGAGAGTCTGCAAAACCCGTCCCGGTGATTCTCGCAACTTCCCTCATACTTCGTATTCCATGAACAGCAATAGCATTCGATGTTTCTTCTGTAGCTAACTAGCTAACTACTCTCCCCGGCCCCCACAAGTTATATCCGCTCAATATACTTGGTGATGACCTGCGAGCTACTATCAATGACAACCTCACCCATAAGCACGCCATTCTTTACTGTTTTCGACACAGTCGCGTTCAGATCATCCGCCCCACTCGTGCTCACTTTGGCAGTAGTGTGCGTAAGTAATACAGCTTCAAAGTTAGAGGGCGGCTTCATTTTGCCAGACGACTGCTGAATATCATTCTCTGCAATTCACTCTACATTCTGGCTACGTAACATGAACGATCCCTTGGGCGCTGTCGACATGACGTTGAACTTTTCGCCCGGATTCATATCACTGGTTTCAATGCCGTTATTTGGAGCTGCCGGTGCTAAAATATTGGCTTGGACCTCCTCTCCAGGCCTGACGTCAAGAGCCCCAATGCTCATATACCCGGGCCGCCACTCGTGGCTTCTGCTGTATGTACAACGTGCTGTAGGCCCACTCTCCGAACCGACACCGGCCCATCTGCCGGAGTAGCCTACAGTGGAACACACGACACGGATATGGCCAACACCAATGTGCGTACTACAACGAGGAGAACCATGGCAAGTATGAAAAAGAAGATCATTGTTACGCTCTTTCTTTGGTTGATTTACTGTGATGCCTTGACCAGCGTAGAATTCTAGAAACTCTCTTGCACAGTGCGGCGCTATCGACTCAATTCACTCAGAAGGGAGTTTGGTCGCAGCGAGAAATTCAGGGTGAAGCAATGTCTCTGACGATATCTTCTGGGAAACTTTACTTCGGTACAGGTGATGCAAGAGTTCTCTACTTACAGGGTGTTGACAAATTTTGTTTTTCTCATGCACCGTGAACAGCAGCTTTTTCCCTTTTCTGACAGCCATACTTTTGTTTCGTCTCATGAATCTTCTTCGTTTGGAGACACAACATCTGCACGTCCCGACATGGCAGGAAAAGACTGGCTACTTCAGCTACAAAAATATGTCTCAAGTCTGCGTCTATAGATCTACACGGATGAGCGTTGGAGTCCAGTCGCACACCGCTAAACCCCTCCACTAACCAGCTGTTGTCCGAACAGCAAGCGGTACACTTAGAAGAAATGACTCAACCGATCGACTCAACTGCCATGAGGTCGGAGTTCGGAGGTTGCGAACAAACTTGATGCTAAACTAGTGCCAGGTTCGGCTGTCCTTGGACTCAAACGCTAAGTACACGTGCAAAAGGAAGTTTAGTAGTGCCGATAAGGACATCACTCCAATATCGCTTTTTCTATGGCAGGGGCTGTAAAAAAAAAGAAATTAAACCCAAACAGCATCCATTCTGCCTCATGTTCTCATGTCTGGTGCGTTCTCAGCTCAAGCATTTGATCTGAAGACTCGATGATCCTTTGCGCTTCTCTCCTCTAGTTGCACTCCCAATTTAGTTTGACGATAGCCGAACCAGAACCAAGAAAATCTGCATGTGTTGGCTTAGCGTAGACTTCAGCTGTCCCTGAGAACGGTCTTGATTGCAGATCCTCATCCATTGTCATTCACGCAGACAGGTTCCAGTCTTTATTTACCCTGAACAACTGACCTAAACTAGCCCGAACCAAGTC
Organism: Curvularia eragrostidis; assembly: GCA_020744315.1. NCBI lineage: Eukaryota > Fungi > Ascomycota > Dothideomycetes > Pleosporales > Pleosporaceae > Curvularia > Curvularia eragrostidis. Next base: position 280,815 of record JAIRCK010000010.1, on the reverse strand, counting down.
AATGAGACCTGTAGCTAAGGGAGGGAGTGCCGATCCAGATAAAATATCAGTTGGCACACCAGCAACCGGAGGAGAAAGAGACAGCTCAATCAGAAGTACTTTTTTCAGCCTTGCTTTTTTTTCAGAGCTAATTTATCCAGCAAATACTACTAAATCCAGGGACTGATTCAACGTGAACATGGGGGAGGGGGGACAGCGAAATGTGAAACAAGAACAGCCGAACAGGAAGTCATGATAACGAAGCACAGATCAGAGCACAGATCTAACCCCGTTTCATTCAGACACTGTAATTTACGTTCCTCCTTTCACCATCCCCCAAAGTTCCAGCTTGTGGGTTATCGCGCGGGCTGTGGTACAGAATTAAGCAACAACAGTCACGCCAGATAAGCTTCGTAGGCACGCGGGATATATGTCTTGTAGCAAGAACGGTTTTGTGTTAAGCTCAGTAGGGCCGACGGAACGTATAGAAGTCATCTTATGCTTGGTACGGCTCAGGTATATTGAAAGAAGTTATGCCGCTGGCAGGGGAAGTAGGAGGGGGCACAGATGGTAGAGCGATGGGTAAGCAAGACTCATATTTTGTTACCTACCCTATAGCCAATAGACATCATACTGCCAGCTCTACCTTATTCAAGACATCTCTATTCTATAGGCTTTTATGTGGCATGCTATATCTATCCTAGAAATGTATGGGGGGAAGAAAATGAAATTCACATTATTAACATTTTGCAAAAAAAAAACACACACACAATCGTCACTAGGGCACACACTGCAGATAATCGCATCAAGACAATTGATTCTCCATTCGTCATGGGATAAATGTATATATACAGATTTTTTGAAAAATGAGCGCTGATCTAGCAGCTTTATAAAATGAAGACACAAGAAGTTAAGTGGCAGTAGGACACACACTCAAATCCGTGAGACGAAATGCTCTCGAAGAACCAACGAATGTTTCCAAACACCATGTTAATGCATGATTAGTCGTGAGAACGACCCCGTCATACACGTGTAGAAAAGAAGACGCTTAGTTGAAAGCGCGGGGGTGGCGACGAGCCTTGGAGGAGGTGCCAGCGGTCTTCTGGAGCCACTGGATGAACTCGGAGATGGTGAAGGTCTTGGGGAGGGAAGAGCCGGAGCCGCTGCCAGTGGAGGGAGTGGAGGTAGAGGGGGTGTTGTTGTTACCAGCGGGCTGGGAAGTGGCAGCAGGCTTGGTAACCTGGACAGGGGAGGGAGAGCTGGAAGGAGTGGCAGAGGTGGCAGGAGTGGCAGAGGTAGCAGGAGTGGCAGGGGAGGTGCCGGAAGAGGCGCCGTCCCAGACCTTAGGGCCAGGAACAGGGTACGAGGTGATGCTGCCGCTGTAGATGTTGAACATGACACCGGGGTCGGAAGCCTTGTAGGCCTTGGTCATGTCGACACCGGTGGCAGGGAGGGAAAGAGATCCGCTGCCAGTGACCTTGATCTGACCGCATCCGTTGTAGAACTGGGCCTTGCCAACAGCAGTGGCCTCGTGGAGACCAATCATCTCCGGGCGGATCCAGTAGTTGCCAGCCTTCAGCTGGGGGAGCGTGATCTCAATCAGACCCTTGTTGTCGTAGAACCTGTCAACACCGAACTTGCCATCCTTGAAACCATCCTCCCAGATCTTGGTCCAGACAGCACCCTCACCCTTGGTGTCGGCGTTGGCAATGTAGACCATGACGGGACCCCTGTGGGAGGGAGCAATGGGGTCCTCCTTGTCACCCGCATCGTTCTGAGGGTCGTTGTGGTGCCACTGCATACCGATCTTGGAGCCAGCGGCAACCTCGACTTGGTCGGCAGTGGGCTTACCACCGTTGCAGATCATGGCAGTGGAGGTAACATCGAGAATGGGGTTGTTACCGTTGGATGGGGTCTGGACAGCGAAGTGGTGGCCCTGGTCCTTTCCGTTGATGACGAAGCTCTGGAAAGTGCTGTGGGCAGCGGCGAGGTTGGCAGCAGCCAGGATGATAGCGGTCTTAGCGAACATGGTGATGGTTGATGTGTTTGTGGTTGGTTGATTTGGAAAGTCGAGAGACAGTGTCTTCAAAAGATAGAATGCGAAGGAACGAAAGACAGACGAATGAATCGAAAGAGGATAGATGCGAAAGAGTGTATGGAAGTGAGTGTCAGCGTCAAGCTTGATGCCCTTCAACTGATCAAGCCATGTGCGCCTCTTATACTCCTGCCACCACCACAACAGCACATCTCCGCCCTTGCAGGATCAGTACCCACTAACTGACAGAGTTGTGGCGAGCCATGAAACCATGGAACCCGGGTCTGTGGATGGATGCCAAGCATCTGTCAATCTATCCCGCGTCGCGCTAGAACTACAAGCGGAAATGTTGCCTCGCTTCATCACCGTAGAACGTCGAAGAACGCATTGCCTGATCCTACGCCCCATAGTAATCTGTGACGGGTTATTTCGCTTCGATTCGGGTGCCTGGGCGCGGCCTGCATCAAATGCTGATTGTGGCATGGCGGGTGGTGCTGTCAAGCGCATAAACCCACATCAACAGTTCAATGCTAGAGACATCATGCCTCGGCGTTTGGCGAAACATTGGATCCGCTGAAAAACAGTTTCAGTTCATGGACGTTTTTGCAGTTGGTTTGCGTGTTTGCCTGCGCCGTTGTCCTTTCACGGGCCAACGTTCGAGTTCTCCTTTCGCTGCTAACGGCACGCCCATGAGTCAGGTTCTGCCTTTGCTCCTGTTTGGTTCCACCGTTGAGTTTATGCGAAATAGGACTCATTTCAGTACTCCGTTCGAAAGAAAAAAACGTGCTTCTGGAATCTGCCCTGTGAGAGTGACTGCGGCATAGGGTGGGGGCAACTCATCCTGCGTCTACTCATTGCGCTCCGACATGAAACGACATGCCAGCGGGGCTGATTACGGATTGGTACCTGCCAAGACTATGGCGATGTTTTGGGCCGCTTATAGCTCACCTCAGAAAACAAGCAGTCCAGATCTAGCCAGTCATGTCCGATTCATGACGTTACTATTGTTTCGAGTTGAGAGGATTTACAGCCACCGGCTATAAACTCTAGTGAGAGGAAGTTGCAATCATACTGTTTTCTATCGCCCAGCCGAGGCAAGGGCGTTCTCAGCCATAAACGCCCGAGGGAACGAGGCGCTTAAGGATTACAGGATTCGACCAAGGTTGTTGCTGTTGGCGCTACCGCTGGAGCAATGTTTTGGCGCCCGCGTATGCAAAGTGTCGGCCGACGTGCACGCGCCGCCGCAGGAACAGCAGTCAACATCCGTATTTTCTTGGGATTGTTCTGCTTTAAGTACTTGTGGGAAGGCCTCGAAACCTGCTCAATCCTTCTCATTGAATCCCACTCGTGGCAATAATGCGTCTGGGCTAAACCAATGAGAGAACCTTGAGTGTCTTTGTCCTGCAAAGTTATATTGTCCGCTGCCTCATACACTGCCGTCACTTTGAGCATGTCGCAATCAATGTCTCATAGGATGTCCATTTTCGGGAGAACGTGTTGGACCAACACTGTCCACTCTGTTCAAACTAAAGCAGAGCACAGGAATGCGACGACAGCAAGCGACATGGCCAAGTGGTTCCTTCGCCTCGATGCTGCGCCTTCTTTTCGACTCGTCGCTGTTGCCTGTCCGTCAACGTTGCTTGCCCGCGCGCTTGCTCCAGAAGTGCTGGTGGTTCTTGGATATGGTGATTTGGTAGCCGGAAACAACGCAGTTCTGATACTGCTGCCCGTGTTTCCATACATCAGTTCCGTTGCACCAGCGGCTAGATTGATTGTTGTTCCATCAACAATGATTGTGCCACCCGGCGTCAACGTTTCGCCTCTGATAAGAAATGTCGTACCGCCACCGGATACAGCGGCGTAGGTTTTGGAACCAATCGTTAGCAAGGGTGGGTTTGTAATTATGGGTTGAGCTTCGCGTGAAATGAAGCTCGTCTGTCCATTGACCACTAGCACTGTGGCTTCTGGAGCAAGCGAAATGCTGGTTCCCGATACGACTATTGAGCCTCCGGCAGTCAAAAGTATTGATCCAATTAGATATGCCGCCGCGGTTCCAGGCAACGGCCTAAACGTCACGTCTCCTATTATCAGGGGCGGCGCACTACTGTGTACATGAGTAGAATCAGTCCATGTCGATGTCATGCCATCTATAACGACGAAAGAACCAGATGATGCTAGTGACAATGCGGTGCCAGAAATCGTAATCGCTGGCCCCCCTGGAAAGAGCGTCTTGCTGGCAACTACGAATGCTAGCCCTGGCGGCCTTGGAAGGGCACTGAATATCTTGTTACCAACAACAATAGTGGGTGGTGAAAAGACTGCCTCAGTCTCAGCTCTTATTGTCAAAGAAGCTCCGTTAGCTACTACCACGTTTCCAGAAGGGTCTAGCGAAAGCGTTGTCCCAGAAAAGGTGATGGCTGCTCCGCCAGGAAGTAAAGTTTGGCCAGATAGCGCAAATGTAGGGGCCCCACTGGGGCTGACGTGAATGGCTTGCGCAGTTATTGTCGAGTCACCAAATACAAACTGAGGTGTCCTGGTTGCAGTTGATAGTAATGCAGAGCTGGTGGGTAAGACTTGGGTAGAACCGCCAACGACGACGAAGGAAGCCGAGGGCGCAAGACTGATGGTTGTACCATCGACGATCACGACACCTCCTGGGGTCAAAGTTTGCCCTGGAGCGATGAAGAACTGAGTGGCAGCATTTGGTACAATTGTAGATGAACCAATAGTCAACACCGGTGGCGCAGGAGACCGGAAGACATGAGGTAGCAGACTTGTCTTACCATCCAAGACGATGGCTGTAGCCGAAGGTGCTAGGGAGACAGGTGTTCCGCCCCCTACATTGATAGCAGGGCCTCCTGGTTGCAGTGTTTGTGAGCCGATCGCAACCTCAGAGGAAGGGCCAATCACGATAGGGCTTGTTCCAACTGAACCTACAGTAACTGATGCGGCTCCACGCGCGCGTGCTGTAGGGACCAAACTGGGAAGTTTACTAGACCCAACCCTGCCAGACGTAGATTGTATGCCCATTCCCGGAATATCCCAGTCAGCGACGGTAAACGGAACATTATTGGAAGTGACGGTTCCCCAGCCGTTCATGATGACAGGGGGGTCCTCAAAGCCGAGAGCCGATGACTCGATATGAATGAGAAACGGATTAATATTAGGCCGATGTAGGTAGTATAGATTGACAACAATGAGAACAGTCACAGTGGCCTGGAGTTGTCCAGCTTTACACTCTGAATGCGGTATTTGCTCGAGGAACTCTTCTGGGAGAGGGCCAATGGCGATGCTTTTGTCTTCGGCATCTTCCAGTCGATAAGGATAAGCCTGCGCAGATGGAAGCTGTACCTTTTCTGTTCTGTTACCAGTCTCGATCTCGTAAGCAGTGAAATAGATGAAAGGTGTGGCGGATGTCTCAGATTGGGTGACGTTTGGTGCAAGTGTCACGATGGCCGTTGCCGAGGGAAACGAGTCTGGGTAGTACAAGTCGTATGATAGAGCATCCGCGACAGGGATGACGCCTCCAGCCGGAAGCAGCGAATATCCTTCTGATCGATAGATGACGGATGTTGTAGCCGCACTGGGTCGTCCTGTATAAGGCTCGCACATTGTCAAGGTAAAGTCGAACTCGGAATAATACGACTCAGTGGATGTACAAGCGAAATCTGACACGAGTGCACTCGCTACATCAAACAAAGTTGTTTGAGGCACAAGCGTATACGATCGAGCATTCGTAAAGTTAAGTGCTGCAGTTGTCATTGTCCCAATCACATGACTATAAGTTGGTGCAAACCAGTAGTGTAGTCTTGCATCGGGTATGTTGATTGTGCATGTTGCATTCGAAATGCGAGCAGAGGGCCCTGTAGTGCCATTGACGGGAATAGCAGCTAGCTCTGAAGTCGCAGATAGTAGACTATCCAAAGATGATGATGCCGATGTGTTGTTTGTAGATACAGAAGGAGCCTGTGGTCCGGACGTGACCACGTCGATTGGCTGTCGGATGTCATATTCGCTAAATGTTCCCGTAGCAGGACTGTAAATGCTTTGTGTTTTGGTCTCAGAGGAGGCAATAACAGGTATTCTGACAGGTGTTGTTTGAGCAGGCACAGACAAGGCCGTGGTGAGAGTGGTGTTGGAATAGGGAGCTAAATGGTTGAATCAAAATGGCTTCGTCAGCATGCAGATGCAAAGCCCAAAGGCTCAATAAGGTTGTTGTTACCCGTTTCGTTGGGACCACTGCGGCGATTGAACACCACTCCCGCGGTAAATGAAGTCAAGTATAGCGTGACAAGTAAGTAATATGGATACATGTTCGTGATAAAGTGCCGCTCATGCAGGCACTCTATACACTGCGCACGTTGTGGCCTCTGAGTGGTCCCGGAAAAATGATAGACATGCGAGGGTGCAGGAATAATCTGGCTAAGCGGGACCAGGACATTTTGAGCCTATGGGTGGGCTTGTCTAGAGAGTGTTCCGAGCCGAGAAGTGCATGAGGGAGCTAGGCGGCGCAAGTCCCGATAGTGGCACCTAAGTTCTTTTGCTGTCCCGATGCAGACTGGACAGCTTGAAGGGTCTGGTCGCCGACGAAATGCATCATAGGCACGTGCCTGCTCGCACAACATGGAGAATTTGGCCATTTTCGTTGCGTGCGTGGCTGGCTGGCTGGCGTGCAGATCCAGGTTCCAGAACCATTTGGGTGTACTGGAGCAGCAGTGTGTACTCTGGGGATGCAGGGTAGATCGGCGTGAACGATTCCTTGATATGCACGGGCCAACGGCACCAGGTCTCTCAGCCTGTGCTTGTACCACTCGGAAGATGGCTCGCTGTTCCTCACGGCTGGCACGACTCCAATTGAATTGGATTCTCACTGCGACTTGGCCCAGCTTGAGGCTCTGGCGGCGACAGAAACGCCGCGGTTGGAGAGGGCGGCCGAGGTGCAGGGCTGCAGGGCGGCTTGTTAGTTGAACGTGAGCCCTGTCGAAGCATGCCGATCGCGTGGAGAGTTTTGGGTAAGCGGCTTGGACTGCCGGTCGGAAAAGGAAGTTGGTGGGCGAGTGGGTCGACCAGCGAATCCAGAATGCGCCGGGGTGGCTGTCTCAGCGTCCAAGTGCGGTCTTGTGCCATGGCAGAGAACATGTATGGTACGCCAAAGCCGGGCAGCGCCTTTCCGTTGTGTAGCGTCCACATGCCCCCGGGTCCGTCCAGGCTTTGCGCGAGAAAAAAAGGGAAAATGCGCGTGTGGGTAGGACGAGGACGCGGGTGCCTCGCAGCTGTGGTTGCAGCACTCGTCCATCTACCTTCATCTATGGTGCTGCGGAAGAATGCCGGCTGAAAGCAGCGGGAGGGGTATCACTGTATGGTATCACGAATTCGTCGGGCCTACTGCAAGGCGACGGCTAGGGCGTCTCTGCCACCACAGCGTGACAACGAGGGGAGCGGGAGCGAGCCGTGGCCGTGGCAAAGGGGCAAACTTCGCTGCTAAGGCCCGGTGCAATACTTCGTATACGGCCTGGCTTGGCTTGCTCGGCTCCAATGCTCAGGCTTCGGCCAATCTGGCTCGAGACGAAAGAGTGCTTTTGCGCGTCTGATTATCCTTGTCTGTCTTTGTCCCCTTCCCCTCTCCCCTCTCCCCTCTCCTTCGAGGTGCCGGCGGAGACAGACAATGTCGCTCAGTGATGCTGCTCGCTGCAAACTGTCGTGCTTGAGTGGCTTTCCCTGCGCCTTTCGACAGGCCGCCTAGGCCCGGAACATGACCGCTTCGCGAAGCCGTCGCGGCTTCGTCACCACTACATGCCGGCTCCTCGCCGCTGCACTGCTTCTGCCCTGTCTCGCTGCCGAATATGTCCACCAAAACATCACCAAAACGCCAAACTTCAAGCTGCTGCCCGGCGTGGCCTCAGTGCCAGCGCCCGTCTGCGTTGCGCCGGACCAGAGCTGGATGGGAATCGACGGCGCATGGAACACTTTCTCTATAAACATAGGCGACCCTGGGCAAACGGTGCGGGTCCTCGTCTCCACAGCCAGCCAGCAGATTTGGGCCATCAATTCCCTGGCCTGCGTTGCAAACACCACGGATCCTGCCACGGGCAACGTCACCGGCGTTGATGTCTTTGATGTTAACTGTGGGAACAGTCGCGGCGCTTTATACAACACCAGCGCCTCCGAGACGTGGCACGAGAAGGGATACTACCAATTGTGGATAGAGAAAAATCTCGGACTCGTCGGCAATGGACTCTATGGCTTTGACTCGGTGGGTATGGGCCTGAAGGGTGACGCTGGCCCGGCCGTCGCCAACACAACAATCAGTACCTTGATCACGTCCGATTTCTGGCTCGGCCATATCGGGGTGCACGCAAAGTCGACCAACTTCTCTGCCTTTGAAGACTCTGTCCCAAGCTACCTGACGGACCTCTTCCAACAAAAGAGCATTCCCAGTCGATCGTTTGGTTACACGGCGGGCGCCCAGTACCGTAAGACACGTCCGCTCGCCAATTGACCATGACTGACATGTGCGTGCAGGCGACCAAACTATACTCGGAAGCCTTACCCTTGGCGGCTACGATGCCTCTCGCATAGTCCCGAATGATCTCACCTTCATTTTTGCGCCAGATAACGAGCGAGATCTGGTGGTGGGCTTGGTCGGTCTTAGTGCGAGCACTGCGAGTAAGAAAGAGTTCGATCTCTTGGGCGGCATGGGTCCTTCAAGGCGCGATGATATCACCATGTTTGTCGATTCGACTGTTGCGGAGCTGTACCTCCCACTCGAAATCTGCCAAGCCTTTGAGAGCGCGTTTGGATTGCGGTACGACGAGGCCACCGACCTTTACCTTGTGGACGACGCCCTTCACCGGAGTCTCCTGTCACAGAATCCTAGCGTGACATTTACCCTCGGCCAGAAATTCAGCAGTGAAGCAACTGTGCAGATTACTCTGCCCTATGCTGCCTTTGACCTCGAGGCATCCCCACCCTACAGAGGACTGCAGAACAAGACGCGTTTCTTTCCTATCAGGCGAGGCAATGGGTCAGGCGACTGGGTGCTGGGAAGGACATTTTTGCAAGAGGCGTATCTGACTGTGGACTGGGAGCGTGAGAACTTTACACTATCCGCTATCGACTGGACGTTTGGCAAAGCGCCAGATATACTACCAATTGTCTCGCCTGAATATGCAGTTACGTCTTCAACATCTCCGCATAAGAAGTCGCTGGCTTCTGCTGCGGTCATTGGTCTTGCAGTGGGAGGGGGCTTTTTCTTTGCGCTGGTCGTGTGCGCCATTGTATGGTTGTTTTGGCGCCGACGCCATAAACGGAATTTAGAGGCAATCGAGGCGAAGCATAAAGCCGAAGTTGCCGCAGTCACAGCCAAGAAGATGGAAGAGCGTCCGCCTTCAGCTGCGCGCAGCAATGAGGAAGACAGGTCGGCCTTTGCCAAAGCTGAACTACCAAGCGACATGGTCATAAATCAAGCAGGTTCGAGCGGCCAGGAGAAGGGGTTCATGACTGTCAACGAAGCCGACGGTACAGAGAGACAAATATACGAGATGCCTGGTGACATGCCGGTCCCTCAGGAAGCAGACGGACGCCAGCTATCGGAGAAGGAATCCATGGTCATGCGCGAAAAGATATATAATGGCGTGGATCCGAGCGGGCCGCCACAGGTGGCGCAGGTGGCGCAAGAGCCCCGACGCAGACTATCTCCATGTGAGGTTTCGATGGTCAGCAGTCAGCTACCACACGACGTGTCGCCCACCACTCCGCGCTCACCACAGGACGGCGCCTTCTTAGAAGCTTCGGATACGTTCTTTCAACTGCCCCCGTACCGCCCACGTGACGCTAGGCGGGCGGAGACGGACGAAGACCCCATCTCGCCGTTGGAAGAGTCGACAGACGCGTCGCGGCGGCGGTTTTCGTACGAGTCATGAGGCTGAACAACTGAATTGTTCCGCGATATACATGACGACTGGCGTTTTTGGTTTTTGGGCGTAACCGGCAGGGATTTCTTTCCCTGGCGAGCACGCAACATGGCTACCTGCTATTACTACAAACATGGCGTTTAGGTTCTGGGACTTGATACCTGTGTGGTTCCGTGCACGACAGCGTGGAAACCACATATAGACGGAGGGGGAAACATCTGGATGTGGTGAACAAGGTCACATTTTGCTCGGAGCGTGTTGCTGTATATACCCTTGTTGTTTGGTTTTTCTTTTCTTTTCCCTTTGCACTTGTATGGCGGGCACGACAGGAAGCGCATTATCAGTATTGACAGAGTGCACACAATACAGTCAGACGACGTGATGCGTGAGGCTACTGTGCTAAGCAGAGCGACCCAGTTTATTCTCGACAGTAGTAAGACGCCGCAGCAGGGCGGGCGGAGCGGTCTGAGGAGCATGGCAGCGGGCTGCGCCTTGCCCGTTGCAGGCAGGCCGAACCCCTCTTCAGCGCTGCGACTGGATAACCACCCCCACCATGCCGTTACGCACCAGGCAAAGGGGGCACAGCAAGACCGCCTTTCTTCAATCAATCGCCTTCGGCATACTTCAGCCTCCCCGCCCAAGAGTCTGCGCCCCAATTCAGCGTCCCACCAGCTGCACACTGCACTGCACACTCGCCACAGCCGCCGCCCCGCTTTGTTCGCAGCAAGCAGCTGTCAGTCGTCTCATCACATTGGCCGCGCGCCTAGCCCTGGGACCATATCTTCAGCCCGCCGCCTGTCTCGCTCCCCAGTGTCTTGCCCTTCTCCCCAGACTCTCGTCTTCCCGGCCTTCTCTCGTTCAACCCTGCCGCCATCATGGGCGACCTTGCCAATCGCAAAGTGTTCAAGGTACGCACATGTCCCCCGTGTTGGGCCACGAGACGCTTACTCACGCCGTGCAGGTGTTCAACCAAGAATTCATCGTCGACGAGCGCTACAATGTAACCAAGGAACTCGGACAAGGTGCCTACGGCATCGTATGGTGCGACGACAGCAACGACACCACGCGCCCCCATGCTGATTGTGTCCTGCAGTGCCGCTACCAACAACCAGACGGGCGAGGGCGTGGCCATCAAGAAGGTCACCAACGTCTTCAGCAAGAAGATCCTCGCCAAGCGTGCCCTGCGTGAAATCAAGCTGCTCCAACACTTCAGAGGTCTGTACATCTGCCATAGCCGCCCCCGGTAACCATGCTAACACTTGGCAGGACATCGCAACGTAAGACAACCCCGCCTCGAGACACATATCCCTCCCCCCATGTCCCCTTGACAAAAACACTAAGCCTCGTCGCACAGATAACATGTCTCTACGACATGGACATTCCCCGCCCTGACAACTTCAACGAGTGCTACCTCTATGAGGGTACGGCCACCTGCTCTAGTCTTGCAGTATGACACGATGCTGATCTTGATGCAGAGCTCATGGAGTGCGATCTCGCAGCCATTATTCGATCTGGCCAGCCCTTGACCGACGCTCATTTCCAATCCTTCATCTACCAGATCTTGTGCGGTCTCAAGTACATCCACTCAGCAAATGTCCTGCACCGCGACCTCAAGCCTGGTAATTTGCTTGTCAATGCCGACTGTGAACTCAAGATTTGCGATTTTGGACTAGCAAGAGGATTCTCCATGGACCCTGAAGAGAACGCGGGGTACATGACCGAGTATGTCGCTACCCGGTGGTACAGAGCTCCTGAGATTATGTTGAGCTTCCAGAGCTACACAAAAGCCAGTAAGTCCTTGCATCCCTGCCCCACCTGACTACCCCACATTTTGAACATTAGCTGATGCTGGTTAGTCGATGTGTGGTCTGTGGGATGTATTCTCGCCGAGCTGCTGGGAGGTAAGCCCTTCTTCAAGGGTCGAGACTACGTCGACCAGCTCAACCAGATCTTACACTACCTCGGAACACCAAATGAGGAAACCTTGTCACGCATTGGCTCCCCCCGTGCGCAAGACTATGTGCGCAATCTACCGTACATGCAGAAGATATCGTTCCAATCGCTGTTCAAGACAGCCAACCCCGATGCGCTTGACCTGCTCGACCGCATGCTTGCTTTCGACCCCTCTAGCCGTATCTCAGTCGAGGAGGCCCTGGAGCACAGGTACCTGCAAATCTGGCATGACGCATCCGATGAGCCTTCGTGCCCGACAACATTTGACTTCCAGTTTGAGGTTGTCGAAGAGATTCCAGAAATGAAGAGGATGATCTTGGATGAGGTCAGCCGCTTCCGCCAAATGGTTCGTGTACAGCCCGGTGCAGGCGCCGGCGCAGCCCAAGCCCCTCAGGTCCCGATACCCAACAACTATGACCGCACAGGATACGAGGAGCCGAGGCCACAGGAGGCATTCAACCAGGGTGGGTGGAACGGAAGTGACTTGGAGCGCGATCTCCAGGGACTCGATGGCCGAATGCGATAATCACAGTGTGACAAGGTATCCTCGCATACAAGAGATGTTCTCAATGGCTCTAGCGTGCAGATGTGGAACAGGTTGTGTACTCCAAGCCTTTATATAATTTCTTGTTATGTACAAACTTTCATTTGCCAACATGAGCTTGGTTAGCTGTGTGATGCTCAAGAGGTGAGCTTTGTCAGTTTGATGAGAGGACACGGCAAGTGCCTTGGCGCTTGACTTCATTTACCTCGCTGTCTACCTACGACATGGACAAAGACTTGAAGTTCTCTGTATATATTTTAGGACGTGAGTACGGATAGGTAAGAGAGCAGTAGGCAAAGCAGCTATGTAGGGGTTTCCAAACTTGGATAGTGGTCGCAGATTTGTGATGGATTATAAAAACTCCCTTGGATAATAACATGGCCTCGTATTGTGCTTTTTAATTTTCCAGATAAAGCCACATCTATCTATATGGCCCATGAGATGAGCAGCATAGTTCCAGCTAGAAGACTACCATTCGAGCAGAACTAATATGAGTAGTATTTCTCTTGTAGTTTTGCCCCCAACTCGCGTGTGGCAATTGTCTCTTGAATATTATCATAGAAAACGGCAGGCCACTGTCCAGCCTGCCAAAACCTGAAGTTCAAGAGAAAGAGCTTGTAATCAGAGTGAAGATTCAAACGGAGAACTCGAGCTCCTGAGCGAGCGCTCCAAGTTCCAAATCTAGAAACTTCGTATTCAGCACTGGTACGGATTACGGAATAATAACAATAAATCACCAATGGACATAGTTCCGTTGAATCACAAAAACAAAGCAGAAATGTAGCTGCAAACGTCAAAGTATGGTTCTGACGAGGACTCACAGCGCAACCCAGCGTAGAGCAGCGCACCAAAGGTAAGTAGTATAGACGGAGGCAACTAGGATACTGGTAGCATGTGATTAGCTTTCATATCTGTTGCTCGAATAGAACAAATGTGGGCGGGTATTGAAACTTCCATTTGATGATGTATCTGGCTCTGATGGTTTGGGAGTGGTTCCGCTCTACAAGCCTAAACACGATTGCACGTCGCGCCTCGGATATGGTCCGTGCACCGACCAGGGTCCTCTAGCGCAGTAACTTTTTCGATTCTTAGAAGTTTGGTCTTGCGCTGCAAGTCGAACTTTTTTCGTACCAGTCTACTACATCCCGACCCACGCACAATTTGGCGATTTGCACAATGTCGCCCACTACGGTTCAGTCGAGTAACAAGAGGAAGCGATCCCACAAGAGCAAGAAGAGTGCAGAAGCTGCTGCTGCGCCGGCGCAGAATGGCGTAGAGAAGGCGCGCAAGAAGGCACGCAAGGCCAAGGAAGTTGAAGCTGCTGTGGAGGATCTGGATGTTGAGGATGCATCTGCGCACGAAGACAGCGACGAAGAGGAAGTCGAGAATCAATCCAAATCGAACGAAGATACCGCTGAGGCGACTGCTTCGAACGAGGTCGAGGGCGATAATGAAGCCGACAACGACAACGACGATAGCAAGCTCGAGGACCTTCCTTCCGGCAGCAACGCTCTCGATCTGCCCTCGGGCACCACAATGCCGACGCCGAACCCAGTTCGTTTTGAAGAGCTCAATCTCTCGGAGCGTACAATGAGCGCAATCAAGGAAATGGGCTTTGAGAAGATGACAGAAATTCAACAAAAAGCAATCCCGCCGCTCTTGTCAGGACGGGATGTGCTCGGTGCGGCCAAGACGGGCAGTGGAAAGACGCTTGCCTTTCTCATACCAGCCGTGGAGATGCTTTCGCAGCTGCGGTTCAAGCCCCGCAACGGCACTGGTGTCATTGTAGTAAGCCCAACTCGAGAGTTGGCGCTCCAGATCTTTGGCGTGGCACGCGAGCTCATGGCGAACCACAGTCAGACTTTTGGTATTCTGATTGGAGGCGCGAACAGGAGCGCAGAGGCAGAAAAGCTGCGCAAGGGATTGAACCTGATCATCGCCACGCCCGGAAGACTTCTGGACCACCTCCACAACACCCAAGGCTTTGTTTTCAAGAACCTGCGTTCGTTGGTCATTGACGAAGCAGACCGAATTCTGGAAGTGGGATTCGAGGACGAAATGGTAAGACTGCGCAAATTATCATGGATGCGACATGCGCTAATTCGACTTGTAGAGATCCATCATCAAGATTTTGCCTACTGAGCGTCAAACCATGCTGTTCTCCGCTACACAAACAACAAAGGTCGAGGATCTCGCAAGGATCTCGCTCAAGCCTGGTCCTTTGTACATCAATGTTGATTACCGAGCCGAACACAGCACTGTGCAGGGATTGGAGCAAGGCTATGTCTTGTGTGATTCAGAAACACGGTTCAGGCTGTTGTTCAGCTTTTTGAAGAAACGGTATGTGACAATGACAAAATGTGAATCAGAGTGCTTTGCTAACTTGATGCAGTACGTACTGGATCTTTCTAGACCATGTTTTGGAACTGTCTGAGCATGTACTAACTCGTGTGTGCAGATCAAAAGAAGAAGGTCATTGTTTTCCTTTCATCCTGCGCGTCGGTCGATTTCTACAGCGAACTTCTCAACTACATCGACTTGCCCGTGCTTGGTTTGCATGGCAAGCTCAAGCAGCAAGCACGTACCAACCGCTTTTTCGAGTTTGTCAATGCTCAGAGTGGCACACTTCTCTGTACCGACGTAGCAGCACGAGGTCTCGACATTCCCGAAGTCGATTGGGTGATTCAGTTCGATGTACGTATATCCTGATCGAGGAGTTGTGTGCAAGCTGACATTGTAAGCCTCCGGATGATCCCCGAGACTACATCCACCGAGTTGGACGAACGGCCCGAGGCGCCAACGGCAAAGGCAGGAGTCTCATGTTCTTGCTACCGTCAGAAGTCGGTTTCTTGAAGCTTCTGAAGGAAAACCGGGTGCCATTGGTTGAGGTAAGTGGTAGCTGTAGTAAAAGACGCGAGGTGAATGCTAACGTGCGGCCATAGTTCGAACTTCCTAGCAACAAGATTCTCAATATCCAGAGCCAACTTGAGGCCCTGATGTAAGTCTTGCATATACCAGTTGGAGTGTCAGTGCCGAAGAAACTAACGGTCGCTGCAGAAACAAGAACTACTACCTCAACAAGAGCGCCAAAGACGGATATCGGTCCTACCTGCAATCCTACGCTAGCCACAGTCTACGTTCTGTGTTTGATGTGCACAAGCTGGACCTTGTCAAAGTGTAAGGCGATGTGTGGCTACCTTGTCAACCGTGTACTGACGGAACCATGTAGGGCCAAGAGTTTTGGATTCTCGACACCACCGCGCATCGACATCAGCCTTGGAGCGAGCTTGAGTCGCGACAAGAAAGTGGAGGGACGCAGAGCATACGGCAGTCAGCCGCAGCAGGCACGACGACCAATGAGGCAAGGCAGGAGGTTCTGAGCCAGTAGTAGGAGAGGTATGGATGGGAGTTTGGCGTACTAAAATATTATGCCGTCCAGGCAGTGCTTGAGGGATGATTGCTGTACTCGCATTATTCGGCCACAACCGCGGAGAGGGTTTTGAGTAAATGTTAAATGGTTGTATCTGCTCGAGTTGATGTTGGTCGCAAGCGTGTGATAGGTTGTATGCGTGCTACAGGGTTGCATGCTGTGCCATGCAAGGGCACCGTTCCCTCGAATAACGCGCGACGGGGCTTGCGACGCAGGCAAATTTTCTGACGGACGCAAACTGCCAGTTCACCGTGGCTTGCATGCACGAAGACGACATTGTATGTACCGGCTACAGGACTCGTCGCATGCTACTTGCTGGGACGAGGGCTCCCCCCCCAGCCAGCCCTACGCAGATGCCCAAGAGGAGCAAATGTGACGGGGGCTGTATGGGTGATGCGCTGGCAAGTTGGTCCAGGGTATGTTTCCCAGGGTATGCAGCCAATGACGGCGCAGAGGCGACGGCAAAAGAGAGACGGATGCGTCCGTCCGTGAGCGGGCTCGGCATCATCACCCCTGGTTACCAGCCGGGTAGCCAAGTCGTCTAGACTAATGGCCCTAGCATCCAGAAGGGCGAAACATGACGGTATAGCACCTTGTGGCGGTGAGCGGCCGGGGCGGAGGAGACGACATGGCAACCAAGGCAAAAAAAAAAAAGGGTTGTGAGCAGAGCAAGGCAAAGCAAGGCAAAGCAAGGCAAAGCAACGAGACGACCCATGGGTCGCAGCAAAGGGACGCAGAGTAAGAATAGCAGCGGAAGCGTTTAGTGACGTGGGCTTGCTTTTTGGCGTGCGCAACCAGCCATCTTTTGCACGGCACGGCACTGGCTGGCATTCGTCGGCGCATGCTCAACGGCGGCCACGAGGATTTCTCAGGCACGCTGTGTGGCCTTGGGCGCGACGTTGCGCGTATGACGGTGGCTGGGGGGCCAGCGACAGCGACGCCTATCCATACACTCGACGGCGTCGCCCAAGACTAGGTAAGGTAGGACACGACTCGTCCCCGACCGCGCCTAGCTGGGTGGCGCCTCTTCTGCTCTCTCCATTCTCGTGCCATGATTACTGCTGCCATTCCCCCTTTCCCTTGATTGACAAGTCGTGCTGCCGTGTTGGGCTCGCAAAGGCGCTCCATCACTCTCCCCGCCCCCCCAAAGAGCAGCCTCTCACGACGGCCGGTTAGCGCCGACCGGGATCTGGTGCTAGAGGCCTTGACCCGGCTTTCTCTCCACCACAGCTGGGGACTCTGTTCCTACGCCAGCAGCCTCTCCGCCAGCTCCAGGCAGCTTGCAGAGCCATTGTTACCCGCACGACGCTCGCCGTCTGTGCCTCTTCGTGGCGCCGGTATGTCCTGACTGACTCTCGGTCGCCCGCTCCACGCCCATCGTCCAGCTCGGCCTCGTCTTCTCTTCTCCCTCCCTCCCTTCCTTTCTCTCTCTCTCTCTCGATATCTCGCCTCTTCTCTTTTGCTGCGCTCGCCGTCCAGCTGCTAACACGTGCGCCCCAGCCCTCGCTACGACTCGCCGGCGCTCAGCTCGCCATTGTCGCAGAGCGTCGCCCGCCACAGAGCTGTCGAGCACAGCCCGTGTATGCGCACGCACGCACGCCCGCCTCGCCGCGCTCTCTGCTATGAACTAGCCGTCCTCGCGCCCTCCCCCATCAATCACCTCTGCTGTGGGCCGTGGTGCTCGAGCGTGCTTCCCGTCATCCAAGTCGCACCAGGTACCCTTTGCGCGCGCGCACCCGTCACGGCCACCCTCTGGTCCTGCACCCACCCTAGACGTCGCACTACTTTTCTCTCTCCCACGTATTCGAGGAAAACGGTGCCGGGCATGTCTTCGCTCACCCACCCCACCTTCTAGGAATCTTCAGATTCTACGATGGGTTTTGATACAGACAGACCTCCTCTTCCGGCTCCTACTGAATCCTCGACTCTCGATTCCGCAGACGAATCCATCCACCCAGACGACGTTGACACCAACGTTTCCACAAACGTTTCCAACCGCACCGACAGAACATCCTACTCTGTCCCTGACGACGGCACCCCCATCACCATCAACACCACTACCCCTACCAAGCCCCACGGCGGCGGCACCCTCCGCAAAAAGTATCCCTCGCAGACATCGCTGCTGATTGAGTACTTTGACGCAGGCACCACTGAAGGATCAGACCAGAGGCGCTCAAGCGTACGCGTCAGGGTCACGCCCTCCTCTCGCAAGACCAAGAAGAGCTCCGCGAACGATCACATTCAGATCTCCCAAGCCACTCGCAACCATCGTAAGCCCTCCTCCACCCGGCGCATCTCGCTCGGAAGTAAGTCCCGTGACGAGCTTATCGATACCCGCAGCGTTGATTTTTCCGACATCTCCTCCCTCCCGCCCGGGGACATCGAGTTACTGCCCAGCTTCACCGACCAAGACAGCGACGGCGGCCGCTTCATACCCGTTCCCTCGGACATTTCGTCTATGCCCACAGACAGCATGACGGGCGCCACAGAGATCCTCCCACCAGCCCGGCGAAGGAGCCGGAGTTTGGAACGGGACGCCGTTACCGACACGTTGGTTTCCGAGGCCATAAAGGACACCCTGAAAGCTCCCAGAGAACAACGAAGCAGGAGTCTTAGCAAAGACCGCATCACCCAGCGCGTCATGGAGAAGCTACAACAGCAGGCTGCCGAAGGCAACCTGTCCAAACCTAGAGAAAGATCCTCAAAGTCAAGAGAAACCTCTAGACGGAGAGACGACGACCTGTCCTCGCCACGCAAGACGCATCGGAAGAGGAGCAGCAGAGATGTCGAGCGTGCTGCCGGCGCCAGCGGTACCGATTCCAGTGTACTGTCGTCGAACATCGACCGTCGCTCTGCCGTTTCTGGAACGTCCTCCATCAACAACCCAAAACTACTGGCTACAGTTGAGGATGCCATCAAGCGCTTGATTCTTCCCGAATTGAATGCATTGAAGGAGGAGAATCGCACATCGCGAAACATCGACAAGTTCGACCGCTCCAACCGTGACAGCACAACCCTTTACGAGCCTGCAGAGTCTACGAGCTCTCGCGATCCCAAGCGACGTGTGTCCAAATCATCCAGTGCACCCAAGCTTCCCAGCAACAAACCCAAGGTCGTGCTCAACAAAGAGGGCGACGATCCTGCAATCACAATAACTGGCGCATCCAGCCGTAAAAGTGACCGACGATCCAGCCGAAGTTCCATCTCGAGCTTTGCAGAGTCAACTACCAAAGAGGAAAAGTCGCATCGGAGAAAGAGCAGCAGGAGTAAAGAGGGTATGTCCCAGCGGGAATCAGCCCTACTTGGACTTGCTGGCGCTGGCCTCACCGCTGCTGCTCTGAGACATCACACATCCCGTGAAGAGAAAGAAGAAGAGCGCAGGCACAGAAAGCACCGTTCCTCTCATAGTATTCGAAGTCAGTCAGAAAGCGTATCCGAGAGCCCACAAGAAGAAAAGCGTCCCAAGGAGCTTGTTCCGCCACTACCGTTCAACCATAGTGAACTAATAGGCGGGTCTGAGCTCACCCGCGACTCGATCCTCTCTGCAGAGACTGAGACTAAGGAGAGGCCGCAGTCGAGGTCATCCGCCAGCACAGGAATCACGGGGACAGGTGCTGAGACACCCCTCCAACAGGTTCCTCGTGGCATTGCTTCGCCCTCGCCCCTCACTCCGAGTCGCACCACCAATGTGCTCCAGCAGTCTTTTGGATCGGCCCACAGCAACCGCTCTACTGGTGAAGTTCGACAGTCAACGCCCAAGAGCGAGCGCAGCTATACTTCCCGAGCAAAAGGATCCACCGATGCCGGCTTGTCAGCTTCTGCTGCTGCCGCCAAAATTCGCGCGATCGAGCAGGGCCAGCTTCCGGCATCACAGTATGAGATTGAGAGTGACACGCAGTCCGGACGCGGCGTCAGCCCGATTCAAAGCGAGGCCAGCTACCGTGGAGATGTTACCAACACTGGCTCTCCCCGGAGATTTCACTCCATTCGCAGTGGGCCATCTGTATCATCACTTGGCGATCATTTCGAGCGACGACAGTCTGGCCTTTCTATCGCCTCATTGGATTCGACAGCGAGCACAAAAGCTGCTCGAACTCGTAAACGACCGCAAGGCGTCACACTTGAAAGCAAGAAATCCATACTCAATGAGCCAAGCACTCCTACCGACACCAAAGAATTCTTCGAACGCAATCATAAGAAGAATGAGCAGTATCGGCGCGAACTAGAGGAAGATCCTCTAACACCACCACCTGTGAACTACAATCGCCTAACCCAATACACGGATGATAGCGTGGGAGGACCCGACCTTGACCGGGATCTTAAGCTGGATCAAGATGTTCGCAAGGTCGGATCAATTCCTGAATACATTCACACGCCCCTCGCTGTGGAATCTGCTGTGGCCTCTCTGTATGACCAAACCGAACTGAGTGTCCGTTCATCCAAGATGTCAAGCCCAGTGAAGAAGAGCACATTGTCGCAAGTTAGCAATAATCCTGCTTATGTACAGACGGACGAAGTGCCTGCTGGCCAAAAATGGGCCGCAATTCGTGAAAAGGCCGAAGCATTTGCACAGGGGCGAAAGGCTGAGAACTCGCCAAAACAAAGCATTCC
The DNA here is from genome assembly GCA_020744315.1 of Curvularia eragrostidis. Lineage (NCBI taxonomy): Eukaryota > Fungi > Ascomycota > Dothideomycetes > Pleosporales > Pleosporaceae > Curvularia > Curvularia eragrostidis. The sequence continues at coordinate 260,350 of JAIRCK010000010.1, read as the reverse complement.
TCGCGAGAATTCTCCCAGGCAAAGTATTGCAGAGTCCGAGGACGCCGAATCAATCAACGAAGCACCTCGGATGCACCACAGCGCCATCCCAGGAGGCCATGACGACATGCCTGAGATCGGATACGGCATGGATGATGAGTCCGACGTGACGACCAATCCCTCCATCATCCAAGGACCTATCGGAGGAGGAAACGGCTACCGGGACCGTACCGATGAGTTGCTGGATATGCAAGAGCGAGACCGCACACCTACCTCATTTTCCAAGGGTGCTCATCTCCAGAGGCACGAGCAGCAGAGTCCAGCCTCCTTCGATGACGAACACCAAGCCACCGTAGAAGATGACTACGATCATCCCTATCCAGGTGAGACACAATACGAGCAGGCAGGCTATGCGCAGAGTATTCGCACTCCTTTGTCAGGCCAGACCGGCTGGAAAGACGAGGGTTACCAGTCGGCTAACCAACCTGAAGGCTACACGCCTCAAAATGGCAAATATGCCAAGATGTTTGACGATGATGGCTACGGCGACGAGTACGATGGCATGGACCTTGGGGATGAAGGTTTTGCTCCTCGAGCCAAACATGACCGACATGTCAGCGGCAACTCTCATGGCATGGATTCGCCACTCTACGATGCGGCTACCGGCAAGGGCATTGACCATATCCAATCCAAAGACATTGTTGCGCTCATGGACCACCTTACCGTTCGCGATGCCCAGCGCAATGCCCGCGATACCGAAATCCTGGTCACGCTCGTTCGTAGCGCGGCTGAGATGCGTACCCAGCTGGACGATCTCAAGCAGTTCATCAAGGTTCAAGACAACATGATCATGAACACAACAGACAAGCGCGTCAATCTTGCCGAGCAAAGAATCTTGGGTGGCCCTCGTCCACAGCCACTCACACCGCCCCGCGTTAACCGCAACCAGTCTGAAGAGGAGATTGAAACCAAGAAGAAGAGTGTCTTTAGACGTGCTCTGAAGGGTTTGAGCACTGGCAAAGGAGACGGCGACATCAAGCACATCGAGTCAATGCTGGTTCAGTTGCTCAGCGAAGTCGAGGGTTTGAAGCAAGTCAATCAGCTCTCCCTAGACCAGCAACAAGCTAGAACAAATAGCATAGCCTCGTACGAAAACCGCCGAGCTAGTGGTGATGCAGGTTACGAGCCAGAAGGTCGCGCCAACACTGCATCCTCGCCGAACCAGTCAGGCTATTTCTCCATTCCTTCTCAATCACGGCGCGTCCAGGATCTCCACTCTGGCTACGACGTTGTCCCGACAACCCGCATCAGCACTGTGCGGGAAGAGAGCGACGAGGAGTATGATGAGCGTAGTCCTGGATATGAAAACACGGAGCGAATGACGACACCCACCCAGGAGGCTTTCCAGGAGAAACGCGCATCCCTGGGAACCCCACCACAAGCCTCGAGGGCGGCGCGAGATTCGTCACAGAGCCAGGAGGACACACCAAAGCGTAAGCACAAGTCCAACTCTTCGTCCATTTTTGGTATCCCCAAAATTTCTCGATGGTCCAAGACGACGGCCTCAACCAATCCAGAAAGCCTGCCACGCCACAGTGGATCTGGAGACAAGCAACCTTACTCGACTCGTTCGGTGCACTCCAGGTCGTCCTCACAGGATGACTACTATGATGAGGACGAGGAGCCATATGAGCAGCATGGCGACGACAGGCTTCGCTCCAGCACGTCTCTTGCTAGAGAAGACCAGGGCTCTATCCGCTCTGTTCGCTCTCCATCGCCTCTTATTCCAGAAGAGAACACGTACGAGATGGAAGACCCCAAGTACCAGGCCCATCGCAACTCGCTGAACCTGCAACATCCTCAGCCACGGCCTGGTCCTACTGGCCGTCACCAGAACAACCTGGAGACACAGGCGCAAATCTTTCAACCAATGCGCTTAAGTGTGGGTTCTCCTGACTTTGACCAGTGGGGCAGCATGCCGTCGCTTGCTCGCAACCGCCTCTCTGGCATGTCGGCTCCCCACGCCAGCAACCTTTCCCCAATCTCATCCGATGGCAGCTACAGCCAAGCCTCAGAGCACCAAGCAGGTGCACCTCGCAAGGCCATGGATGATGGGCCACTTGTGCCTCCACCCCAGACACTTGCTGGCTTCGGTCAGACGAGGCAGATGTACAGCTCTCCAAATGAGTTTGGCAGTCAAGGTGCCTTGACTCCACTCGCGCCCATTGCAGAGGTGCGTTATTCACTCGAGACTGATAGGGGCCATCGCGTAAGTTGAGCTTGCACATCTCTACAGAGAGATGTATGCTAACATTACGCAAAGATGACACCTACCGCTTCGCCTCGCGCCAGCACTGCCAGCCTCCGTACTATGAGTGAATTGAGCGCACCACAGCGCAAGATCACTGGCCCTAGGGCCATGGGCAGCAAGAGCCCAGCGCCAAGCAGCCCGCTGCAACACTCGGATACTGTTGTCCGAAGGAAGCCCATTGCTGGTATGTTTGACGCGTAGATGAGTTGTTAGAAGGCGAATGCTGACAAAAAAAACAGACGACGAAGAGTCTCTAGAGAGCTACCGCAGCAGTCTTGACTCGGAGATTTTCTAGGCGAATGATTTGAAGCCTAGCATTCACTTTACTCAATAGCAGCATATACACGCCGCAATTGAATGCTGAGTCACAAGTGATGGCTAGAATGGCAACACACACAATTTTCATGCTCTCAAGATACCAAAGATGCTAATATGGGAAGCATCACAGAAGTCTCGGCTTCAACATGTAACCATTTTTGCCGGGGAGGAAAACAGCGTTGAAGTAATGAACTGGTGGGGAAAGGATGGAATAGCTGAGGATGCTTTTTTTTTGTTCAAAAAAAAAAGTCGCCCACAAGATTTCTCCTTTTTGGTTTATACGTCAGTTGATCGGTTGGCTTTTGGTTCCAAGTCGAACATAATTTTTTGTTTGTTTTCGCATTATATCAGCTTTGCGAGCATGCGCTTGGAAACCGTTCTAGAGAGAAAGAGAGCAAGCGATGAGTTTTTTTTTCCTCTCTTTTTCTTCTCATCAACATAGCCATACCCAGAGTTATGAGGTTGAAAAGGAGGGGAGTTGTTTACTGCTTTTTCTCGAGTAAAAAAATACTTCATGATGAGGATGGGGTTGGGAGGATGATGACCACTTCATGCTTTAACGAGAGATGAGGAGTTTTTTTTTTTTTTCGTGTCTTACTTCTTTGCTCTAGGTGTGTATAGCGCTGGGACCGATCAATATATCCTGTTTTATGCTGGCATTGAGTTGCGTTCTTTCTTTCTTCTCTTGTCTTCTCTTCTGGGTGGGTAACGGGATAGTAATAAGTGCACTGCTGTGTTTTCAAAGTCGTGCGTGTAGTGAGAAAGGTATTTGTTCAGTCATGTCCATGAGCTCTTTCTCTAAAACCTTTTAGCCATATGCTACTACTACTACTCACCCTTTTTTTTTGCAAAACATGAACAAATTGCAATCAAGCACTTGCAAAAAAAAAGCACTGGCATAAGCCCACCTGCCCAAAAAACTCTCCAGATGCTATAACAAGTATGGATAGATAAGAGGATGAAAATAACATCATTACTTTATAACATCTTCTTTTGGCTTTCAAGCATCATGTCATTTCGAAACCCCCCTCAAGGGAGAATATCAACAAACTTCATCTCTTATTTTTTTCTTAGAACCAAAAAAAAACTACCTAATTCCTAATATTGCCACGAATCGCATCATCACCGCCATGCGTGTTCACGTACGTCTGATCCCTCTGCTCAGGCGCACCCACACCGCCGTGCGCAAAATCCGCGGCTTTGGTCGGCTGGCCGTTTGGCTTGATGGAGCCGCCCTCGTCGAGAGGGATCTCGCGGTTGTTGCCCGCGCCGCTGGCGGCGGAGCCGTATTTTACTTGTGCGCCGGGGAAGCCGCGTTCGGCGGCGCCGGTGTCGACGCCGGATTCGAGAGCTGGAGAGGAGGAGGAGGTTAGTGTCGTTGGAAGTGGGTTTGTTTAGGGAAAGGGAGGAGAGAGAAAGGGACTTACTGGAGTCGCCGTAGGCGTGGCCGTGCTTAGCACTGTGGCTGTTGAGATCGCGCTCTGCCTGCTGGGCGAGCTCGTTGGGGTTGGTGTTCTTGTATGCGTCGGACATGGTTGCTTGGGTATTATATGTCTTTCTTCGTTGATTTGGTTCTTTGGAGACAGATGAAATGTTGATGTGAATATGCTTGGTATGTGGAGGGTATCAAAAAAAAAGTGTTTTTGTGTACAGCAAGACAGAGAGGGGTTTACCAAAGATATCTTTATAAACAGCTGATGCCATCGATCGAGAGTACGATGATGCACATAATGATGCAAATGGTGGGACCCTGGCGATGATGTCAGAGCGACCTCATAACGGCGGACCGAATCTTGCGATCTTTTTTCATAAAAAGGAAAAAATCATGTACTTCAGTGAGCGATAGCTCGTAATTGCGGGGAAGAACCTTGGTGGTCATGCAGCCTGCGGGTAGCGTTGCGGTGCTGGTCGTGTGCGCGTTGGCGTGGTGGTGATGACATCCAAGAGCCAAGTTCACGACTGGAATTTTGCCTGTTTTACTCCATTCGGACTTTCCATTTGAGCATTTTTTGGGAAAACGAAATTTTGATTGTTACTAGAAATTTAAGTTCCGATGATCAATGGTCACCAGTAACTATTCTCCCTAGTGCTTTCTAGATATCTTCTGATCTGATGAGTAACATAACATTCAACGGCCAGCATCATTATCAAGCCAGGATCCAAGATGAGACAAAGGATCAGTCAAATCTTCAGTGTGTAGAGCTTCCCTTTCTGGATGGTATTTCCGCCTATGCTTGAGCAGGGCATCTGCTCGAGCATAGCTGCGTCCGCAAGATTTGTGAGGACAAGCATACATCTCGTAATGCTTCTGATGTTTCTGCCTTAAGTGTCTTCCCAGGTTTCCTTTTGCGTATTTACCAGTGAATGTAATTGAACATTGGTTGCATGAAAGCAAACGGCTGCCCTTCTGTTTTTGCATAGATGTTGAATCAGAGCTACCGCTAAGAGAGTGAGGTAACCGCGAGCTGGATCCGGGCTTTTGAGATTCTTCATAGTTGCTTATTTCATGAATGTTCCCTGGATCCAAAAACTCCATTCTCGCGGGTCTGGCATAGCGAGAAGTACTTTCATCACTATGAGCATATGTCCGCCCGCATGGTTGGATGCATCCCAATGGTTCTTCATTATGCTCAGCAGTTGAAAAATGCAGCGGCTCATACGAATATGTCTCTCCTTCCGACTCAGCATTAGCCAGTGGAGAATTTCTGGATCTTTGAGACTCAATGCTCTGCGTGTGATGTGAGGGCCCCTTTTCTTGGATGGAATAAGGTTTACAGGTCGACCAGGGGGGATCATAAGGTGTGTAGGTTGACCTGGAGGAATCATGATTAAACATATCCAACCGGACAGGTCGCCATTGGGGCTGTGTGTGTGACGCAGGAGGTTTGATTGGCCCACTAGACACGGGCGATGAAGCCTACTAACAACATCAATCAGATAAGAATCTGGCTCCATGCAGCTCACACTTACGTGCTGTGGCTCAGTGTCTGGCTCTTCTTCGTCAGAGTCCGAGTCGACAATGAGTTGGTAGGGTGTGAGATAGGGCATCGCCTCATCTCGGTTATGCACCATAGGCTGATCGGCGGGAGGCTCTACTACATCATTGCTTGACATGGATGGGGCCGGCCAGCTGGCACTGGATCCTCGCAGGGCAGATTCCCCTTCATTCTGCTCTTGGGTGGTAATGTCAGTATTGTCGCTGTGGATCGTAGACAGAGGAGACAACGTACGTGCTGGAAGATTTTGTGAAGATTTTGCTGCTTCCACTTGGCGGTACAGTAATTCCCACTGCACTTGCGCATTGGTTCCTCTGCGCTGCGGTTGGCGGTTGTTGCAAAGTTGTCCTCGGTATCCATGTTGAGATTCAAACACCTCTTTGTCGATAAAATCATTGTTGCAAGTGGGACAAAGTTCCAGAAAGGACAACTGGCGCTTGTAATAACGGCCTGGTCGGTTTTTCAAATGGCGCCGCACTTCTGCCATGTTTTCACTCTTATAGTTGTTACATGTACGCGGCCAACCATTTCGAACTTCTGCGACGAATACAGGACAGTCGAATATGCGCTGATTGGGGCTCGTGCCAGAGGCCATGGCGATAATGGCTGCGGATATATCTGGGCTGAATATACCGGGATAAAAGAAATCAAACCACCATAGATCTTGACAAATACCAGGCCAGGGCCCCTCCAGACACCACAATTCGATCTTGACCGCTGTGTGCAAATATATTGCCTGGTAGAAATCCTGGGACGACTGCTCAGTACGAACGAAGAGTGTGTCGATGTATCGGCATGTGCGTGCAGAAAATCGGTTGCTACTTACGTTCGAAGGGTAATATCGCGTCAACTGCTGCAATAGCTCTTCAGGCGTATATGTGTGACTGACTTCTTGGATGGCATCTTGGGTAACGTCCTGAGAAGGACTTTGAGACCCATCGGGGGGCGAAGGACCTTGGTCCATCAGGGTAACCACGGGGATGCAAGCTTCCGGAACACAATGAAGGACTCCTTAATAAGCAAAAGGACTCCTTGATAGGCAAAAGGACTCATGCCCTGAGGGGTAGCTGGTTCTTAAACGCCTAGGAAGTAGCTCTTAAGGGCATAGGAAGTTGCTCGCCATTGGTGCACATATTGCTTAGTGTGAGATTGGCTTGCATACATGCAAGCTTGTCAACATGCAGACTTGCAGATTTGCAGACTTGCAGACTTGCGGACTTGCGGACTTGCGGACTTGCTGAATTTCAGGCCTGCAGGTTTGCTTTTTCTGCCTGAAAATCGCCTTATGGCGTAGGAAGCGCAACCTATCAAACGTCGAGAGACGGTTGGAGGGTAGAATCGCAGTTGTCTCATAGGCAAATGCTACAAGTCGACGTAAGGCTGGCTCCGTAAGCATGCAAGTGCGCAATCCGTGGCATCGACAAGTTGCCAAGTATATGTGGATGTGGCTGTATGCTCACTTGCTGAATTGCAACCCCGCATCCTGGCGGAATGAGCAGTTGGAAGCCCGGGTTCTGTCAAAGAGAGCGAGGTAGGCATAGAACGACATGTTGATTTTCTAGGGTACGTATATCGTTGAAGTGAGATATTGTCGAAGTGAGTTGTTGGGGTAGAAAGCCTGGAGTATACTCGGTATGTATCTACCAGAGTCAAACAGCCGCAGCCAACCCATGACGGCAGTCACAGTGAAAGCTTGAAGGGCGGTAGAACCAAATTGGAGCAAGACACTGCCTGAATCCTCAACGAAATGACAAATGGAATTTGTTGTCGGTTTAGAAGACAATCTTCTTCATGCTTTGTAGATATTCATGATTCTTGAATTCTCTTGTCGTACTGTCAACTTGAGGATATAAAGAAGAAATGACACAACGTAGGCTTGGACATGTGTGATAAATAAGAGTGAGTTCAATGGTGAGGCAATGACATAACTAGAAGGGGTATCAACGCAGTTCATAAGCAGAAAATAAAGTGTTACACCATTTACGCATAGCTGGAAGCCTATGCCCATACGCCAAGTGTCCAGCTGGCCCTCTCCCCGCCCTTGTTGGTCAATCCGGGGCCCATGCTTTGTCGCTGGGGAATGACTGAAATTTCCTTTTCACGTGATGCACCTTGCAAGCCATCTTTCAGGTATCTTTCACGCTCGACCTCAACAATGCCCTTGATGCGTTGCTGAGCGACAAGGCTTGCACCCACCCATGCCCCCAACGTTTCAACGCCTCTGACAACACCGCCTGTTAGGCTTGAAGGCGGCGGACCGTTGCGAAGAGCCATCTGGGCCAACTTGGTGTCTATGGCATCTTGTTCGGGGGGTTGGAACGCTGCTGGCACTCTTTGAGACGGGTCCTCCTGATCAAGTGAATACGCCACTGTGTCCTGGCCTTCTTTTTGACGCATCTCTATGTTCTCCCGTTGATTACGCAACTTTTCTTCTCGGCGAGCACTTGCCTTCCCATAGCTCTTGACGGGGTCCCAGCCCTTGGCTTGGACCAATGCATCCAACTCTTTCAGTATACGAGTCTTGATACCGGGAAGATTGGATACGCCACCTGTGATGACTATGCGTGACATACATGACCGACGGACGTCTACCGGGAGTTGTACGAGGGTGCGGTATATGAGATGGTGCAATGGGAGGTCTTCGTCGTCGAACTCGCTCATGGACATGTCTGGTGCAAAGAGAACAGTGTCTGCGGGCTTGGCGAGCGTCGCAAAAGAGATTGTGAGGTCGGTAGGCGGGGTATGTTTTGGAAAGGGGATTGTGACGGTAGGCGGTGGTGACTCGACGGCGTCTTCAAATTCTTCGAGCACGGGTGCTTCGCGCGCGGGGAAGTAAACGGTTCTTCGATTCGATCTAGCAATGGGCTTGCACCATCCAACACGGGTGAGGACCTCTTCCGCTTCCTCGAATGATACGTCTGCTTTTGTTGCGCCGGGCTCAGCATTGTCAAGTTCTGTATTCAGCAACTTGGCCATCTCTTGACTAAGCATCTTGCCTGCCCGCACACTACGCCTTTCGGATACTTCGCGATACTCATACACCGCAGTGACGAGTGTTTCCGCCCAGCCAATGTCCACAACCAAGGCTGATCGCAGTCCTGCTGCTACAGCCGACAGCACGGGAGTGGACATGAGGGTGATACTCGGAGCCTGGAAGCTGGTGAAGAGCACATCCATGAAAGTGGACATCAGAGCGTGCGGCATCCGAGGGGGCATGGCAAGCAGAACACGGCGGGGCTTAGTGTCGAGCAAGAAGTACTTGGTATATGCCTCGCGCATGGCCCTCTCGAACTTGTCTTCCACCAAGCCCAGGTCGAGCTTGCTCAGATCCAGGCGGTAGAGCTCATGCTGTTCACCCCATTCCTCGTCCTTGTTGCGTTTTGGCCTCTGCTGTGCGTATTCAGGGTCCCACTGCCTGTAGTCGCCAACCCTCCGCTGGCTCTCGGGCCCAAAGGCGAGAGTGCATCGTGGGGCACTTTCAGCAGGAAAGCCACCACGCACGAAGCGTGAGCCGACTTCAATGACAACGTACTCGTCCTCGGTGCGGAACGAGCCACCAGGCGAGCCAAACGTGGACGAGATGGAGCGAAGGATGGGTGTTCGTGGGGACTCGCCGAGGTCAGCGAGACGCGGGGTGTTTCCCCTTGTGCTGCGGCTGAGGGAGCCCGAGACTTTGCGTTCGCCGCCAGACGACATGGCCGAAGGGAGGGGAGAGATGGGCAGGTATAGTGGTTGTTGGTTGGCTCTGTCGCAGCGGATGCGCACTTGCACGCTCTGGGCCTAGCGCGCCTCTGGTGGCCCGAGCTCAGGAAAAAGTTCGAGCTGGGAATCTGCACGTCCAGAGCTTGCGACAAACCCATCGCGACTTCGCACACTCCGTCCAAATCCACCACCCAGGGCAGTTGCGCTCCGCGAATCGCGAATCCCACTGGACCCTTCCCTCTCGCCCGACCACTCGCACAATGGGTCTTTTTATCCTTTCGGAAACCTCGGCCGGCTATGTCCTTCTCAAGTCCAAGGACAAGAAGCTCTTGGGCGGAGAAACCAAGGATGCCTCGAGCATCGCCGAGCAGCTCAAGCTGAAGAAGTTTGCCAAATTCGGTAGCGCCGTCGATGCGCTTGAGCAGGCTGCCGCTCTCCACGATGGCAAGGTCACGCCCATGCTATCGTCGCTGCTGAACGAGTTGAAGGACGAGACCAAGGCTACTTGTACGCTGCTCCGCGAGCCTTTTGTGCAAACTGTGTAGGCTGACATGATCCAAGTGGCCGTTGCCGACCCCAAGCTCTCCAATGCGATTGCTCAACTCCCAGGTCTTTCCCTCAAGACCGTCTCAGATTCGTCCACACAGGATGTATTTCGTGCTATCCGCGAGAACCTGACTTCGCTTCTGCCCGACCTCCTTCCTTCAGAGGAAGCCGCAACCCGCTTGGGTCTTGCCCACTCCTTGTCGCGACACAAGCTGCGATTCTCTCCCGACAAGGTCGACACCATGATCATCCAGAGCATTGCTTCCCTCGACGTCCTGGACAAGCAGCTCAACACCTACGCCATGCGAGTCAAGGAATGGTACGGCTGGCATTTCCCAGAGCTTGCCAAGATTCTCAATGACAACCTTGCCTACTGTAAGCCTCCAATTGTTTTTTGCATTAGCGCTTGCTAATTTCTGCAGCTCGTGTCGTTCTGAAGATGGGCTTCCGAACCAACGCTCGCCAGAGCGACCTCTCAGACATTCTGCCTGAAGAAATTGAGGTGAGTCCTTCACGTTCTATCATGCCAGCGCAATTGCTGACTCTAAATTCAGGCGGCTGTCAAGGCGGCTGCGGAGATTTCCATGGGTACCGAAATCACAGAGGAGGACTTGGAAACCACCTCTGCTCTCGCTGAGCAGGTTGTCGACCTGACTGAGCACCGTCAAAACCTCGGCAACTACCTGTCGAGCCGCATGCAAGCTCTTGCTCCTAACCTGACTGCTCTTGTTGGCGAGCTTGTTGGCGCGCGCCTTATCGCTCACGCCGGATCTCTCATGAACCTTGCCAAGTCGCCCGGTTCCACCATCCAGATTCTCGGTGCCGAGAAGGCCCTTTTCCGCGCTCTCAAGACGAAGCACGACACACCCAAATACGGTGTAAGTACTTGTTCCTTATTACAAAGCCATATCTGTATTAACACCACTAGCTTATCTACCACGCGTCGCTTATCGGCCAGGCTACCGGAAAGAACAAGGGAAAGATTGCTCGTATGCTTGCTGCCAAGTCCGCCTTGGGTCTGCGTGTCGATGCTCTCAGCACTTGGGGCGTCTCGTCCGAGGACACATCCAAGGAGCCCACTGAAGAAGAGAAGTCCCAGATTGGTCGCGACGCCCGCCTGACCATTGAGAGGAGGCTGCGCGCACTCGAGGGCAAGCCACTGAAGAGCTTGGCCAACGCTAACCAGACGGCGCTTGGCGGACAGAAGAAGTGGGAAGTCAAGGAGGCCAGGAAGTACAACCCAGACGCGGATGGTCTGACTGGTGACGAGCCCGCTGCTGACGCGCCCAAGGCCAAGTCGGCCAAGACTAATGGCACACCCAAGAAGTTGGTACAAGAGGTTGACAGCGACGGCGATGAGAGCATGGCCGATGCCGACGGCGCTTCAGGATCAGACTCTGAGTCGGAAGAGAAGCCTGCCGGAAAGGGCGACAAGGCGTCCAAGAAGGCAGAGAAAGAGGCCAAGAAGGCACGGAAAGCGGAGCGGGCCGCAAAGCGCGAGGCCAAGGCAGCAAAGAAGGCAGCCAAGGAGGCAAAGAAGGCCGAGAAGGATAGCAAGAAGCGGAAAGCAGATGACGGTGAGGACAAGGCGGAGAAGAAGAAAAAGAAGAAGAGCAAGGATTAAGATGCGCCATGAAAGACAGAGGGAGAGTGGCCATTGTGTGTATCAGTAGCCATCTTTCCTGACACCAAAAACGGGCAACATGGCGTTTGTTAAAGGGTTTGAGCTTGTTCATGTTTTGGGCGAGTGGGGCGCAACTTTTCTCGGGTCTGGGGCATTTTTAAACTGTTGTAGTTTTTTTTGTTTCCTCCTTTGAAAAAGGGGGGTGAACCTTTTTTTCACGTTTGCATGATGGGGAATGCGGTGGATGGATACCCGCCAGCCTGGTAGCATACAAATTACATGTTTGGAAAAAAAAGAAAAACAGTTTGATGCCTAGTTGACGAAGTGTGGTGTGTGATGATTATTTGTGTGTGTTGGGAATGTTTAATTTTCTTAGTTCAGTCTGCTAGTGTTGTTAATCATCTACGTGCCGTAAAATTTCCCTCAATTACATGTATTCCATAGTTTTTTTTATATTCTTTCCACAACATGAATTACCCATCTTCTTCTTCCCCTAAATACAAGAAAAACTCCCTCAAACCTTGCGCTTAACCTTCCTCTTCTTCTTATTCGACGCGCCTAGCAACTTATTTGCTATCTTTGGCATTTCCATGTCTTCTACACCCGGAGGAATCTGCGCCTCTTCCTCATCAAAGACGTGCTGGATAATGGCCAGCATGTCGTGTAGTTCGTCTTCTGTGAAACGTGTGCCAGCCTGTTTGCATTGTTGTTAGTATTACTAACCGGGAGGGGTTTTTCTTTTCTCAAGCTAGGGTAATGTTTATATGGTTGAAGTTGAGTAGATTTGAGAAACTAACAAAGGAAAAAAAAATTACCTCTTCAACAACCAACTCAAGCATAACCTGCGTCGTAGGTCTCAAATTATAAATCTGGAGGTACTCCGCCTTATTAAGGCGGTACTTGGGTGCCAGAGCGCGGAACAAGCTGTTCGGACCTTTATACAGCGTCATGGGGCGATCTGGATGGGCGGCCATAAGCGCAGACGTCGTGTAGTCTGGGGTTTGCAGGTAGGCGAGGCCATCACGCAGCACGTGGTTGAGGCCAGACGGCTTCTTGCGCTTGCGGTCTGTCGAGTCGGTGCCTGTGTATTCGGCTTCTTCGGTCAGGAGGTGCAGGAGCACCTCGTGGTTGGTGAGGAGTGCAGATTGAGGGGTTTTGATCTAAAAGGGATGTTTGTGTGAATAAATGAAGGAATGAGTTGAGGGAAGGGGGGAAAGAGTCAAGTTGCTAGTTTTGAGAAAGAGTACTTACGTGCATGGTGATGACCGCGCACTGCGTCTTCTTTTGAAGAAGTGGTTTGCTGTCGAGATGAACAAGTCACGGGATCTCCAGATTGCACCGTATTCTACGTGAGTCAGTTCTGTTGTCTGGATTCTCGCACCGTCGACTATGTTGAAAGTAATGATTGGGAGTAAGAAAGATGCTTGGAAAACTTTGTCATCGATCTCTGACAGTGTCCATGTGTTCAATCACCCTTATGGTAATATGCATGGTGGACAGACAAGCCGTAGTCACTAAAGCGCGCACACAGGTAAGAGACAGCACGTACCCGCTTGGTGAAATGACGCCACACGTGATACAGAAAAAGTAGTCTCCAGACAAGGGCTCTCCTGCTCTTTGGTAGTGGGTTGGATTCAGCTAGCTTCAAAGGTCTACATGTTGTTGCGTGTGGACCGCGACAGTGAGAGAAAAGGTTAGTAAAGGGCAGATTTTCGCGCTAAGGGCTTGGCACGCCTAGGGCAGTTCCATTTGGAGAGAAAGAACGAATGACTGCAAGGCTCTTGTGCACATCATGTCACTCTAATTTCAAACAATTGGAACATCGGTCGTGAAACGTTGCTGTATTCTTAAGCGCTAAATCGTCACTGGTATTATTATTATGTCTTTCCCTTTTGTACTGTTCCAGACAGGTCTTGAATGCTGCTAAAACGCCGCGCAATGCTATGCGGAGAATGGGGTACTCGCAATGTCATACAAGGAAATTCAGAGATCTGTGGGCTCCAACGCCCCAATCGGTTTGCTTCGAGTTGGCCCCCTTTTGGCCCTCGCGTAGGCGCCTGCCTACAGATGTTATTGTTCAGCTGCATTTGCAGCCTTTGTTTTTTTGACAATGAAGATGCCTACTTCGACGCCTTTGGTCGGCGCTACGTCTTGGTATTCTCGTTTTGATACGCCGTCGAGAACGTGCTGGATGAGTGTTGCGGCACTCATTTCGCCCATGGGCAGCTTTTTTGATTTGTTGAAATACTTCATGACGACATCTCGCACACGAGGCTTCTCTTGCTTGATCCACCAGTCGTCTGCCCATGCCGATCTCTCGAGTAAGACCTCCTCTTTGGCTGCGTGTATGAGTCGGTAGACTGCCCTTCTGTCGGCTCTTGTATGTCGCTCGCTCATTGCTTGGCAAAATTTTCGTACTTGGTCCTCGAGATGATCATAATCATCCAGGTAGTTGACCGAGCTCATCTGGCCTATATCTCTTCCCAGCTCGGAGTGAAGTTCGTGCACTACAGTCACAGTGCGTAGGAGAGGATCCAGAATAGGACCGAGGTACTGCCTCATAAATGTTTTTGCGCCAGCTTTAGTGGGGTAGATGAAGAGCAAGATGCCATTGTCGCAGGATAGTTCGATCAAGCGGTCGTACAGTAAAGATCGGCCATGGAATGTGAACATTTCGGCAAACTCGTTGGTGTTTGTGGGTGGAATGTATCTTTCGACGATTGATATGTTGATGCTGCCCGGCGGAACTACAGGCCTAGGCGATGGAGGCAACAGCTTCGAGTCCAACTGGTAGTCGGGTATGGCGACTGCACTGTCGAAGATCTTGCTGGTGAAGTATGAGTCTCCTCCCACGGCGGGACCTGGGGTCGAAGGTGGTGACTTGGGCAAGTCGAGGAGGGTGTAACGTCCTGGAAGGGCATGGAACACATTTATCCACGCAGTATGTGTTGAGGATGCGTCGTGAATCGAAGAAATGACCTCGCCAAAAACATGACCTGTGGTGGAGGGACAAGGAAGGGCATGAGAAAGGATCTTGACCGAGTCCAAGCCCAGACATCCAGATTCATGTACTTGAAGTATTCAGTATGATGAAAGAAAGGGTGGAAAGGCGAACGAGGAGAGGGTTTGCTTACTGATGGTGCTTTTGGCCATGTCGATCCACGCTGCCATTCCCAGTACGTCGTGGGGTGGGTTGTGCGTGGGCACAATGATCTGCGCTTGCGGGGGCGCCGCTTCACGAGGGAGAATATTTGGACTGGGCGAGACACCGGGATCGGAGTTTGGAGGCGAGCCCAGTGCAGCGGTGCGGGAGTTCATAAAGGAGCCCCAATTGATGGTGCCCGGCTCCGAGTCCGAAGGAGGCGTGTGGGTGGAGAGTGAAGGACCCACGTGGGAAGCGGCAGCCTTCGGACTGGTAAGGGGCGTGTGTAGGGCCCTGTCGGTGAGGGTTGAGTTGTGAGGCAGTGGGCTGAGGGCATGGAGAGGATCTTCTGGCTTTGATAGTGGCCCCGCGCCTAGCGGGGAGAAGGGCAGATCAGTTTGCGCCAGAATACGATCTGGGTGGGGCGCGGCTATGCCGAGGACTTGGAACGAGGGCAGTCGTAGATTATACTTTGATCTGACTGCCGTTGGGGGAGGAAGCGAAAGACTGGTTGGAGGCAGATTAAGGGTCAGATCGACATGTGGTCGGTCCTCGGGGATGGGCGTGGTGAGAGGCTGGGGTATTGCGGAAGGCAGCGGGAAGGGCTGCGGCAGGGAAGCGTCGAGCAGCAGCGAGGTGTCTGTGGGAACCAAGGAGCCGGAGCAAGGGCCCGCCTGTGCTCCTTGATCGGGCGTGAGTGGAGAGGCAGGCTGGAGAGGATCGCGGGGGGAGAGTTGGGAGGGGAGCAGGTTAGTGGTAGCATGGAGTTGGTCGAGGACATGGGCCGGGGGAATGGGGTCTGTCATGGCAGACGACGAAAGCGATGTGTGCAGCAAAGGCGCAGGCGCAATCCAGTCCAGTCCAGTCCCGTCACGCTATGCTGGGCAGGCGGGAGAGACAGGCGCACGGAGACGTGGCTGCAAGATCTGGCGTCCAGGAACCAAACGCTCTAGCTCTGCTGCGCTGCGGGGCGGCAATAAACGGCCGCGTGTGGGTGGGTAGTGGGCGTGGATGGCAGCAGCAGCAGCGGCGAGAAGACGGCGGCGGCGATGAGGATGAGGATAGTGATAGCCAGGACGCGGGCGGACGATGAATGAGTGGAGCAGCCGCGAGAGATAAGAGAGAGAGAGTGAGAGAGTAAGAGAATAGTGCTAGATGCAATCGCAGGCGCCGCAGTGGGAGTAGCAGCAGCAGCAACAATACTGTGCGGATGAACTGCCTGGTGCTGGCGCTGCAGTGGATGCTAGTGCGTTTGCAGCCCAGCGTCGCAGCAGCGTTCTAGACCACGGCCGCAAAAGCATGTACAAGTATCCTACACACCACACCACCCCAGCCATGGGCCAACTGCGTCTGCCCATCGTGGCCCTCCTTGCGAGCGCCCATGTCAGCGTGACCGTGGCTTTGCTTTGCTGTGCTGTGCT
This sequence comes from Curvularia eragrostidis, assembly GCA_020744315.1. Taxonomy (NCBI): domain Eukaryota; kingdom Fungi; phylum Ascomycota; class Dothideomycetes; order Pleosporales; family Pleosporaceae; genus Curvularia; species Curvularia eragrostidis. Next base: position 244,311 of record JAIRCK010000010.1, on the reverse strand, counting down.
GTGCTGTGCTGTGCTGTGCTGTGCTGTGCTTTGCTTTGGCTGTCGCCTGGTCTGCTGCCTCTGCCACCGCCGGCCAGTGTGCCCGACATCGATACCCTCTGCTGTATGTACGGACCCGCACGGCCAGACTAGCGCCTCTGTTCGATGCAGCATCGCATGCATGCCCGCAGCTGCAGCTCACACTAGCCTACAGAGCGCCGCACGCTCGTCTGTCCGTGTGCTCAAGCCAGTATAGCAGCAGTCGTGCACTGCGGCCTGATTCTCGGCTGCCCGTCTTTGTCACCACCCGTGCCTGTACTTCCAGAAAGCCCTCTGTCCATGCACGCCCACAATGCCACCACACGCCAGCCGCCTCTTTGGGCAAGAGGCCATGCGAGTCTAGAATGCCCGTAGACTTTGTCTTTGCGGCCTAGCCGGCATTAAGCGACCGCATGCCTTTGTCTCTCGTTTCTTTTGGCCCACATGCGTCTTGCTGCCTCTCTCCAGTCTGCGCCCACCATTCTCAAATCCCTCATTGCCCCCCTTCGTTCCCCAGCCATGGACGCAGAAACACTCCAACAAGGTTCAGGCCCTGGCAAACTTTGAAACCGTACCCATTTGGCGGCCGAACGTGCGGCCGATCAGCGTGCTGCGCGTCAGCCGCCGTGGCACCACCTGGAGCCCTACCAAACTCAATAAGCGACTGGTACCCTGGACACCAGTCGGCAGTAGAAAAAAAAAAGACGTTGGCCAAGTCGTACTGCTGGCCCCATGTGACAACGGCCTGGCACGTCCCAGATTACTGCAAGACAACACGTGAAGCCCGGATGCAATTGGACCAGAATGGATGCCTGGTTTTTCCTTTGATTCGTACGTTGATGCCATTTTGGTGGCTTGCGGCTTTTCCATATCCCTCTCTCGTCATTCCCCCCACCTCCCATTCCGAACAGGTGTCCATGCAAACGCTTAGGTGTCAAACTGGCTCAGTATTAGCCTTCTTGCTCATTTCCCCTACGTGCTCACACCACACTTACCTGCCACTTCTGCAGCCCTCTCTCACGCGTCCCTCCCTTGGCTGCTCCACTCGACCGACTCGCCATCTTGGGCTCGTGCAATTTCACCCACTCTTGTGCCAAGATGGGGCATGCTTTTTTGTGCGCTTTGAAGTGTGCCTTCTGACAGTCTTTGTTGCAATACGCTACGCTGTGGCACTTGATGCATTGCTTGAGCGAGTCTGGCGACTGGCCGCATTGCGCACAGGCGGTCGGTGACACCTGACGAGACGCTGAAGACGAGGCCTCTGCCTGGCCTTCATGGGTTTGGGTCGACGATGCTGCCGCAGTGGTGGTTGCCTCTGACTCGGCAGCAGTTGCATCCTTCGTATTCGAACTCGGGCCCGCCATCGTATCCGCCAGCTGGATCGCGATTATGGATGAAATCTATCAGATTGGTACGAAAGTTTCTCGTGTCAATGTGCTGCGCGGGACTGTCAAACTCGGTGATCAGCATTTTGCCGACAGGGATCTTGTTTAGGCGAAGACGCTAGTCCTGTCACATCTTAGCGCTCCCAGCCGCCAGTTCAGCGTGCCAAGAGCCAATACTGAACGTGGCTGCTCATCATGCACCATACACATCAGTCAGTACGTGCCCAAAACTCCACACCTCTCGTGCCTGACGAGTGCATCGAGTTGAACACACTCGGTCTGCAGCTGGAATTGCATCTCCACACCGCATCCTGCGCTCACCCAGCAACACGCCCCAGCGCAGTTTCAATCTCCATGGTAATGCCCGCGGGCAGATGTGTTCCTCAAGCCACAGCGAGGCTGTGCTTGCCGACGTTGGACCATCGGATGAATCCTTCGGCAGCCGCTTATACCGAAGCAGCGAGGATGGACGCCTGAAAGCTCCGCGTCGTGGCCCGAGCATCAGTCATGTCCTGAGTGCCCCGCGCATATCGCAAACCACTGCACGCGAGTTCAAATGCCGGGGCGACGTATACCCTGGATATATTGCGTGTCCACCCAGACTTCAGCCCTTCACGCTAACATGGGCGTTATCTCGTACATCAGATATTCCAAACAGCATACTCTCGGAGAAGAGACGTCCGCCTCAAGTCGGCCCGTTCCCACTCGGTCAATCCTGCCAACACTGAGTATGCACGCGTCATGTAACGGCCGGTATACAGGGAGCTTGTGAGCCAGGATGATCCTTTTACCCTTTCGATATGACTTTGGAAATAGCAGACAGCAACTTGGTCTAGCCTTCTCGAGCTATGCACGGGTGACAACGCGAGTATTGCGTAAGTAGCGTAACCTATGGCTGGCCAAGTTTACTGGAACTTACCGCGAGCTAGCGTGCCGGTCACCAATTCGTGCCGTAAACTAACATGAGCCAGTGTGGTTGTGTTTGATATCAGTCGGACCAGAAACAGTTCTGAGTGGCTGGCTTTGTTTGTATTTTGACTTACAAAAGCTCTCTATACTAACGGGCCACTAGCTTACTACACTACTATCTAGGCCACTTAGCAACAGCAATGGTATTAGCTTCCTAACTCAACACTGAGGGTCCTCTGTTCTACAGATGCTTCCACTACACAATCGAGAGATGACGAATTATTCAATTATTGTTAGATGATCAAGAAAGAAGCTAGGCAAAACAACAATGACCAAGGAGTACAAAGCAAGCACTCGAAATCGTCTATTACTGCTAGAAATCTCACAAAACACAGCAACAAGCCCCTAACATAATTCATCACCAACTTACGCCTCTCACAGAGTATCAATTGCAACCAAAAAGGATGCTCTCTGCTCAGAAACCGGACAATGCAAAAGGGAACTCGTAGAAATCACAGTCAAAGAATCACACTTGCTTCTCATGCTCATTCAATGACACGGCTGCACTAGATTGCTTCACAGGGCACTCGCAGCTCAACTCCGTGCCCCCTCCCTTCTCCTAATGCAAACACTCTGGTCTTAAATTCTGTTCCTTCCGTACCAAGTATCACAGTCAGTTTGTCTCTGGACAGCAATCTGGAAAGTGGATGTCGTAAGTGTATCATACTGGGATTTGATACTTTGATGCGGGTTTGCAATCTTTCTGAGCAAATCGTGCCGGTGAGAAATTTCCAGAATCAAGGCGAAAAAGAGGTCCAGTTCGGCTAATGTGTTCCAGTTGCCTTCGGACTTCATGACAAACTAATAGTTGAACGAAGTGCGGTCCGGCGGCTGTGAACGCCACACTGCCTCATCGTCACGCGAAGTCCGATAATCCAAAGCAACGACCGCATAATACGAACAGGTTTTTGGAGACCTTTATGCTCTTTGTTATACAAACCTGCATGGAGGAGATACGACATGATCTCAATACTATGTGCTGGAACGCGATCTTAAAAAAAAAAGCAGAGTAGAAGTGGGACAGCCTCAGCCACAATATTCTGCGCAGAAGACAGCGCCGGATTGCACCACTCATCCCAACGGATTATCCATCTGAAACAAAGCCACACGAATAATGAAAACTCGCTGCTCCGGTGTGTATACGTACATCGCTAACACCGAAAAGCCACATCTGCCAGCCGAGCCAGTCAACTTGCACAATACCTCAGCCCTCAATACCTCTGCTCTTACACAATTCAAGTAACGGAGATTGCAGGACTTCCAAAAAGACCTAGCGCTGTGGAATCGGATGCAGTTGGAGAAAATATTGATAGCAGCCACCATGGTATACAGTAAAGGATTCCATACACCCAGCAAACATGACGCGTGTTGACGCGGTTTCTATCGAAGGAACGCCAGCGGTACTCAGCACCACGCACTTCTCAGGCGCCTCTATAGGAAAGAGAAAGAGTGAGAAGGAGTGGAAAAGTGAATATATAGCCTTACCCCCATTCCAACTCCCCCATATCAAGAAACTCATCTACCACCATCCTACAACCCAACAATGCGCTTCCTAGCCCCCCTCTCCATCTTCCTCCCCAGCGCTCTCGCTCTCGCCCTCGGGCCCGAAAAACGATCCACACCACCCCACCCTCATCCTCACTTGCCCTTCCCACCCTCCAACTGCACAAAAACGCTCACCATAACTACGACCACGACCGTCACGCTCTTCTCCTCCAGCGACGCCCCGTTCCCCACCGCAAACGCCACCTTCCCTAACGCCACCACCACGGACCCCGTCGAAACAAGCAGCCTGGACCTGGCTCCTATCACGCTGATTACGCTGCCCAGAGGCACGCCCGCGACGGAGAGTGGCGATGGAGTGACGCAGACGAGTGATGATTTGGCGCCGATTACGCTTATTACTCTGCCGAGTAGCGAGACGACGCCGACGCCAACGACGGATGCGGGTGTGGCGCCTACGCCGAATGATATTGCGCCTATTACGTTGATTGACCTTAGTACGGCGACGCCGATTTGAAGAGGGTTTTTGGGGCGTGGAAGATGGGTGAAGGATTGATTGTAGGTATGAGAGAGAGAGAGAGAGGGCAAGCGAGGAAAGAGACGTAATGTCGATATTCTCTGTACATTGCAAGTTTTGAACTGGACTAGATGGAAGAAAAGGACACTCGTTTGGTTTATCTGAATGGACGCTTTGACGTATGCGTGTTTGTGTGTGCCATTGATAACAAGGACGTGAAGCAGACAGTTGTATATCCAAACCCGAGGATCTGGAAGCGGGAAAAAAAAGTATCGTCATTTCCCCCCATGACTAAATCCAATTTCTTGAAACCGTCACCACGAGGCCACAACAATATACTTGTTCCTCAGGTGCAATTCTCATAGAGCGCTGCTGGATCGAGCCTCATGGACGTACTCACCCTGCTGCTTCTTCGAACATGTTTTCGTCCCACTGGCCTATTACCACACAGAGAAGAGAAAAAAAGTTAGCATTCATTCATGCATCTTCACCGTCCAAGAAAACATCATGCAAGAAGAACTAAAGAGAGAGAGAAAACTCACGCATCTCCAATCACCTTCCTCATAACCAAACTATCCACCCACTCGCCCTTGACCAACTCACTCTCCTTGGTCAAACTATGCCGCTCAAACCCCAGGCGCTCGGCCAACTTCCAGCTCGGCTCGTTGCGCGGATCGCACTCAATCTGCATCTCGAGCTTGCCCTGGTCCTGCAGGCGGTCCTTGATGGCAGCGATAAAAGCCGTCATGGCTTCGGTAGCGAAGCCCTGGCCCTGGGCCGAGGGCAGGAATGAAAACCACAGGTCGGCATGGGTAACGGGCTTGATGCTTGATTCGCCAGGTAGCTTGTCCGAGTTTGCTTGTGAGGTTTTGGCGCCCACGCGCCCGATGAACTTGCCGCCGTCGAGGGTTTCGACGGCGAGCTCGTAAATGGTGCGCGGCACATCGTTGTGGTTGCGGATATTCTCTAGCACCAGCTCGCGGGCTTCTTGGCGTGTTCGCGGCGGCCAGTATTGGTACCGCGCATTGGCCTCGTTGCCTTCGAGCTCAAAGTAGCCGTCTACGTCCTGGGTGACGAATTCGCGGAGTAGTAGGCGTGGTGTTTTGATGGCGCCGAAGCGTTCGCCTTTGACGTTTGCGCGGGCAATGGCAGCGAGTTCCTCCTTGGTCAAGGCGTTGGAGCTTGCGAGAATCTTTTGGATTACAGTCCCTTTTGCTTCGACATAGTCGACAATGTTGGTTGACTGGGCGGCCAACTCGAGCTTCGTGCGTGCGTACTCGTCTCTGAGCTCGGTATTTGTGCGCAGGGTGTCCCTCAGGCTGAGATGGTTGCGCGTCTGAGCAGCGCCGTCGACGCATACGTAAATGTTATGAGGCACAGACTGATTTGGATCCTTGAAAGCGTGGCGATCTACGATGCCGAGTTCTCCTAGGTAGTCAAACTTTCCGTTGGTGATGAGAGCATCAATCGCAGACTGCACATTGTCGCGGGTCACAATGATATCGATGTCGATTATTGGTTTGGCAACTAGTTCAGGCACTGATGTGCTACCTACATGCTCGATTGAGAGGTATTCGATGTCCCGCAGATGATCCTTCAACTCCGACTTGATGTTTTCAAACTGCTTGGGCCATTCCGGGTTGTACTGCTCGACAATGACAGACATGGCTTCTGGTCAGGAGGGACGGGCAGGAGAGCTGAAGAGAGAAGTCAGGCGGCGGAAATCTACATGTAGGCAGCAGACATGAATGCACCAGCTAGGCCCCACCATTGGCTGGACCAGCGCAATCCATCCGGGTGCGCCCGAGATGCACATGCCTGGACAGCGGTGTAACGACACATACGGCGAATACAAGCGGCATCTGTGCAACGAGTAGCGTAGATGCAGTGTTTTCGGCGTACATGGAGCCAAGCGGGCGGTTGCACAGGTCTCGATGCGTGGCGGAGATAGCGGCAAGAGTTCCGAACCAGTTGATTAGATTGCGTTCCCCTACACACGAGACTCCAACATTAATCATACTGCTCAATTTTGATGATTGGAAGGTTTGCGTATGGTGGAGTTTTATGGGAGCCCAACAGCGAAGTCTCGGCTGCTGAACCCCCGCCGACTTTGTCCTCCTGCTGCTGCCTGGAATGGCAACGTGCTACAGCAATGCCAGCTCCAAGCAACAGCGTCAGCGGAAGCAGCACATCTATGCAGTGTAAACAGCCAGACAAAAAGGCGCCTATGTTGCCAACAACCAGATTCCAGGTCCTTTTCCATGTGCCAAATTTACCGTATTCGTCCCACTCGTTTGGGTCGAAGGCGGTTTGTATCATGGCCAATCTGCCACACTTCATCCTGGGGGGCTGGATACGATCTTTTTCTCCAACTACCTGTACATCGGCAATCACTAGCGTGTGTGCATTGTCGCTCTTCTGGCCCCCGGCTTCTAGGCGGGTGTGGCTTTCACGCAGCAGAATCTGTAGAATTTTCTGGCCCATCTTAAACGGTGCAAGGTCCTCTCCCCAAGCCAGGCCAGTCACATTGAACTGAAGCCACAGTCCCTCGTCTCCCTCGGCCCGGAATAAAGTATGTTCGTACTGTAGCGGGAATGTGATTCGTTCGGGCGTGGCTTGGTCCGCTTGCCAAGCAGCTTCACCTTTACCGATATTTGCAGGTACTTGCAGGGCACGAATGTGTGGAGGCAACGGATTCAGAGGAAATATTTGTTCGTCATTAAGCAGTAGGGCTGACCCCAACTTATCAATGGCAAGCGTCAGCATCTACGTTATTGTCAGCATGCCCTGCTTGTGCGTTGCCACAGGGCGTGCGCTCACCAACGAGCTGTCAGGAGGCGGATGTCGCCATTCCACCACAGCGGGGCTCTTTGATATCCCAAAGGGACATGCGGTACATTCAAGCTTGATGGCGTATGTCCTGTTCAGGTTGACTACGGTAATAATTGGGGCCGCTTCCTTGGCAAGTGGGACGATCGTTTCGACTGTGTGTTCTTGGCTGGAGAGGGGTGACGACACCGCGGCCGCCAACGCCGCAAGACGACAGAAAACGAACGAGCGCATAGCGAAACAAAGCGAGTGTGAGAAAAGCAACGAAAGACTATGGGTCAAGCAAAGTGGTATGTGTATTGTTAAAGGAGAAGGATTGCCAAAGATCGCACAAAGATGACGCGGGCGGAGGCGTCGGTCGGCGACGCTAACGCAGGGACCGTGAAGCTGGGGAGAGACAATTCTAGATTCCTGGCAATCACCCCCAGACTTGTGAAAACAAGCGGGCGAGATCCACAATAGATAGCACTGCCACAGCTTTGTGATATACGCCAGATGGGCCATGAGTGGCTGGCAAAGCAAGCTAGAACCTGAACATGTGAGTGAGCGGGTTTTGGCGCAAAGCATAATCCCAACTACATATTCTGATACGAAGGGACGCGTGGACCTATTGATTGCGTTATTTTTAGGCTGAGCCCTTTTCATACTACCAGCACTCGAGCCGTGACAACGCGCCAGGACCGTACAACTACTCAGTTAGCTAAGTAGCCCAGGCGTGCCGCAAAATTGTGCTATTCCTGAATTCCTCTTCTACCACGCACAACAGCCCGTCTCAGGGGTTGCATATGCTTGTAGTACGCCAAAATTTGCCAGCAGTCCAACGACCAGGAGAGCAAGAATGGCTAAACATGCTGCAATCTACGAGTGCGCAGCCATTGTCTTTAGAGATCTCTTCCTCAGGGTACCTGGGCAGCTCGAAAGAAACAGGATAAGAGAAAAGCCTGTCGTGCAAACTTAAGGGATGGAAGAAACGGAAAACCACCGCATCCGCTTGTGCCAACTTCAATCCGACAATGCAGCGTAGCATAGTGGACTGTAATGCTTTGGACGCACAGTCTCTGTTCATGTGGCGGGCCGGAGAAGATGCGCCATGCAGGTAGTGTTGAGCCTCTGGTGTAGCCTCACTCCTCTTCGCTTTCTTCGCTGCTATCTCCACCCTCCAGCCCCCTCCTCATCAACTCCTCTAGATCATCTTCGTCGTCATCTGCGGGGATTTCAGCGGGTGCACTGGGTTTTCGATCATGGCCAGCCGTGTCTGGTTGTACAGGGGGGCCTATGTCCATGGGTTCGACGTCCCTGTCGTGGTATCCGTCCTCATCCGCGTCTTCTTCGTCTTCTTCGTCATCGTCGTCGCCTTCAGCGTCGTCGCCACCCAAATCACCAAAGTCAATCTCATCCTGTGTATTGTGGTTACGCGCATGCGGGTTTGGAGAGCCTTCTACGTCGCTGTTTGCTGCGCTTGCAAGGGATATGGGGCCATTGGATGGTGACCGCATGTAGCCAGCACCGAGCGTCGAACCCAGACCGAGAGCCGCCAGCGCACCATTCTTGCGCCGTGGTGGGCGCGCATCAGGTACTTCGATTTCAAGACCGCCATCGTCTTCGTCCGATTGAGCCTCGGAGTCATCTTCGTCGTCGTGGTGTGGTTGTTGTTGTTGGCTTGGTCTAGGCGGAGGCGATGGAGGTGCTGGTGAAGATGCAATCTCGCCATCGGACTCGTCTGACGAGTGTATCACCTCTGCAGACTTGATCTTGGAGGCTGCAGGCGCGGTAGATTTGGCTTTGGCTTTGGCCTTGGGTGCGGGGTCAGTTGCAGTGCGCTGGAGACGGACAGCAGGCGTTGGCTGTGTCTTTTTGGGCTTGACCATTGGGTTCGTGGCTGTGACCTTGCGCTTCTTGGGTGCGGCGGCCACAGCAGGCTTACGCGCGGGAGCACTGGCGGTGGGCGCGCGAGTGCTGGCTTGTGGCGTATGGGCAGCACTGCCTGTGCCTGTCCGGTGTTCTGGCGAGGATGCGTAGCGGTAATCAGACTCATCGCCTCGTTTGTTCTTCTCCTTGGCTAGGAAGTGTCTGAAGTCATAGGGGTTGTCGGGGTCCGGGTCGCCCCCCTCGTCGTCGCCGGCCGCCTCGCCAAACAGGTCGTCATCGTCGTCCTTGTCCTGGGCATCGTCCTTGAGCTTCTTGGGGTAGATTTTGGCGTGCTGTGACGAGACGTCTTCGCCGTTTCTGGTGGCAAGGTTGAACGTGTAGCTGCTCGAGAGCGGCTCTAGGGTGGCTTGTTGGCTCGAGGGATCGAAGATTAACACGTATGACTTCTTTGGCTGTGACTTCTGGCCAGTGAAGGTGAAGACATCCTGGTGGCCAGAGTCGCTCGTGTCATCGATTCGGAGGTTGCACAAGTTTGTCGACGAGGGTGAGGAGAGAGTGGTGGACCGGTTGGCAGACGTCTGGGTGGGCTTGTGGTTGTCTGCACTCTGCATCAGCAGGCCGCGGGCTGCAAGTCGCGTTCGTGCCGGGTCGAAGACTCACACTTCACGCTGCTGTATTCGCATGCAGCATCGTCGTTGTTCTGTATCCGGTCGCTCAGGTGGAGGGTGAAGTGCGCCTTCTTGTGAGGCTCGATGCGGCTTTCTACCACTGGCGAGGCCATTCCCGTACTTTGTCGTCGTGAACTGGCGACAGCAAAAAGCAAGACCGGGACGTCGAGAGCGATGGCACGTAGCCGCGGAGCAGAATCATGCGAGGAGCACTGTTTGCTGAGTCTGGCGCCATGTTGAATGTCGGGGGTCCGGCCGGGTCTGGGTTGAGAGGCTCCGCCTGCCGGCCTCCCGCCGCTAGTCAGGCACCCGACTCACCATCCACTCCACACTACTAGAGTAGCCCAAGCCTGCTGACAGCTCCGCTTCGCCATCCTCGAGCCGTCAGGCATCCAGCCGACTTCAACTTCATCGCCTTGTGCCTACTATGTCATTCTACACAGCTGGTTCCAGCATGTGTATCGGCCCGGCCAGCATGTTCCCGCGCGCGACAATCAAAGCATCTGCCAAAACATGAATAATGCCCATGGACAACACAGCGCCAGATGATGTACTGTTGCCTGTCTGCAGTTGAGTCCAACTCTGGAGGCGAGCATCAACGATTGTATCTCTCCTTGAAGACCTGGTCTCACAAGCACATGGATTGAAAGAACCACACCCAAATACGGCAATACGGAAACATGCGATGAGGCAGATTAGAGTCAAGAGACGGCTATCGTGGGATAGAAGAGCTGCTTTTGCTGTGGTGTCATCGTCGTCGTCGAGCATCCATCCTATCAGAAGCAAGTTCACTGTGCTTCATCTCCGAAAGGACTGCATACCAAGCTGTTCATCTAATCACTTGCTTCATAAACCTTCTACATTACGCGTTTAGGCATCCCGTCGCTCCTTGCGCGACAATCACAGCTATCGTTATCAGTATCGCAATCATTGTTGACAGATCTCCGGCGGCGACCCATGTCTGGTTAGTTGGCAGTTCAGTATGAGCTTGCCGTGACATACATAAAAGCTGCTCAGCAGCAATTTCGACATTGTGCACGCTTCTATTGCGGGTGACGGCACTAGCAGGCATCTACAGGAGGGAATGCGTCGTAATGACAAGGCAGGGGGCTTTGCCATTAAAGTTTACCATCTGAGCATCATGTTCAGTGATCCCCTTTCCCCGGCTGTCAACCGCAAGTTGGAGGGGACAATTGGAGGTCCGTTTCATAGCCAAATGGAAACGATCCAGGAGGGAGCCAACTTGAACGCGCGCTGAGTGAGGGGAATGTCTTCTTCATCGATCCGGCTGCTGGGCTGATGGGTTGAAGTAGAGCTAGCAGTGGCTGCTGCGGGACAGCTGAGCGCTGTGCCTCGGTATGCTAGGTATCGCTGCTGCTTTCCAACCCGAAGAACGTCCGTACTTTCATCGCCATCTAGCGCCATGTCATTTCGGGCCCTGCCGTCTTATCTCATGAGAGAGAACTAATGGTACAAAATGGCACAACGGTTGGACCGCCAGTCACGACAGGGTGGCAGATCACTGCTCGACTCAGTATACCAACCGACACGACACGTGGAATTCGGTGCTTCTTGCCAGAATCAGTATCCACCCAGAAGACCCAACATGGCGGTAAGAGGGCGTGTGGGCGAACCATGGACGAGGCTGGGCATGCGAAACATGGGGTAATGGGCCATGCATGCTCTGCTGGCCGACGTGGGTTTTTGGAGCCCGCCTGTGCGCTGCCATCTCACGTAAGTCGATTTAGTACTTGGCCGGAATGTATTTTCGACCAATGATGCCATGAGCCAGAGTTCTTTTGCAATAAGGAACAAATTTCGGCCGTTTCTACCTCTGCTATGCGTCGATTCGGGTGCCTCGTCTCCGCTGCCCCGAGTCAGGTCACCCCTACCACGTACACAGACACACTCTGAGTTACTTTTGCCCTCTCAGCTATGCCGCAATCTGCCTTCATATCCAGCGAGAGCACGGCGAGCCCACGAGTCAATGTGGCGTCTCGCATTGCTTGTGCTGCCGATACCGAGCAAACGGCGATGTCCTATCTCTAGCTCGCCCTCTTCTGGCTCATCGCCGCCCGTCACGCCGCATGCTGCTGCTGCGTGATTGCAACTGCAGGCGACATTGCGCCATCGACATTGGCTGACGCGGCATGGACCCGAGTCCAGGTGGTGACCTTTTTTTTCCTGCGCAACCTCGACTACGGAAATTGTCCAACAACAGATAACAGGCAATATTGGAGCACTGCATGCGGCGCAGAGTCACCAACCCTATCCTTCAAGTCGTTTAGCCGCAATCCGGTGGCGCTGGCGCGCACACGACCAGGCTCCGTTGCTGTCAGACCCGAGGCCCCCGCCCCGTTCCCGGCCTCTCCGCAAAAACCATTGGCGTAACAGGCCCGTATCGGTTCTCTGCGTTTTCTATTCGCTAGACTTAATCCTTCCACATGGCCTTATCAACCGTCCGCCTGGAACACCCTGGCTACCAAATTCACATGGCGGCCGTCTTCGGGCGCCGCTGAGACCCTTCAAGGCAAAAGGCCCTTTCTCGCCCTCTGCCGCCCATGCTGGGCCATGCGCCGTCGTCGGCTACGCTGATGCTGATTCGCTTTCAAGCGGGCAGCCCAATGCCCTGTATCCGTTGGCATGCCGCTTGCCACGACGAGATGTCTTCCGAGAGGCTGATCAGCTTCTGTACTACAGCTAGCAGCCGATGGCCATGGTCCCCCCGCGGATGCCTAATAACAATGCGCTCTCGCCTGCTTAGACTTGCGAGACCATTCCTCTGCTTGATCCACCGCTATTCGACTTCTGGAAATGATATCTAGCCTACCACGAACCCGGCTGGACACGCGACACAAGAGCCTGTGCAGACGCCATTGACACCACCGTTTCAAGGGTCCGATCACCGGGCTCCAAGTCCCCACAATGAGCTCCAGGACACTAACAAATGTCGTGAACGATCAAACGGTTGCCCTGAACGCTCTCATCTACGGATACGCCGGACACAGCCTAGTCACTCCTCAGCATGCTCTTCAACACATTTGGTGGACCGAGGAAAGAATTAACGACAAAGTCACCAATGAGTTTGTCTCTTCCCGGTTGCTGCCCCAGGAGAGGGACCGCCTCCACCATCCTGTAGGCTTTGGTGACCTGAGCGACGACACCTATATTGAATGGATCATGGAGAAGGCACGACGGCTATTCTTGATCCTAGTTGAAATTGGGGAAGCCGATCGCATATTTGCTGTTGTCGACAAATCCTGGGACGATGACGACCTCCCTCTTGAGATGGATGACATTGAGCAGCTGTCACTATCAAACCGACGCGACAATCACGCCGATGCCCGCTTCTACCACACCCAATTCACTTTTCTGCTACGAGAACTACGACAAGGCGTGCACATTGACTATGCGCCAAATGAAGAGGTACCGATTGAGAATGTCATGGCCCTTCCGGTTGCGGTAAGCTTGCAAGCTTGGTCTCGGATACACCTGCCAAAAAAACCAAACGAAATCTACATGCGCCGGAAATTTCCACTTGGAAACGCAGAGGATCCGGAGGCATTCCATCAAGACTTCATCCTAGACGTGGAGAGCGCAAGAATGGTGGAGCACGAGCATCTTGCCCCAGTTTGGGCCTCGTACACTGCAAAAGGCTCCGGTTACATTGTCAGCAGCTTTGTTGGTCATCACACTCTGCGCACCTTCATCGACCATCGCAGTCCGGCACAGTATCAGAAGCTACCAAAGCCTGAGAGACGGTGGTTGGTGCTCAACTGGCTTCACTGCTTGGCTGACGCCATTGCAACGCTGCATCAAAACGGGTTTTGTCATTCCGCAATCCGTCCATCTAGGATACTTGTTGATGAGCAGAATGCGATTGCATTTAGCGACATTGGCAGCTTAGAGACATTTCAGAAAGACAAGAAGCCTGACGCCATGGAGGAGTACATCTATAGCGCCCCCGAAACACATGAAAATCTAGAGACGCTGGAGTTGATTTCTCCTGCATCAGTATCCAATCTCCCGAATGGCCGACAAGCCTCCACCATCAGCAAGAGCTCATCGGGATCCTCAAACAGCAATAGTTCGCATCGCCAGAGGTTAACCAAGTCCCCGACCACAGACTTTTCGGGATTCAACTTTGGTTTCAAGAAGTCAGAGCCGAGGCCCAAGCAGAAATCTCGGGTGCACGAATCCGAAAAAGCAGACATCTTTGCTTTGGGCTGTGTCTTTTTGGAAATTGTAACCTTTTTGCTGAAGAAGAAACCTCACGATTTCGTCAAGCATCGGACATCGAAGCAGAGAATCAACACGGGCGGTAAGAACTCGCGGACCGATTCTTCGTATCATAGGAATCTCGATAGGGTCGAATCCTGGATGTCAATGCTGGAGAAAGCGTCTCTGGACAACAACGATGAGGCGCTCGGCACAATCCCTGATATCTTGAATGTTGTCAGGAATATGCTCAGCAAAGACCCCATGCTCCGCCCATCAGCACGCGATGTGCGTGATGAACTATTTGAAATCCTTCGTTGCACTTCGATCCCTAACGTGCATTGTGGTGCACACAAGCATGATATCGGTATTGGATCGTCTTCACATTCAGACCGAGACCGGGCGTCCAGTATAGTATCGCTTCAAACAGTGTCAACAACAAGCTCGCGATGTTCTGATGCGGATACGATACGCTCTAGTACAACACAGGCAAATTCCATATTGAACTACTATTCCGACCGATCTACGTTGTCTGGAATCCAAGAGGATGACCGTGTTTCCCTGGAGACGATAGAACCGCCTTCTATACCGCATAACCCAGATAAATTGAACGAGTCGTTCAGTGAAGCGCTCATATTACCAGAATCTCCTACCGCATCTGAATTGCCACGGTCACCTGCTTCGCCTACCTCACCCACATTTGCGCGTTCCTTAAGTCCGTCGAGACTGAACATGTCAACAGCGAAGAAAAAGCCTTGGGGCAAGCCGTTTCTTCTGCTTCCATGAGATCTGCACATGCTGTCTAGAGCCATGGCGGCTAGACCACATGGAGTATTTTGGCGGCGATCGATGGCTGCCAAGAGGTGAACATGTGCCGCCTCCACAGCGCAGTGCTGTAGGGGACCCTTGAGAAGTGCGCCTGGTAGTACTTTACCAGGGATTATCGTAACGATGCTGCTTTTGATCCAGAACAGGAAGGTATCTTTAGATACTAGAGATACATGTCTGTGCGCTTGGCTCTGGTTTGTCTGTGCGGGACGGCTGACCTGAAAGTCACCAGGCTGGTGTGAACGGCTAGAGGTGGAAGTAAAGTGGAGCAGCGTTATACGGCCAGAAATTCACCCCCCTTGCGCGATGTAGACAGCTGAAGGACAAAGTACAATAAAAGCATCGTTTTCTACGGCACAACAATCGACACGATCACTGCGTAAAAAGACAAACTACGAATGCGTGCTTGTTCTCGTGAGCTGTGAGCATGTGACCGGGCTGTTGTCTGCCGCCGACTTGATCCAATTTCAAAATGCGGGGTTTGTTCTGCGAGAGTCCAACCTCACGCAGGAAGCTCCACCACCTACAACGCCGAACGCGCGCCACAATGCTTAGCTTCCAACTTCTGGTGCTGTGTTGCATGCCCCATATTCCCTCGACCGGCGCAGTGACGTCAGATATCTGGATTGCATTCTATAGACCTTGCACGGCGAAAAGGCCGTGCATGAGTCGCATGTTGCTCGTCCACGACGAAACTACCTGCCCCAAATATGCACAGTGTTGCACCAATACGCTATCGTCATTGGAACTTGAGCAATATCGTAGCGAGCGAGCGTGATGTTCATCCCTTGCTGACTGCAAATAAGCGGTCCCAGGATTCAACAAAGTGTTAGCCAAGACGTTGATCACAACCGATTAGGGTATACACTTCTGCATCTGACATGATGCATCCAAGAGCAGGGTGCCTTCACCTTATAGTCGTACCATCAAGATGCCCTTATCTGCCCCTGGACCAACCTTTCCAAACGGTTGTGCCCCTGTACCAATGGCTCTTGGCACCTTGAATAGCCCAGCAAGTACAAGTTCACTCGCATAGGTGTGGTCAGCCGGTGTTGCCATATGACGACCACAGCCTGTACGAAACTTTGCCTAGCGGACGCGGTACTGCCTTGGCCGACCGGGGCGTGCAGCCATCAGGATCATCCCGCCGCTATCCCCAGAGCTAAGGCCATAGGCATGCAGCCGCACAGCCAATACAGGTACCGCCGAGCTATGCTGTCATAAGCCCGGAGACCGCTTAAATACCGCTGCCTTCTCTCTTCTTAAATCCCTCCTCCTCGTGCTTTCTTGGATACGTGCGTGGGCGCTGTATCTTGGCGTCATTCTCAATCAAGATGCGGCTCTCCATCGGCTTCGTGGCGAGCCTGCTAACGTTGACGATCTCTGCTTCGAATGACGATAAGATCCTGTCGCGTCAAAACAACAACAACACAGACTACAAGCTTGGATTCACTCCACTCAAGACGAGATGGACTGATTCCGTCGGAACTAATCCGTGGCCGGAATATCCACGGCCACGCCTCCAGCGATCAGATTGGAAGAACCTCAATGGTGTTTGGCGGTACCAGAACACCACTAATGGCTCCGACGCCTCGCCACCGTTCGGACAGCGACTCCAAGATCCCGTCCTGGTTCCTTTCTGCTTGGAGAGCGCTCTATCAGGTGGGCAACGCTGGTGTGCACTCATTGATATTTACTAACATCAGCGCAGGGGTGACTGGCAAGGGACGCATCTGGAGCTGGTACCAAACAACATTCCAAGTCCCGTCGTCATGGCCAAGCGGAAATAGTGTCATTTTGAATTTTGGTGCTGTTGATTATGAAGCTACCATCTTCGTCAATGGCCAGAGGGCTGGGTTTCATAGAGGTGGTTATTTCGAGTTCAGTGTTGATGTGACTCCGCATCTACATTCCAACGGATCCAATGAGCTGTGAGTACATGAAAATATAAAAAAAAAGGTGAGAAAGAAAAAAGAAACACTAATGGCTGTGCAGTTTGGTGTATACGTATGACCCAACTGATATGGACCGCATTCAGATACCCATTGGAAAGCAAACCCTAGACCGCGGCGGAATGATTTGGTATACGCCCTGCAGTGGCATCTGGCAGACGGTGTGGCTCGAGTCCACACCAAAAGAGCATATTTCGAAACTCGATCTAACGGCGGATATGAATGGAAAAGGTCAGCCATTCATTCGTATTCCAGCCATCTAAGTGCTCACATACTCTAGTTACCGTCACTGTGCACAGCAGCATTAACTCGACAAGCACCTCATATGATATCACCATTCATGAACTTGATTCGACTGCTGCCAAAGCAAAGGCTACAGGTACCAGCGGGAGCACGTTTACCTTTAATGTGGATTCACCTGAGCTGTGGACGCCGGATAGTCCGACCCTGTACAATATCACCATCAAGATGGGTGATGATGTGGTACAAAGCTATACCGGATTCAGAACCATCTCGAGAGGCGTTATTGGTGGTGTACAGCGCCCTCTTCTCAACGGAAAGTTTGTCTTCCCATTTGGCACTCTTGACCAAGGCTATTGGCCAGATGGCATATACACAGCTCCGAGCGCAGAAGCCATGGTATACGATCTCAAGGTACTAAAGAACGTCGGCTACAACATGGTCCGGAAGCACATCAAAGTGGAGCCAGCATTGTACTACAGGGCCTGTGACGAAATGGGTATGTTGGTCATCCAGGACATGCCTTCGTTGCGTCCTGATCTTCCTGATCCTGGAAGCTGTGGGATCATACGATTGGAGCCGGGCGCGCAGGCAGAGTTTGATCGGCAACTCCAGCTCATGGTAGAGCAGTTGAAGTCGTACCCCAGCATTATTGCCTGGACTATCTACAACGAGGAGTGGGGCCAAGCGACTCAGCCACCATGGCCTGAATTTGGATTGACAGACATGGTGCGTAGAGTCGACCCCACTCGCCTCGTCAATGCTGTAAGCGGTTGGACCGACCACAGGGCCGGCGATTTCGATGACAATCACCATTATTCGACGCCCCAATGTGGTGCACCCTTCTGGTCTACTCAAGGTGGTGGTTACGATTCAGCCTACGATCCAGGTCGCATTGGCCTGCAAGGCGAGTTTGGTGGAATTGGCACTCAGTTGCCTGAAAACAACTTTGAACACGCATGGTATAAAGATCTCGGACGACAAACCGCCTACGAGCTTACCAACGGTACTTTCTACTGGAACTACCGCTGCCATGATCTTCTTGTTCAGCTGCGCGAGCAAATCGACTTGTTCGCTTGCTCGGGCGGTGTATGGACGCAAACGACCGATGTCGAAGGTGAGGTTAACGGAATGATGACTTACGACAGAAAGGTGATTAGAATGAACGAGACAATGTGGAGACAAGACATCCAAGCCTTGTACGATGCTGCAGCGAAGCGTGGAAATAATTCTTCCATGATTATTAGGGACGTTGGAATGGAGAGCATGCAGCACGGCATGTTCTAATTACTTTTCATATACTGTCTCTTTTCAACCAAGCATTTGGTCAGCAGCCATCATAAGATCAATCCAAACTTAGTTCTTCCCATTCCCTACTTGCGCCTGCGCTTGCCTCGCCCTCCACTCCCCCTCCAACATGCCCAAAGTAAGAGAATCCCACCATTCACCTTCGTACCACACCGCCTCCCTCTCCCTCCCTTCAAGCACAAATCCCAGCCGCTCATACAACCGCACCGCTCCTGTGTTCCATCCAAATGCCCTCAACCGAATACTATGCAACCCCGCACGTTTGAATCCAAACTCCAGCGCCCAGTTGATCGCCTCACTTCCATACCCCTGTCCCTGGTACGCGGGCAGAATATCCAGGCCAAGTTCCATCACACGATGGCACCGTGCGTGCACCGACGTCGGTGCAGAATATAAATGTCCAATCGGGGTACCAAAGTCGTCTTTGTCTGCACCCTCGTCATCCTCATAGCTTTCACTACCATTACTCGTAGTCCGCCTCGCCTTTTTTTGCTCTTCAATCTTGGCTTTCTTCTCCGCTGAATGCGGCAGGCAGATAATGGCGGTTAGCAGACTTTCGCCCTCGCCGCGGTTGTCGGGCTTCACATATTCTTCTGCCTCGCTTGGGTGCGGCAGCTTGGTGGTGTCGTGTGTACTGGCCAGATAGACTGAGGGATCTGCTTGGAGGGCGCGAAAGAATGATATATCGGATGCGCGGACGGCGCGGTAGCGTAGGCGGGCGCTTTGCCAGGGTGAGGTGCGCATCTTTTGTATAGTTCTTATCTTTTTTCTTTAGATATTCAGGCAAGGGAGATCATGTTGTGAGCTAGGGATCTTTTATATGAGGATAGAGTAGACTTAGGGTGGTGCTTGGACATAATGCTATAACTAGTGTCATGTGTATTTACCAATGCCTGAGAAGGCTGCGTATAGCATTCCGCCGAGGTAGTGCCGACGTTGTGTCACAGACATTGTGTTACACCGTCTTGGCGACCTGCCCTTTTTCGACGTCAGACATAACGCACGGTTTGAGAGAAAACAGAGCGGACAGATGACGTTTGAAGAATTGCGCGGCGAACTGGTCCCGGATCGCCCAGTAGAATGCACGCCAAGAGACTGAATATAGACATGGTGAAAACGAAGATCGTCCCATTCGTGTGTCACAACGTAAATGCCTAGAATTGTAGTATACAGGGGCTACAGTAGCCCTTGAAATCCCTTTTGGCCATGGAGTGGCACAAAGAGCAAAGTTTGATGATAGAGGTGCGTGAATGCAGTAGTGCCAGTCCGACTATCCAGTCCGCGTTCCATGCTCTTACAGCGAAATCTCACCCCGCCATGTACCTTCAGTCAAGCCTAGCGTCTCGATACAATGTTGCCATCTTGGGCCACCCCTCTCCTTCCTTCTCAGGTACTGCAGCAACTTTTGTCTCCTGTGCACCAGCAACCGCAGATTGCGCTTGTTGTGCTTGTCGCCCTTTCCTCGTGTCTGCAGGAAATCCGCAAGCGTCTTGATCTTGGCCGTCAGAATGGCAATCTGAACTTCAGAAGAGCCAGTGTCTGGTCCTACTCGCTTGGCTGTTGCGGCGATATTTGTTTCTGGGCGAACAGCACGAGTTTCGTCCGCGCCTGAGCGGCTGAGCGATGGTGCCTTTGGCGGGAAGATTTTGTCGGTGTTGTGACGTCCAAAAGTCTCGACACATCGTGCAATGTTGACGCGCATGCGGTCTTTGCTGGAACCATTTTCAAGAGCCGTAATTCGCCTGATCGCCTCTACTGCACGTGCATGATCCTTCTCGTTTTGCTCCTCAATCTCCTTGGCTGACTTCTCAATGGCTTTTGTTTGGTCATACCGCGACCCATCGTTCCAGGGATACAGAGCAGGCGCTGCTTGCTTTGCGATTTCACTCAGCGGGACGGCCAGCTTCTGGCTCCTCTTCAGTTGTTTCTCGACAGTGGCTGGGTCGAAGGCGTAGTTGAGGTGCGATCGGTCTTGGGGAATCTTCTTGCCCTCCTCATGGGTTATGGGCTTGCCAGTGTCAAAAGACTCTACGAATGGGGTTGATACACCGCGAACAGGGTTTCCAAGACTGGCAACTCGGGCTTGTTCGAGTTCAGCGCGCCGGGACAGGTTGGCTGCCTTCTTGCGGTTGCGCTGTGCAACTATGTAGGGGTCACTGGCGAGGCGCTTCTTCTGTCGCTCAATTGATTCAGCCTGGACCCGCGATGTCGAAACGAAAGTCCGGATCGGAAGAGTGAATTGAGCAGAAATGGAGGGTGCTGTGGCATCGTCAGCGCTGGATATCAGGCATGAAGAAGACCAACTTACATGTCGACGCCCGCAGGCACGACAGAGCTGGTATTCGCGGCGGCATGGCTGGCTGGACACTCTCTCAATGCCACCACACGCCCGCGAATCTTTTGCGGATCTCCAACGTCGGAGCGTGGGTTTTGCCGCGCCGACGGTTTCCGGTTCGGCGCGATACCGTTTGCGGCCGCTAGCTCGCACTCAATATTCGCATCGTCAGGTCCCCTCCAAAATTTCTCCCGCACGCATCACGACAACTTCTCTATAGCCACCAGCTTGTACAGCGCCGAACCGTCAAAATGGCCCCTTCCAACCTCCCCGCCATCTTCAACCCCACCCAGCAGGACATTGAGATGCTCCTCGCTGCTCAATGCCACCTCGGTAGCAAGAACCTCCAGGTGCACATGGAGCCTTACCTGTGGAAGACCAGGCCCGACGGTGTCAACGTCCTGAACATTGGCAAGACCTGGGAGAAGATTGTCCTGGCCGCCCGCATCATTGTCGCCATCGACAACCCGGCTGATGGTACGTTTGGGCGCGCAAGTCGAGATATCTGGACTTGAACTATGCGCAAACCGCAGCCCAGTGCTTTTTTCGCTGACACAAGGCAGTCTGTGTCATCTCCGCCCGTCCTTACGGACAGCGTGCCGTCCTCAAGTTCGCCTCGCACACTGGCGCTACCGCCATCGCTGGTCGTTTCACCCCCGGTAACTTCACCAACTACATCACCCGCTCTTTCAGGGAGCCCCGCCTGATCATCGTCACCGACCCCCGCACCGACGCTCAGGCTATCAAGGAGGCCTCCTACGTCAACATCCCCGTCATTGTAAGCAGAAAGCGCGGGAAGAGAGGTACAGCGATTTGGAGCTAACCTGGAATAGGCCCTTTGCGATGGTGACTCTCCCACCGAGTACGTTGATGTTGCCATCCCCACCAACAACAAGGGCCGCCACGCCATTGGTCTTATCTGGTGGATGCTTGCCCGTGAGGTCCTCCGCCTCCGCGGTACCCTCGCCAACCGCGAGACTGAGTGGGACGTCATGACTGACTTGTACTTCTACCGCGACCCTGAGGCTGAGGAGAACAAGGACAGCGCTGGCGTTGAGGAGGCTAAGGTCCCCGGTGCTGACGAGGTCGGCCCTGCTGCCGTCGCCGATGGCTTCACCAGCGAGTGGGAGGTCTCTGGCGCTTCCGCTGGTGCTTTCACTGCCCAGGCTGCTGCCCCTGGCACCAGCTGGGACGCTGACGCTGCCGACTGGGCTGCCTCTGGCGACGCCCAGACTGGCAACGAGGGCTGGGGTGCCGAGGCTGCTGCCCCTGCTACCACCACTCAGTGGTAGATGTCATTTTGAGCATCTTCGTCAGTTCTTCTCTTACATACCCTGTCTTTGAAAAACAACGGCATGTCGGCGTAGGAGTAGGCAATGGGAAAAAGGAAAATATGAGACCATTTGACAACGACTCAACAAGAAATGCATGATTGATGGGACAGGGGAGTGTTGAGGGATATGATCAATGCTATGCGCTTATGAGGGAAAGATATCCATACTTGTCTGCGGGTATGGGGGAAAGCCCTGTGCTGGCGATCGGGTCGTACTTAACTGGCGCCCAATCCTTCAATGCGAACCTTGATTCTACATCTTGTTTGAATGCTTTCACTGCGACTTGATGTGTTTGTGACCTGGCCTGTTGCTGCTTGAGTTGACATGTGCAACTAAGAAAAAAAGCTTGAGCAAGTCCATTCGGAATTTTTTGATTTGTTTTGTAACCCGACCACCAGCGGGGATATGCATGCAAACCAAACCTTTCCGTCATATCCTCATTACAATATGCATCATGTACTATCTACGATGCCATGTCAAGTAAGTAAAAGTCGAAACTATATACACGAAGACATGTGTGTGCGTGATGATGGCTCAGTATCAATCACTTTAGAGAGAGAGAGAAGAGGCAACTAATCTACAACCAAGCAAAGACAGCCAAGACGCCAACGAGCATGGCAACCGTGCTCTTGAGCCCCTTGCCCAGACCATCCGCCGCCGCCCCAGTCGACTGTGTAGCAGACGGGTTAGCAGCCCCAGAGCCCGACGACGAACCTTTTTCGCCCGAAACGGGTGTTTGTTTCGCGCCCGAGGATGAAGACGAAGGGTTGTTGTCGTAGTTGTGTTTCTGGCCGAGAGTCGGCAGAGCAGAGGTAGCGACTACTTCCCAGGTTCCGTCTGTGTAGGCTGGGCAGGCGATGGTGGTTTGTGTGGGGTGGTAGTCCGAGGCCTTGATGCCGGTGGGGTTCAGGGTTTTCCAGACGGCGGAGAGGTTGGGGAAGTCTGGTTGGACGGGGGTGGGTTTGCCTGGTGGGTTTAGATTAGCAGGTTGGTTCGTGGGGTTGTTTTTTTCTTCGACTTATACAAGTTGTGTGTGCGTGCGTGTGTGTAAGACATACCTGAGCGGGGGAACCCATCTGGTGGGGCATTGGGGCTAGAAGGATCAACGTGCGGACCATAGCTGACGAGGCCGTAGTTGTTCTGCTCCTCGATCCATTCGTAAATGATGCTGCCGGACCAGACGTCGGCCATTTCACCGAACAGCGCCTCCTGGTCCTTGAAGTCGCGCGGCTTGACCGTGTTGCAGCCCGTCTCGGACATGAAGATGGGTATGGGCAGGTCTTTGGCGTTCTTTTCCAGATTGTCGTAGCCAGACTGCTGGTAGGAGCTGTCGCCACACCATGAATACGCGTTCAGAGCGAAGAAGTCGATGCGCTCGGAGGTGTTACCACCGCAGGCAAGGTAGTCTTGCAACATGGGGCGAAGAGAAGCAATGTCAGCGGCCGAGTATCCGATGGGGATGTTGCGGTATCCTTTCTTGTCGCGGTAGGCCTTCATGTCGCGCGCGGCGGCCTTGATGTAGGGAGAAGTGACGGACCCATTTCCGGTGGTGATGGCTTCGTTTCCGACGAAGAATCCGGCTACGTTGTCGTACTGTTGAAACTCGTCCATGACCTTGGCGTAGGCGTCGTATTGGTCTGTCTCCCATCGAGGGCTGGTTTGCTCAACATAGGTATCGAAGGTATCAAGATCGACCCAGATGTAGACTATTCGGCTGGTTAGCATTGTGCCGTGTAACTAATGAGGCATCAAAAGCTGCTCATGCAGCAGTTATGTTTTGGGTAATTGAAGAGAATTGCAACACATTCCAAGGAGTTGCATACACGGAGTTCTTGAGTATACGTACTTCCAGCATCCGCAAAAGCCTTCATGCAATCCTTGTGATCCGCAGTAGCATCAACGTGATAGACACGGATTGAGTTTGCGCCAATGGTCTTCATGAGTGCAGAGTCGAGACCGCATTGCGTTGCGTCGATGAGAGGATCGTCTGGGATGAGTTGATATGCGATGCCTGTTTTATGTTGTTAGAAACAACGTTTCTTGATTGCACTTGGCTGAGAATGCATGTATACCCTTGACATAGAACTGGTTACCGTCGCTGGTAAAGAGCTTGGAGCCCTTGACCTCGATTGTTGGAATGGCCGAAACGACAGCGCCCAAGCTGGCCAACAGAGCCAGCGAAAGTGATTGAACCATTATGAAGTTGAGCGATTGGAATATGTCCAGGTGTAGTTTGTTTACGATTAGAAATCGGGCGACAGAAGCTCTACTCGTTGCTCCAGAGGAAATGTCCAGCAGCAAACACACTAGCCGTTTAGCTGTGCGACACCAGACCGCACACAATGAACACCGTAAAAGGCACAAGCGAGGGTTAACAAAACACCAAACGACAGTGGTATAGGAACGAGGGTGCGCGAGCAAAAGCGCGCAAAGGAGGGCGGACAGCGAATGTTTATCAAGGCGAAGGAGGAAACAAGGAAAACGCGCCCCCCACACGCCTGGCCAAAATCCACGCCGTCGATCCTTCCAATCTCCATGACGTTCTGGCTAAGATACCCATGGCGCCGCACCATTATTCCCGCTTGTCGTGGGCTCCTCCAGTTGACGGCGTTGAACGGGCAAACGAGGCGGATACATGAAGTCGGCAACAGGATAAGCGCAGTGGAGACGTGCGTGGGCGCTGCGACAAGCACACGGGCTAGCCATTGGCTGCGGCCGAGTTTAAGCCTATGCGGAGCGCATTGCTTGATGCACCTAAGCGGCACACGGCAAGACGCCTTGGTCGTGTAGGCTCTGGGTTATGCACAATTGGTGGCTGACAAGAGTTGGTCGGAGAGCCGACGCGTTCACAAAATCCAAGTTTGTTTGGAGCTAGCGATATGCGTTAATTTTTCTCCCTCTCTCTCTTTCTCTCCGTACTGCGCGTCAAGAAAAGAGAAGACGACTTTGTGTGCGCGAGGCCTGGCGAGTCTCTCTTGACACACTGTCAGACACGGGGGTTGGCAGCCCGTGTAATCTTGTTCGTAATCTCCGCCCAATACCTGTCACGGCAAAGTAAAAATCCCATGGGTTATCGGCGCATGCCTGTCAGAGCTCTGATTGCACTAATGAGAATAGCCCCGTGCCTATCATTAGCTAGTTGGCTGCTAGCCCCTAACGTCTTGCCCAGATAAAACCACCCGTTCCTTTTTTCTAACCAGGGATTGTGTGTAACTAGCTCGATGGCTAGGTCAGGAACTTGTGTTGGTGCATTCATGTATCGCCTTTGTACTCGTCCCCCGCAAACGATACCAAGCTGCTGCATTCGCGTACTAGGATTGAACGGCCCAGAGAATCCTTGCAAAGCCCAGTCCTCTCTTGCAGATACTTATTCCAGTATCATGTGCATGTGTTCATCGAGGACTCTGGGCGCCGTTACTGCTGGACTGTTAGTGTTTGGCGGATGGCCGAAAGAGCCAGTCTACGTCATCCAATTAACTTTGATGTTGCTGTGGTTCATGGTCCTTACTACTCCCAGCACCTTGTCATCTGTAGAGAGATCTCAAGTGTCGGAATAAGACCTCATAACCTCTTCACCAACTAAAGACTCGCTGTAGTCAGTAAATGCGGTTTTGGTGTCGTTAAGGTGGTTGTCGTTGAGGAGGATGGCAATCCTCTTCGGTATTCTTGATTTGACTTGAATGTTGAGGTCGTTAGAACATACGCTTTTAGGGTCAACTATGGTCGTGTGTAAAAAGAGATGGGGATATGGAAACGGAGCAAACCCAACGCACTGCCTGCTTTACAGTTTTGATCCAAGACGCAACCATCCACCAAGAAACAAATGAGAAAGACTCAGAACAAGGTGGAAACGACTCTTCATCTTGCCAACTGCAAAGAGAGCATTCTTGCAGGTTATACGTATTTACACGATCATCAATGACCAGCAAACATGAACTGTTCCAAGATATAGCAAACAGCAGGCAACCGTCTCACCAAGTCGCTTTCGCCGCATGATCATAAAAAAAGTTACACTCTGTGCCAAAAAAACAGTTCCCAATGGTATCGTCATACTCCGTTTCTCGCACCAACCCCTTTCACACCTCTCCCACACCATCCTCAGCAGCAGCAGCAGCAACAACATCCCTCATGCGCACCAGCAACTCCAAAACCCGAAAGGGTTTCCCCACAACATGATCCATGCCCGCCTGTACCGCCGTCTCAATCTGCTGCTCTCTCACATTCGCCGTGACACCAATAACCGGCACCCTGCCCATCAACAACCCCTCCCTCTCCAGCCTCCGAATCTCGCTCGCCGCCTCGAGGCCGTTCATAATGGGCATTTCCCAATCCATGAGGATGAGGTCGAGCGGAATGGGGGGCCCTTCATCGTAGCCAAACGGCATCGGCTCGGTCGACGGGACGTGGTATTCTTCTTTGCGGGATAGCGAGACGGAGAGCGGGTGTGCGTGGTTCCAGAGGCATGTTTTGGGTAGGAAGTCGAGGGCTTCTTGGCCGTGGTTGGCGACACTGACAATACAGCCGAGATTGCGGAGTTGTTTTGCGAGGACGCGCTGGTTGACGAGGTTGTCTTCGACGATGAGGACGTGGAGGGGTTCGGGGGCGCTCTTCTTGATGGGCTTTGGGTCTTGAGAATTGGGGTTTTGGCCATTGCTGGCTACCGCCGAGTCGGAGTGGAAGGAGTTCAATGGGGATTGGATACAGTGTGCGGATGGCCGTCGAACAGTGGGATCAGGAGCTTTGGATACCCGGGGGTCATCAGTGGTGAAGGAGCGCAAAGGAGGTGAGGGTCTTGTCGAGCTCACTAGTGGTCGGTGTTTGACGTCTTCAGGAAACACATGTGGTAAGCTGCCGTTTCGCGTCGAGGTAGGTTTTGTTCGCCTTGTTTTGATGTAGAAGGAAAAGGTGCTGCCTTTTCCAGGCTGACTTGAAAGACCAATGGCACCGCCTTGCAATTCAGTCAAGCGCCGTGATATAAAAAGGCCTAAACCAGAGCCTCCGTAGTGTATATGGGTACGGGGCGAAGCCTGAGAAAAGCGAGTAAATAGTGTACCTCTCTCTTGTTCGGAAAGGCCTCGACCAGTATCGGTGACGGAAAATTGTAGGTAGATTAGATCTTGGGCTTGCTTCCAGTCGTCCTCAAGATGTCGATCGTGTTCAACCAGTCTCTCCTCGTTGAACTGGATGCCTCCTGGGCTTGATACAGGCTCAGTTGCACTGGCGGAAAGGGTCATTTTGACTATTTTAGTCTTTTCGAGGCGAGTGAATTTGATGGCGTTAGTAAGTAGATTGATAAGAATTTGTAGCACTCTCGTTGGATCCAGAGACGTCCAGTCGATTTCCATATCGCGATAGGATTGGTCTATGACTAAAGAGATATCAATTCCTGCAGCTTTTGCTTCGGCTTCGAACATTCTGACAGCGTGCCTTGCTACATTCTCAGGCTGCGCAACTACAGGAGTCATGTCTAGGAGGCCGGAATCGAGTTTGGATATCGTAAGAATGTCGTCTACTATGTGCCTCATATGTTGAGCGCATTGAGCAATGGTCTGTGCAGCATCCAATGTAGATTCCAAGAATGACGACCACCCGTTTGTAGGTATAGGAGGGCATTCGTCGGGGGCATACGCAGATATAATCGAGTCCGCGCATTGCATTATAGCACTCAGAGGATTGCGCATCTCATGCGAAGTCGTGTCGATGAAGTGTTCGAGATGTTGTTTTCCTTGAAGTGCGCTGTCGGTACGACTCTTTTGTATGCCTTCGGCCCATTTCTGTTTCGAAATGTCTATAACGTTGCCGACTATCTCCACTAATTCGCCATTGGGCCCTATTTCAGGGTACGCTGAGCACAAGATCCATCTGAAGTGCTCCGTATCTTCTGGCTGCGAGGGGCTAAGGTCTGAAGGCGGCAACCATGGCATCCTAGTTCGCAACTCGAAGCATACGCTTTGGTGATTCATGACGAGCTTCGCAAATAAAGACTCACAATAGGATATGTCTTCTTCAAAGGCAATGTCATCCCATGCTTTCGTAGCATTGGTGGCGAACCTGGCGATGTCAAACATGTCGTACCAGCGCTGGTTACGATACGTAAAGTCACCAGCCGGATTCAATATAAAAATGGCAACGTCTGAGCGCTCCGCAAAACGCTGAAACTTGCCCTCTTCCATTTTGATCTCTGCTAGTAACTGTTCTTGAATCTGTGCAGCCTGAGCGATGGCGTTTTCGCGCTGTCGAATCTCTTCCTCGAAAAGAACGACGGAAGCTAGTGAAGTGGCAAGCAAGCGCACCATGACCTGGAGATATTGCTGGTAGTCCTCATCAAAGGGTCTGCGGGGGTTGAGGCCGATTATCAAAAATCCTTCGACATGGTTTCCAGTTGTTGGAATGATCGGACATACGACAATGGTATGACAAGGGTCACCGTAGCCTCTCCATTTGATCCCTTTCAAGGCAGTTTCGGAGGCGGGAAGCCGATCTAGATGGACGACAGTCGCTTTTCTAGATTCTGCGGCACAACGCAAGAACGGATGAAGCAGGTACGAGTCTTCATTGATGTTGATGGAAGCGGGAGCGATAGGGTGATCAGCCTCAACACCAATAGCACCTTTGAGTACGCATCCATCCAGTGGCAGAGTGCTTCCCGGCGATGAAATTGATGTAACTTCGGCACTGACATGGCGCCCAGCAGCATATAACAAAGCCAGCGGCACATCCTTGTCGTTCAAACTCAGAGAGCTCAAGGTTTTATTCCAAAAAGAGGGGAAATCCCTGGCATTGGCGCTTTGAGTACCCAGGGCTACCAGGCTGGAGACGCGGCGCTCGAGAAGACGATGTCCAGTCACTTCGAAGAAAGTTTGGTAATAAGCTTTTACGTTGCGATGGCGATCCAAAATTGGCACAAACTGGAAGGACCAATGCGTCTCTTCAAGATATCCATCTTTGTTGATGAAAATCAGTATGTCTGATTCAGCCATCGACTCGCCCGTATCGTTGATGTGACGAATCATAGTCTGAAACGCTGGCCAACGCTCTGGTATGTGAGCGCGAAAGCTCTTGCCCATGCAGGGGTGGAGATGGCCAAGCAGCTGAATGTACGCTTCATTGTATAGCATGACGGCATCCTCGCCCCAGAATAAGACAGTCGGGGCGCTGTTTCCAAGAACCATGTTGGCCATGCAGCGTAAGTCGGGTGACCAAGACTCGATCGGCCCCAGGGATGTGCTGGCCCAGTCTGCGGCGTGGAAATAATCAATGTGAAATCCGGGTACGATGTGTGGCGGAAGAGTAACTGAAGTGTAGTCAAAGGGCCCCCGCCCAGTATGTCTGTAAGTAGCGGAAGGGTACCCGTTCTTCTCTAGAGTGGCAGGCAGGAGTACTGGCAGCTCAGGTGGAGTGGTCGGCGGAGATGCGTCTCTAAGGTACTTGCTTTGGAGCGTCTTGCTCTCACGACTCATCTTCCGAGCGTTCTGGCTTGGTAGCCCTGTGTTCATCCATATCAAAAACTTGGGTACTCCGCTGAAAATTCGATAATGTCCAATGGTAACGGCGTTCCACAGATGGCCTTCGAAGGAGTAAACGTGGCCTGGCCACTGCATGCCGCATTCTTGAGATGCGCCACAGACCCATTTTCTGAAGGCGAGCTGGGTTGCCGTGCTTTCTTCCAACATGCTCGTGTCATGGTGCCCTATTATCTTGGCGAGCAGTCCAGCAGCAGCATTGAGGGCCGCGTTGGAGTATGCCAGGTCGAGCGGCTCATCGTGGGCGGAGCGAGAGGGTAATCTGAGGGCGAAAGAAGGACGGTGGTCGGCATCCAGAGCTTCTAGGAGCGTTAGAGCGGCCAGGTCCGTCTGTGTAGGCTGCTCGAGCTGCCCCTCATAGTCCATTGCGTGTGACGCCCCCTCACTCTCTCTCAGTATACGGCTGTCTTATCACATGGGCGCTGGATGGAAGAAGTGGCGCGCGTGCTCGATGCCTGTCACAAGAAGAGCATCGCGCTCAGTCACTGTGGGCCGGCGCCAGAAGACTAGCTAACGCGTTGATGGCCTGGCCAACTTATCCATTGTCGCCAACCTCCACGGTACAGTAGCGTCCCGACCCACTAGTAGCCCTGTCCGATCTTCTCCGCGCCACCGTCGCCGATTGCCACCTTTTGCAGTATCGACATGGCCAGAAATACCAACATGGCGGTGAGTCGACGTCGACGTCTACATCAAGCTGGGTGTTGTCGCGTTGTCGTCATCCTTGTCTACCAGTAAGTGCTGACGAGTGCTCCCCGCTGTGTACTATGTATGGCGGTACCTAAGGTTTGAGGTCCCTGTGCCGATCGGCCTCACCACCGCGGATCTGCGCAAGGACAGCGAACGTAAAAAAGAAACCTTTGCACAATCCAGATCGGGCGCCGTAACTATACGCATTATTTGTGTTACTGCTGTTGAGCGGGTGCAGAGTTATAGCTCCCACTTAGTCATATGCAAGCTCCCTTTCCATAAGACGCAGCAGCCCGTCACAGCATACAAGGTACAGGTGCATTACCAAAGAGGTAGAAGTAAGGCGTAAAACATTAGGATATACGGAGACTATACATAAACACTGTGGGCATTCTCAGGTACCATCACCACCATCTAGTTCGCATGACCGCACATGGGCTCAACTGGTGCCTTGTTTCCACCAAAGTACACTTTGCCATACACGTTGTTCCCCGTCCACTCATCCGACGGCACCTTGGGCGGATTCACCGGGCCTCCTTCTCGCTGCGACTGTGGGAACAATAGGTTGGGCGATATGACGTTATCAGGGCATTCCAACGCCGTCTTGCTCAGGATAGGATCCAGAACAGAAAGAGCCCAAGAAACCGCTTTTGAAACGTTCTCCTCGGTCCCGCCCAACACTAGCGGAGTGATAGAGTTGAGGCCCTGATACACATCGCATAGAAGTGTCTGTACGCTCAGATTAGGTGTGCCGACCTGCGCTGCGCCAGGCACGATGATGTTGCGCGGGTAGATGGAAAGGAAGCCGTCGGTGAGAGCCTGCACCGCGCCATACGGCGTATCGCGACGGTACCAGTTTTCTGGCCAGCGCTCAGGAACATACTTGAATTCATTGCTGCTCCAGTCATACTCGGCTCCAATGATGCTCATGACGCTCTTGTAGTTGGGAACGCCGCCGGCACCGTACGTGCCGTTGGAGAAGAACTGGGGGTAAAAAGCGAAGGCGCCCAGAGAAACAATCTGCGGGAAGGGGAAGTAGTACAGGAAGGGATTGTTGTTCTTGCTGAACCCTGCCGACTGGCCATAATGCTCTGCCATAACGTTCATGCTGAACTCTTTTTTGGGGTCATTGGCGGCAAAACCAACCATTTGCTTGACCAGACGAGAAGAGAGGTGGTGGTTGTCACCACAACCATTGTAGTAGTCTGGTCGAATGCGTTAGCCAAACGAGCTTCTCATGTTAAACAGCACTGGAACATACCTTCGCGGTTGGGAGACACATCCGCCTCAACGACAGAGTGACGGTTCAGGCCACCGATACCGTTCTTTCCTGAGCCAAGGTAGAATGAAAGCCCATCGAGGTCTCCGCTACCCAAGACAGCAAACGTAGCAAGGACCGTAGCAAGATCCGTACCCATGTTAAATCCCCTCGAAGTAGCCTCCAGAATCTGTCCAAAATTGACGTATCCATCGCGCGGCAGATACCCATGGTTGGCTAGCAGATTGAGGCCAGGACAAGGACCGCGAGAGTCATTGGGCCCAGGAGCCTGAAACTCGTAGCCAGGCTCAGGACGCTTGTTGTCCTGCTTGACGATAGCCTGACCGACCGAAGTCAAGAGGCCGTCCACCAGATCGCCCAGCGAGCCGAGAAGATTGCCAACGGGCTTGAGGAGTTGGGGCTCTGCAGCTCGTTTAGCAAGCTGCTCGTGTTCCATCTGCTCTCGGAGATACTGCTCCATCTCTGCTCGAGAGTTGGCGCCCAGCATGCCTGGGTAGGCAGCTGCTATGGCTGGCAGAGCCAGTGCAACGGTATGGGCGAACCTCATGATTTACGCACCGAGAGAAGGTGTGTACTGAAAGGCGAGAAAAGAGAAAGAAACGATTGTGGTTGAGGAGATTGATTCGGTGGACACTGTGGATTGACTTTATACACACTTTCCCTGATCTCCTGAACCAGTAGCTACAGTACATCCTCAGCGTGCCTAGCTATGACATAGTGATTAATGTATCTTTCCCCTTGCTATCCACGTTGAGAATGATCTTCACCAACAGTCGCCGAAGATGGTAGCCGTAGAGTAGGTATCATGCCTGCAGGGCTGCGGGGAAAAGAATCGACCCAATCATGCTTTGCGTAATCACTCGATTGTCTATCCGATTTCAGCGTTTCGAGTCCAGAAAGGTAACTACCGGACCCCCCACAATCTATCCAAGGATCGATATAACTGGGTCACTCGAGGTAATGGCGTAGTTCTTATTCTTAGCACGATGTTAAACTCAATGGAGAACGCAGAGACGGAGGTTTTTTGTCTAGGCGATCTCGATGACAAAGGGGGTATCGCTAATCCAAACGATGAAGTGTATTTGCTATGTACATATGCTCGAACAAGATGTTGTTCTGGAACGCAAAATGATGATGTTTTTTTGGTCTCCGCGGAAAGTAAGTACTCGAGTCAGGTTTAGTGTATCTGGCGACTGCAGCTCGTCAGACCTTCGGATATACCAGCCGAGGATCAATTGATGATGCAGTCTCCAAGGGTGACGACAGAGGGCTTCGTGGTGGTGTGTGCGAGCGAAACAGTGAGCAATTTGCGACTACAACCAATTCAAAACGACCGCCTTGTACCCCGTCTTTGCACTGGGACGAAGCGCATCAAGATACGCTTTGCGCTCCCACACAAAGATCAGCCGCAAAATCCCAGCCTCAGCACTGACCATCGGGTAATTGACTTCTGAGCAGAGCGGTCCCTTGCATCAAGCTAGCTTATTCCAGCCATGCGCATCGAAAACACGCCCAATCGAGATCAACAATGCATCTGGCGGCAGCCACTTCCCCCAAGTCACCATGTCGCGAGGCCACCAACACACACCCAGCCTCTTTTGTCTCCAAGGACAACGAGGCCAGTGCAAATCATGCCATCCGTGCCCTCAAGTCTTATTAAAAAGGACCAGATATCCCCCCGTCTGAACACCTTAACCGAAAAGCAAAAAAAGTGGTCCCTTGATGTCAGCACACTGCATGTGAAATTATCGAAATTGGGCACGCAAAGACAAAAGGAACACATGGCATTCCCGACAGCATGGAACATTGAAACAGACGCCCATAACCGTCCGGAAATCCACCCATAAGAGAGAGTGTCTGTGTGTGGCTGAATTAGTTCCCCTGTCGGATACTATATGTCGATCCAAGCTCATTTGAAGATTGATCGGCAGGGTCCCTACATTTCCCCTTTTGCATCAGCCGCAGAGTTTGGTCCGTACTATTAGCAACATCTAAAAATCGCTCGCGTTGTTGTCGTGGAAGCGGTTGTGTGCTGGTTGCGGCTGAAGCGATGGGAGGAACGAGCTTTGATACACAACGTCATCTAGGGCCGCGGAAGGGTTAGCAGGCAGGCGACCAGGCGGGCTAGCGCAAACCTTAACGCGAATGCGAGGTGAAGTGGTCCAGTTGTGCTGGACGGCTTGTGTTGCGAGGCAGACGGCTGCGTGAGCCAAGAGCAGTTATTGAGGACGTAGTAGTACGACAGGGAAGGGGTGTTGGTGTTTCGGTCTGCTCGATCACACCAACAATTATTCGATGCGCACGGAGTTGCGCGCCCGCTGCGATGAGTTCAACGTTAGATGGGCTTGCACTGTTGGGGAAGGCTTGTTTTCTCTGTGGAGAATTTCTTTTTTGGCCATCGTGTCGCCAATTGCAACGGTCGGAAACGTTCCTGCTCCTGAGGCTGGCCGTTGTGCCAAGATGGCAACGTGCTTAACGTCGCGATGCAGCAGCATTTGAGTTTATTCCACATGTGATGCTGGGACAACTACACTGTTAAAGGGCAGACTGAGCAATGGGCAACACACCTTTTTTCTTAGCGATCGTCAGAGTTGATCGACGATATGAAATGCTGTAGCAGAGAGGCACTTACTTTCGCTCTCTTTCGCATTATTTCGTCGTCTCGGTATCAGTGTGCGTAAGACGGTGGCATCTGTAATACTGGCTTTTTACAACAAGAGTCGCGATGTGGTGTTCACAAATGTATGAAAACCGCCCGTGTTGTTGGAAGAAAGGAATGGTAAGGCGGTATCCATGACTTTACGATGGTGCTAGCACGCTCATGCGGTTAAGAACATGAATCCATTTGGAGCTCAAAGTGTGGTCTTGACATGTGTTGACGTTGGGGAGCATAGAATGGTCTTTCATAACCCATGACTATGGTTCTTCAGAGCACTCTGGATAGCAAGAGTAGAGTATTTCATGTACGGTTATAGCCCAGTGAATAAAGGAATAGCAAAGCTGAGCAATCTTCTTATGTATTGGTGAGTGTAACGAGACGCGAATTGAGGAGACATATAAGTAGATGTCAATGGTAATCTCTCGGCACATGTTTGGGCGAGGATACGGAAAGAAGCCAG
Source organism: Curvularia eragrostidis (assembly GCA_020744315.1). Classification (NCBI taxonomy): domain Eukaryota; kingdom Fungi; phylum Ascomycota; class Dothideomycetes; order Pleosporales; family Pleosporaceae; genus Curvularia; species Curvularia eragrostidis. Next base: position 209,727 of record JAIRCK010000010.1, on the reverse strand, counting down.
ATCGTCAAAACTCAGTACATCAGGCGATATGGCACCTGATGTCATCTCATCGGGCTTGGAGTAAGACATTGCGTTTGAGATCTTCGAGAGGCGGAGTACATCATCACGCGGCTAGTTGTCAGAGCAATGATTCAGACGGTATGGTCTGCAACGAAGTCGATTGCCACTGCGGCGCAGCAGCATGCCATGGTAGAACTTGTATTTGTCATATAGTAATACCTTGGTGTAAGGTTAGTCAAACCGCAGTCGAGTCGATGCTCAGCGGCGCGCATGCGTCGGCTGGGGCGTAGCTGTTCGCATGAGGCGCAGCAACATGGCTTGTAACGCAGCGCCTCACCGCTGCGGATAGTCCCGCGTTGCGATTTTCGCCGCACTCTGACATATGAAACTATGGGTTGCTGCCGCTAGTATGGCGTTGGGTTCGAATGAGTTCTCGTGATGTCTATTGTTCTTGGCCACGTAAGGGTATGCATACGCTCTGTGCCGCGTGAGCGCATTCAGCGACTATCTCTTCTGCGGTCATTTGTAGTGATTTGAACCAAATGTCGTCACATTGTGCTCTATATGAGACGATCTGGTATGCGCGTAGGTGGCACACAAAGGATGGACCTAAAGGCATCGCGTAAGTGGCATCAATTTTCACGTCGGGCAGCCGTTTCTGCAGCCCGTATACCTGTAGACTAGCAAGTCTCAGAATGTCTTACTGTTGGTATTTTCCCTCGAGTCATGGCAGCCGGGTGATGCAGACGTACGCCACTTCTCAACGACCGTCGCTGCAGCCGTTGGAACAGTTGTTGGTAGAAGTCCGAAATGTCTTACTCTGCGACAATGGGCTGGTTTTGTATGCTAGAGACGAGCCTAAGCGCCAGAATCCCACAACACGGCCACCGAGAAGGCCACGCTATGGGTATCATGCAGAGTAGGAAACCCAAGCGTGCCCGTGTGGGGTGTTTGTGGCGGTCGTTGGCAAGACCCGCACATGGTGAATATGCAGACTATAATGGAAAATCATGTGCTGCAGTAGTTTGGCGGCTATTGGACGAGTCGAAGCACCGCAGAGACATTTGAGGGCGTAAGCCAGCTGGTGTTTGCGTTGGTGAGCTGAAACTGACGGGTGTGAACGAGACGGTGCACACGCCAAGATTTGGGAATAGAAACATATAACGGGCTTAGCGAATCAGTGAAGAGGAGACGAAGACTGGAGAAAAGGAAAAAAAAAAATTAAGGTGCTGAGGTTGGTCGGCAGCGGCGACGTGGCGTACCCAGCGGCGCTTACAACTGGGAGTTGAGTGCACAGGTCGGTCCCAGGGCGCAAGTATAGGCGAATGATTACTCAGACGACATTACTCATGGACGAGGTGGATGACCAAAGCAGACGTCACGGCAAGGCTGCCCCAGTGGGGTAGAGGACGGGGAGTAAGGCGTTCTGCGCGAGGCTGGGGGATGCCGGGCCACAGCAAAGCCAGAGCAGCAGGACAGCAGGGCAGCAGGGCAGCAGTGCAGTAGACGTCGTTCGCGCAGCGAGGTTAGATTGCAGAATGCGCAATGCCGTCATGGGGAGTCGTTAGATGCTGTGATAACGGCGTGGGTGTGGTGACAGTTTTTGGCGAGGCAGACTTGGTGGTGAAGGACAGGACGACTGGGGTGGGGTACTAACAATAGCAACGGAAGGCGCTTTGGCGCTAGCCGTCCTTGGCGGGTAGCCAGCGCACCGCCCGATCAGGGTGTGCAGTGCAGACGGTCAAGATAGATACAGCGACATGATGGCGGTGAGGCTGTGGATGGGTGTGGATGGGTGTGGGTGGGCGGGTGGGCAGGCCAGAGGCAGTGTGTTTCTGTGGGTGGACAGTTTGCACGTCGCAATATTGGCCGATGCACACACAAGGCCTGTACTGTACTGCGCTGTAAGCGACGTAGCGTAGTGGGTGGAGACATAGTAGTATGTATGGGTGATGGGTATGCCTGCCGCCGTGCACGCACCCCGCTGCCATGGCTACTTCCGTCTGAGATCAAGCCATGTGTCCAGTCACGTGCTCTGTGCGAGATTGCGATGGTGCTCCCCCCTCATCCTGCTGCTTCTTCCCAGCGACCTGTCTACGGGGACGCCGACCCCAGCGAACAGAGAGGCAGCATATATTGTTTCACGTCATTTCGGCACAAGCGATCGTCTGCTGCTTCGGCTTCCCCATACTGCCAGAGCGGCACACCGTCCAGCCTGGTGCCGTCGTGCGTGCCGCGCGCCCGCACACACCCATCACCGCACTTGGAGAAGCTGGAGGCGGAAATACCACCCACCACCCCTCAGCCAATTTCTCCGTCAGTGTGTGGTCGAGCGGAGCCACTTCGGGCTTGCACGCCAGTCTGGCCATGGCAGACGCCTGAATCGTACCATGCGCGGGATGGCAACACCCTTAGCTCGCTCTCGCTCTCTCTCTTTCTCTCTCGCTCTCCATCTCCGTGACTCGGCCCAGGCTTGCCGCGCCCGGTTCTCATCATGTCCCTCGCTGGGCCGGCAAACGGCAATCGTTTCCACACTGTCGCAAGCGTGAACCCATGGATTGGCCAAGTCTCAGCGCACGGCTATCTCTCGGTTACTGATGGTACATGCTCTACAGCGTCTGGCCTCAGGGCCATCACGTCTTCGCCGCGTCAAGACTCATTACCTGTCATGTCCAGAACTCCGCCAGGGCATGCCAGATAACCCCCCTCCCCAAGTGGAGTCATCCTGCAGGGGGGCGCTATCCATCTCAGATGCGTGCATCAGCCAAATGCTACCCAAGAGACGGGTCCCGTCCAGCTTTGCACACACACGTGCAGCCACCTGCCTGTGGCTCCTTGTGTACCAATGGAGCAGTTCAAGGCTGTATGCCCGTCTCACCTATGCATCGAGCCAGTGCCGCTCGTCTCCCTGTATCCTAGACAGCCATGTTATCCTTTGGGAACCCCGTGAGCCACTGTCCAGCATGCCGGCACATGAGGTTTGCCAGTCGGGCGGAAACTCGCGCAACTCGTTCTGCATCGTCCGCTTAGGAGATCCTTTCCGCCAGCCTCGTGCGCCGTGAGTTTTTCCTCCCAGGATTCTCGCCGTCGACTACGCTTGAGCCAAAACAGCAAATGCCATGGCTTCCGCTATGCCCTAACCGACCGACGGGTTTGTCCTTTCGCATCGCGAGAGCCGCCGCCGCTTGCCCGTTGCACTTTTTTAGGGTGCAGCCAAGTCGCCATGGTGGCATGGCCCATCAGAGACTTGGATCCTGAATTACGCGCCGGCTTCCCAGCTAACACGTCCTGGTCGCTCAACCTCATCCACGGGTCACGGCTCGCTTGCCCTTGTCCGTGTGCTGACGGGGATCATCGCAATCACCCATCGTCTCGGTTACGAAGGAGCTCAGCCCATCATGAAACAGACAACGGCCCTGGCCCGACAGTCAGGCTCGCAAGTGCCCGAATATTGCAACAAGATGCGAAGTTCCCATGTGCAACCACAAAACCCATGTCCATCAAGCTTCCACACGCGCAGCATGCCCGATGTACGCAAATGCAGGAGCTTGAGCCATGGAAACCGGTGAGGTCTGTGACGTGCGTCGTGCAGTTCGTCCTTGGATGCCGAGCACAAGTGCGTCAACCCTCATCAAATCCCACGCCTTTTTCACGTCTGGCCAAACCAGTGACGATCGGTGCCAAAGTGGACGTCCACCTGCTCTCATTTGCCCTGACCCGCCCTGAAAGGCTGACAAGCTCGGGAACACAACGACCAAGCTTTGCACGAGCCTACACACTAAGTATGTCAGGCCTCCCGCCTCGGGCGCCCTACCTGTGTGGAGATTGGGCCAGGGCCAGGGACTGCGGCACTCTCTGAAGCCGCTCCCAGGTGGGTGTGTGAGTGTGTACGTGCGCGCGGAGGGACTGCTTACCGTGCTTATGCTCTGGCTATTTGCACATGGACGAATAGACGCTTTGAGCGCGCGCTCGACTCAACAGCACACGCTTCAGGAAGCATGTATGCGTTGCAGAATTTTACCCCAAACTCACATCATGGCGTGCTATTCGGCCACGCACGATTTGCGCCGCGCTCGCAACGAGAGACATGGCTGTGGTTCTGCCGCGTGTGTGTGTATGTCCTGGTTGCGTATGGTGATGCATGATTACATGGGGGAGGGGAGGGTGCCCCCTGGCAGCAAGGCTACACGTGAGGCTACACAACCTACACATATGCCGCTCACGCACCTGACGGTCTCCACCTCCGCCAATGACTTCGCATCGCAACGCGAAACTCTCGGGCATATCTTGTCCTCTGCAGGGGCGATTATCGCAATTCCGCGACGAATCCTGCGCCTGCTCCCACAAGGCACTGCTCGGCATCGTCCCATGGGCCTTCTCTACAAGCGCCGTTGGCCTCATGTTCGTGAAGATAGTGTCATGTCCTCTTTTTTTTTGCCTCTGCAATGTATGTAAGCGGCAGCCGGATGGTGTACCGTTGCAGGATGGAGGGCTGAGCACTCGTCATGCTCTACGCGAATCTCTATTTTGGGGTCCTCCATGGCTTTCAAGCCACACGCCTCTGAGGAACCGACGCAAAGACCGAGGCGGGAACGGTCCGTAGCCTGGCCACTCACTACCCCAGTCATGTCCCAATTATGGCGCGCGGACGGCTCTTCGCCCAATGTCCACGACGGAACCGTTCGAAGGCAAGCCCGCCGCCATGCCCGCGGGCTCAGGCGCATGGTTTTGCTATAGACCTGGCCAATGCACTGCCTATGGCGGGTCCCTGGTAAGCCCCATGCCTACTTGTTGTGCATGCAGGCTTGCAGCGTCTATCTCTTCCTCGCTCTCGGGCAGCCACCCCTACCTCGAGTAGGGGTCCTTGTTCGGGGTTGGCTCAGGCACAGCCCGCAGATATTTACAGTCGTCTCCATAAACCTATCCGGGCGCAGCCTCTCTTCACCACAATTGTCACAAATACCTTGATTTGGAACGGCATCTTATCCCATTCTGGCCTTGTACACACCACGTTAAATTACCACCCTGGCAAGTGTTTCTTAATTCATCCCTCCCACTCCCGGTTGCCTGTCATTGTCCTGGGGAACTTGGCCGACACACCCAAGACATGACCACTAGCCCATAGCCATCTCCCGCACAACCAGATCTGGGTCTTTTTAGCTTCCTTTGCCCACACCCCCCACTTGAGCCTCCGATATCTGCTAGCCCCGTCACCTCCGCTTTGGATATATACCACCCGTCGCCACCTTCGTCAATCATGTCTGAACCCAGTGAGACCGGAGGCCTCCCATTGGATCCAACTACCAACCAGCTCCAAGGCAACGCTGCTACTACTACCCCTCCACCAACATCTCTTCACACCGAACATTTCAAAGCACTGTCATTGCACAAACAACCCAAGGAATCGAGGAGAGCCAGCCCTCGTCGCCGCCCGGGAGACATCCAACAGGAGCCACCAGCCCTCCGCACCAGCTCCTCCCGCTCTGAGGAGCAATCGACCTCGAGTCCTGTAGACATGGCGTCCCAAATGTCGCCTGTTCACTACACTAAGACTGGCCGCATCAGTAAAGCAAAAAAGGGTTTGAAGGTGCACAAGTGCGATACCTGTGGCAAAGTAAGTCAACACTTCTCGTCCAGCATCATGGCCAAACTGGTATCATGTCCGCTAACCGGGTCAGTCCTACACACGCGCGGAGCACTTGAGGTTAGTTCAAGCCCGCTCTTTTTCGAAACCAGTCTAACAATTCTTTAATTCAGGCGGCACAAGAAAAACCACACGCCAGATGACGCACTGGTGTGTGAAGTTCCTGGATGCGGCAAGGTATTCCATCGCATGGATCTCCTGGTTCGACACCAGGAGCGACAGTACGTGGAAATGGGACTACTTTTGACAGCTCGACACTGACACATGTGACAGCAACGAGGTCGGAAATAACTCCCGCCGGCAGAGCGTCGACGAGCCTCCAGTCCCTTTGCCCGTATCCACACCCGCTCTGGAGCCTTCCATCATGAGCGCTACACCCACTCTCCCAACTCATCCTTATTATCCGCCCGTCTCTCCCATGAATGAGTCGGCACCACCTCCAAGGTATAATCACGTTCAGTTTCGTACTCCTCGAACGCCTCAGGCTTTTTCCTCAAGTTTCAGTCATGTTCCTCGTTCTTCTCCTCAGTCTATTTTCAGCCCCAAGTGAGTTTCATTGTACATCTGCAACACATTTCCTATCTTTCAATACTTTTCAATGTCCATTTTTCTCGAGTAGGTGCTGACATGTACAAAGTCAATCTAAAAGCCGATCTTTTCAATTCGGCCGTCAGCTTGGATCAAATCTGGTACCAGTCGATGCCGGAGCGTCGGGTTTATGGCCCGAACCGTACAGCCCTACCCTAGGATATTCTTCTTCTAGCGGTTACGTGTCACCGATTGCACCGACCGACTATCCAATCTACAGCAACGCACCTTACCATCGAACACGTACTCCTTCAAACGCATCCTGCGTCGACCAGCCCGGGTGGTCCTTTGCATCACGCTCGCCTGCCTCCACCACATCCACCATGGCCTTTACTTGGCCCTCCACAGATAAGGGCCACACTGCTTCGGGCCTTGCTTACATGCACACCTCTTGCCCGATGAACACCATGTCCATTGCTACTAGTTTTGATGCTATGACCGAATTTGGGCATTTTGGACCAAAGAGCATGATGCAGAGAGATGAAGAAGAGAGAGCGATCCTCTTTGGAGATAATCAATACGGTATGCCTTCGATCGACAACACCTATCCGTTTGAGCAATGTCTTGACTATTACTGGAGGCTTTTCCATCCCACTTTCCCCGTCGTCCATCGATCTACCTCTGTGAGCTCATCGCCGATGCTACACGCAGCCATGGCAGCGATTGGAGGCCAGTACTCGAACAATACGAACATAAAGAAGCAGTCCCGAAACCTTCACGACCGGTGTGTTAAACTACTTCAAGTGGTAGGTTAATCGCATGGCCTACCGACCATGAACTAAACTAGTCGCAGAGGGATCATGAAGCAATGACCGAACCCGACCGACTGTGCGATTTTCAAGCGATATTTCTTATCGAGGTCATGTCTCAATATAGGGCTCGTCGAGCTGGCAAGGTTTTGTCGTCACAGTTCGACAAGGTGTATCACAAGGTGAGCTTAGCATTGGTGTGTATATTGGAACAGTATTAACAGCTTCAGGCTGTCGAAGACTGCAGACGCATTACCCAACGACTATATGAAATTGCGTCATCTCTCGACCAGCTCGCAGATCCAAGTTCGGATCTCTGGCATGAATGGATCGAGTTGGCATCCTGGCAGCATTTACTCTTGTCTTGTTACATTCTCGAGTCTCAACAGTCTCTCCTACTTGCTCGCAAACCTCTGCCTTCTCTTCTCCAAGACACGGCCTTTGATCTCCCCTTCCCTGGGCATACCTCACTATGGGACGCTACGGATCTGGCGTCGTGGGCGGCGGCAGCTGGGCAACACACCTACACGCCTAGATACGTATATGAGGTAACGCCTGAGTCGACCTCAGTCAGCTTCGACACTTTCCAGTCAGCTGTGTTGATCGCTGCTCACTACAAGTGCTCTGAAAATTCTTCGTCATATATCTCGTCGCCAACTGTATCGGGAATCGAGCACCTTCTCTCTACTACGCCCGTCAGCATGCGTGTACTCTCTACGGCCAAGCTCGTACAAGTGACACCTCTCCGCGCACTGCTCGCTGTGTCGGGGGAATCGTGGATCCTTTCCGAAAAGGTCGAGACACCGCAACTCCTCTGCACGCTAAAGACGAGTCTTCGGACCTGGGTGACTCAGTTCTGGTCTACCCCTGCCTCCGAAGATGCACCAGTCAAGTCGGCCATGCGTCTCTCAGTCGAAATTCTACAACAAGCTTTGCAAGAGCAAAGACTCGGTATACTACCAGAAATAGGTACTGACATGGGTATATATTTCGCGGCCTTGGTCCTCTGGGTCATCACCGTGGCTGCCACCACTCGCTTCAGGGGTCTCACAGTAGAAATTACGACGAAGCAAGGCCGAACTCGGGGCCAGTCCCTATCCCAACCGATGGCCAGCTCGATCAGCATGGCTGCTGCTCAAATGCCAGACCAATCTTCGGCATGCATGGCTCCCAACTCCGTGCAGCAGAGGAGTTTGCTTTCTCCGAACCCCCCTCACTCCCCCATCATCGAGGCAACGCCGGAAAACCCCATCTTGTCGCACGCGCAAATCACCATCAACACAATCTCTTTTCTCAACAATGCGCCACTGGTCTTTTCCGATGCGGCAGGATCGGCAGCAGACCTCTCGCGCTACCAATTAGGCTGCGTGAGCCTGCTTCTCTGGGTCAAGCTGCGACTGCGTGGTGTATCTCTCGACACTCAACACAGTGCTGCCGATGATTTGGAAGCCAAGTCTGGACTTGGCGAGCTGCTCGATGGAGTGACGGGATCGCTCGAGCGCATTCTGAGCAACGGGTGGAGTGGATGGGGTATTTGATTGCCAGGTCAACCCATCTGATTTGTGTGCTACGCCTACTTCGTTTCTTTATACCCTCTTCTTTTTTCTTTCTATTCGAAATGCATTGTCATTTCCCCTTCTTACAATTTTGTCTTCTTGACGGGTTCTCTGTTGTTCGCATAGCATGCGATTGCGCATATCAAGAGGAGTTTTTGTACTTGTTTTTTCTTATACCCTCGTTTACTCATGTCGCCAGGACTGGATTACGACTTTGACGATGTCATTTTTTTCTACGGTGGATACCCCTTGATGTTGTTTTCAACATTTTGCATAGTTGCAGTTCATGTTTGTGTAACGCATAGTTTTTTCTTTTATTTTGTTCAGCATAGTCTTTGTTGGAAAGCGACGGAGACGACTGTATGGTATATGTGTTATCGTATCTTGAGTCTTTATTTCTTCCAAGTTTACTAGGCAAATGACATTGCTCTACTATATATACTTTCTGCGAAAGAGTTGGTACTATCCCTCAACACCTAGTGAGAATCACTACGCAATGAGATGGATTTAGTAATTCGATGTCCCGTACATCCTCCGCGCTAATATATAAAGTTGTACTGAGTTTTTTTAATGCTCTTTAGCCATTTCACACCCAGTATTTTTGTACGGCGAGAAAATTATCAACGCGTTGATGTTGCCGCTGATTGGTTCGAGATGGCATCGAGAGGCGTTCCATGCTTATTCCCCCTGTTCTACCGTGACTATTAGTGTGCTACTACTTCTCCCGCGAACAAGCTAAGCGGAGATAACAAGGAGGAGTAGATACCATCAGCATGCAACAATCCATCTCATCTTTCAGCATGGCGAGTGGCATGCTTTGCATATCTAATGCAAAAATTAACGTCATTCGCAAAGTGCTTCTCTGCACTCTGGAAGCGCCCGTTTAGATGGGACGAGCATAGCACAATGTTTCAGTCAAGTAGCTAATGTGAGTAAAGCTCAGCTAATCTTTCTCAACGTGGACTACTACATCATTACACTTCAGGTCGATACCATGTCATGATAGCCTTGACCAACAATCTGTTCCTAGGACAAATTGTTTTCATTGAGTGTAACGAGTGACACTATCATATCAAGACAAAGAGTCTACCCCCCTCAATCTTTCCTCGAAAAACGAAACACAAATCCACCTTCATACCCAAACCAACCTCATTCTTACCATCACACTTCCAAGAACGTCTCAACAATATCCGCATACCTCGCCGCATCCTGCAACCCCACCCATCCATCCCCTTCCTCCCTGCCCTCAGCAAAAGCATACAGCGTCCTCATGATATCCCTGCCCACAATCGGCACCTCCTTCTGCTCCTCGCTCCAATCCCACGCCACCTCCCTCACCTCATCGCTCGCAAAATCATGCACTTGAATCGTCACCGGCCCATCATTCTCGGTAAACTGTAAAAACGGGCTGCTCGTCGACACGACCTTGATCTCACCGCGCTCGCAGTTGATGGACCAGGTCAGCGGCGGCGTGCCGGGGAAGGCTGGACCCGAGCGGAACTGGAATGAGAGGGTTGCGTTGGGTACTGTTTGCGGGGACGAGGCTAGCGCGCCGTGCAGGGTGAGGAGGTCGGGTACGTTGGAGACTGTTTTGTCGACGATTTCCTGGGTTGAAGGGTCCTGGATACGGATGCTGGGGCGCTGGATTTGCGAGCGCGAGGAGATGTGGGAGGGGTCGAGGCGGCCGACGGCGGATTGGACGAAGTCGAGGACTGTAGCCATGAGGGTTAGCAAGTACGATTGGAGGGGGGAGGTAGTGCGAGAGTAACTCACCATGTCCAACTGGGATGATGATGAAGTTTCCGCCGATTTCCTTTTGTGCAAAGTAGCTTAGTTTCGTGGGTAGAATGTCTCTGTTGTTCAAGCCTCCAAACGCTTGAACGCTTGAACTGAGTACTTTGCCTAAATCCCCCTTTCCTTCGGCTAGGAGTTCTCGTATTTTGACTATGGGCGGGGCCCATCGTCTCTGCAAGCCCACTGCAACTCTAGATCCGCTCTTCTCTGCTGCTTCAACCAGATTGTGGATTTGCTCCTTGTTCGCGGCAATGGGCCACTCTAAAAACACGTCTTTACCCGCTTTTACGCTTGGGAGAATGGTCTCGTAGTGTTTGTCTACCCGCGTGTTGCATATCACGAGATCAATGTCTGGGTCGGCTGCCAGATCCTCGGGACTACCGTAAGCTTTGATTGTGGTAGGTAGTTTGTACTCCTGGATGGCAGCCTTTGCAGCGTCGACGCTGCTATTAAGCAATGCACCGATGGTGATTCTTGAGCGCCCAGCGGGCGTGAGGAGTGCAGGGAGATGGGCAGCGGCAGCCCATGATGTTGCGGCCGAGGACGAGAGTCCAATGAGAGCTGCGCGTACGGGCAGAGCTTTGGGTGACATTTTGCTTTGGATAAACACTAGTATCGCATGTGAAATGTTTTTTGGTTTATTTTGGCACGATAGATTGTCGAGCGAAGCAGGGGATGAAACGTCAAAGAGATCCTTTTTGAGAACAACCACTAAGGGAATTGTGGCAAAGCGTTACTGTCTACCTCAAAAGCTCCATCAATTTATATCATCAATCGAGCCATGTACTCTCGACTACACCACAATGCACGGTGGTGGTTCAGGCTGTCTTTGTTTTGTGATTTGTAAGCCTAAGGCATTTATAAGCTAGTAAGATTGTAGGCCAGCAGGATGGTAGGATGACATCAAGTCACGCAATATTAGACGGAGGGGCTACCCCAATGAGCTCTGCAGGATTACAAATGCCATAGAGCACGATTCAGTCGAAGGATGGATCCTGTGTTGGCATCACAAGGGTTTTGTTGGAGGAATTGTGGTGATGCTGAGATATTTCTTATCGTAGTTTGGATATTCGGGTGGAGACCAATATGCATCTTACTTAAGATGATAGAGATGACGGATTGATCGAGAATAGAACGGTATTACTTTCCCAGGAGGCGTGGTGGAAGACAACCTCCCATAGAGTACATGTTATGGAAGTGTTTCAAACAGAGGAGGAGAGGTTGCTAGAGCGGCGGCAGGATGATATAGCGTACTCGAGTAGAGTTTCGGATACACGTACCCGTTGCTTGAGCCGAATACTTCAGACGAGCCTTTTCATGTGATTTATATATGGGAGCTTCTCTGTTATAACTACAGGGGTCCTCTCTGCGATTTGTGGGTCAGATCTACAACTTTACAGCAACCAAGTCTTGACATGCCGGGATGGGCTAAACTATGCTTCATTCTTACCAAATGACCATGTACACTGAAAGAGGCTCAAATTCAAGGCTCGGGTCAAGGCAGCCGAAGCAGGCTATGGAAGCATTCCGAATCCGAAGCACGAGGGACTAAGACGGCGATTGATACAGGGTGGTAAAGAACAAAACCAGCTCACATCGCATACGCATGAGCGCTGACACGCTATCAGCAGGTCTATGGGGGCACAGGCGGTTTACTTTGAAGTACGCAGTGCCAAGTGTGCCTTTCGGAAAGCACTCGGCTTCCGAGTTCCGACTGGGGTAGCTCGCGGCTGGGGCAGCAGGGATCATAGCTGTCGAGCTTTGGTCCCTGCATGTGCGAGAGCCATGGGGGAGACTCTGGTAGAAGACGCAGCAGCGAGAAATGTTACTCAATTGTCTCGGCGAGAACAAAACAGACAAGAAATAAAATCCGAATAGGTAAAGAACGATTCCCGTAATGTGTAAAGAAACAGTCGTTTAGGTCTCGGTTCCTGGTATCTGGGCCAGAGAGCAGGTTCAGTGGTACCGAGTCTATCTGTAGCCATCACGGCCGCTTATGCAACTCAAGAACACATGGCAAAGTTTTGACAGACTGGGCAATATAAGCAGCGACACCTGAAAAGGAGATGGTGCATTCCTCGGAGGTGATATTCGACTTGGCGGGTACTGCCGCGCTACAGTGACGATTCACAACGTCGCCTTTGAGTATCGTTTAGACATGGACCGAAGCCCCAGCCTACACACAACATACACATGGATACATCGCCTTAGAACAGGACGGGCCGGGGCGCCAATGGCTCAGACGGAGAAGGTTGCGAGCGGGCTCGACTACGCCGGCTAATACGAATGGGGCCTGACTGGAGCGGGGCTATGGGACCGAGGCACGTCTACGGCGTGCTTGTGAGACGCCGTCCACGCGAGCGCTCAACAGCTTATAGGCGGGCTAACGGTGCCGCTCTGGCTCTTGACTGAACCCCTCGCATCCTCCCTCTGTCTCTGCATTCACGACACAATGGCTCAGATGGTCCCCTTTGAGCACACGCCCCTGGACAACATTGCGCCTACGTGCGCCAAGGTGCGCGCCAGCTTCCTCTCGCACAAGACCAAGCCGCTCGAGTTCCGCATCCAGCAGCTGCGCAAGCTGTACTGGGGCTTCAAGGACAATGCCGACCTCATCAAGGAGGCCTGCAAGCGCGATCTCGGCAAGTCCGAGTTCGAGACGTACCTGACCGAGATCTCGTGGTGCATGAACGACTGCATCTGGATGGCCAACAATGTTCCGCGCTTTGCAAAGGACGAGGCCGCCGAGGACATCCCCTGGACCAACAAGCCGCTCCGTCCACGCATCAAGAAGGATCCGCTGGGCGCCGTCTTGATCATCGGGTATGCTGCGCAATGCCGTGTTACGAGGCCTACCGAGGGGTACTAACCACCAAACAGAGCCTACAACTTTCCCATTCAACTCACCCTCGGCCCCCTGATTGGTGCCATTGCAGCCGGATGCACAGCCGTCGTCAAGCCCTCCGAGTCTTCGCCCAATGCTGCCGCTGTGATCCAAAAGATCCTGCGCGACTCCGTTGACCCCGACTGCTACACATGCATTCAGGGCGCCGTTCCCGAGACCACCGCTCTCCTTGACCAGAAGTGGGACAAGATCTTCTACACGGGCGGCGAGACCGTTGCCAAGATCATTGCGAAGAAGGCTGCTGAGACGCTCACGCCGCTGACGCTCGAGCTGGGTGGCAGGAACCCTGCCATTGTCACAAAGCATGCTGATCCCAAGCTTGCCGCGAGGCGACTGTTGTGGGCTAAGACATTGAACGCCGGTCAAGTCTGCCTCAGCCAGAACTGCACCTTTGTCGACCGCGAGATCCTGCCCGCTTTCATCGACGAGATGAGGAAGCAGCTTCAAGAATTCTACCCAGAGGGCCCCCGCAAGTCGCCAGACTACGGCCGCATTGTCAACGAGCGCCAGTTCAAGCGCATCAAGAAGATGGTTGACGACAGCAACGGCAAGATCGTCATTGGCGGCACCATGGACGAGTCGGACCTCTTCATCGAGCCCACCGTGGTGCAAATCAACGACATGAACGACAGCATGGTCACCTCTGAATCCTTTGGCCCGCTACTGCCCATCCTGCCCGTCGACAACCTCGACGAAGCCATCAGAATCGCCAACGAGCTCCACGACACCCCGCTTGGTACCTATGCCTTTGGCTCCAAAGCCGAAATGGAGAAGATCATCAGCCAGACACGCAGCGGCGGTGCCTCGCTCAACGACGGCTTCTTCCACGGCTCCATCCCCACCCTGCCCTTTGGCGGCGTCGGAACAAGCGGCCAGGGCTCCTACAGAGGCAAGGCCAGCTTCGACACTTTTACCCACCGCCGCAGCGTCACCACAACCCCTGCCTGGATCGAGGGCCTCATGTCCGTCCGCTACCCACCCTACACGCCCAGCAAACAGAAGAAGATGATGGACATGAACGACATGAAGCCAAACTTTGATCGCAAGGGACAACCCCTTGGATGGGGCTCCTGGTTCATGGGCCTGCTGGGCGTGAAGAGTCTGGCGGTTGTTGTTGGTGAGTGAAAAAAACTCCATTTATTTTATCCAAGGAAACTTGGACTTTGAGAATGATGGCCTAACTTTCCTTCTCCTAGCGGCTTTTGCGGTCAGGTTGTATCTTCAGCGCAAGTCGAAGTTGTAGATGCGTGCTGGATGCTTCGTCTCGCACCGTGCAACTTGCCATATGTGTGTAATGTGAGTGCGGTATGCCTTGGCAACGTTTTTTCTTCTTCGTGTGGAGAAAGTGGAAGACTTTTTTTTCTGGAGGTGGGCCGATGGCGGTCGCTGTTGTGTAAATTACAAATTCATCGCTTGATACCTTTACCATGGTTTTCGTTCTTTGCCCTATCTTGGCATGTCCTTACATTTTCCTAACACTATCTTCACAAATACTATCCCTCACCACGTTGCGAGAACCTTCCCATATCCAGAAAATCAACAAGTATCAGTCACCAAAATCTGCCCCACGATTACGCATTTGAATCTTACTATTTCGTTTGTGTATTCTAGGTCTTTCCTAATCATCTAACTCCTACTGCCTAGAGAAGTACAATCCTTGTCGCTGCTATGGCGGCCTTCATGACAAGGATATTATTTTATACTAGGACTAGAGTACCTCCATCGCGTTGCTAATACTAAGCTTTCGCTAACCCTAGAGTCCGTCATGTATCATATCCACCCACTAGAATCTCAGGATCACACTGATAGGTTGAAGCTCGGGCCTTGTACGAATAAATTCCGTCCGATCTGCGATCTACTTTGTAGCTCTTCGAGCTACGTCCTGTCAAGTAAGCTAGCCCGTCTGATACGCATGTCTGTAGCCAGTATACTGTCCCAAGCATACCTATCACTACTACCACTTATTATGATACCGCATAGGTAGTTTGCTAATAACTATGTTTCATGCTGTAAATTACACAGCTCTACCTATTTTACAAAACCATCTGCATCGCATCTAGAGGCATTCTTTGTAACAGAGCTATCACGCTGAAAAGTGATGAACACAGTACCATTCCCTTGGCTGTTGGCTGCGCTCCCGAGCTAGATGTTGATGTTGTTCTGCCCGTAGTACTAGTCGACGACCCGAAGATTGGAGTATCAAACGACGTCGACGTCGCAAATAGCGGAGTAGTTGTTCCCATCGTGCTCGATTCCGTCGTAGTCTAGCCTCCATTGTTAACTTCTCTACGAGAAAGAAGAAGAAGGAGAAACCAAGTAAAATGGTTTTGCTCAATGGAGAGAATATGTCATACCTGCGCGTTTACGAATAGCGTACTTCCGCCTGGACAATGTTGGTACTCCCAAAGTTGCGTCACATCAGCACTGGAGAACAGGCAGAGTCGACTGCCGTCAATCTCACACCCGCTCGCTAGGCTCAGCATGCTCTTTGAACACAAGCAGCTCGTGACGCCTGGGCCATTGTTTGCCGATGCGCTACATGACGAGGCACCTCTACTCCACTGGTTGCAGTTCTCTGCAACAGACGCACAAACGCCTTGTTGGACTGTGGCAGTCGGTTGAGCTACTGGCGGCGTAGTGATGGGTGCGGAAAGGTAGGCATCGCAGGTCTTGTGCCATTGGACGAGGATGGAGTCGAATTCGGAATCGTATGAATCTGTCAATCCGCATTGACGAAACTCTGACTTGCAACTTGAAGTTTTTGCTACTATCAGCCTCAAAGAGAAATAAACTGCGGTTTGGTTGTAGCAATTCTTACCCAACCCATGCATTAATGTAACTCTGTGTGCAAAAGCATTTGATGATGGCGCTCTTATCTGTCAGGCTGTTGCAACGGTTTAGATTGGCCGTCACTGCATCACAATTTGGAAAGCTGCTAATTTTGCCAACGCAGTTCGACGGTGTGAGCGATGTGAGCGAGCTCTGAGCTACCGCTATCGGGCATAGTAATGAAGCAATTGAAAAATAGAGTAGTGACAACATAGCTTCTGAGTTTTGTTATAGTCAGTCTGGGGAACAGATTTTTCTCATATCTTTATCTATCTAGCATTGTGGCTTGATGGTGTGTGCAGCCTCCGTGCACAGGACCCTTGGTGCGCCAAGCTAAGGGTTGCGTGAAGAGGGCTAGAAGAATGTGTAGCGATTCTAGCATCACGCCGACCACTAGATTATTACGGAAATTCTCCGACAAGTGCTTCAAGCTGCAAATGTGTCTAGCCGGCATGATTTCAATTACTGAATGTGTGGGGTCACCTGAGGACTCATCTTGGAGCTGAAAATTAGTATGATTTAGTCGAGGCACTACTGGTCTACCTCTAACTGATGATTGGCTATACTCGTGTGGCGTATAGTCACTCTCGCTTCCTCCTACGATTTTCTTTGACGAAGAAAATAAAGTTTTGGTGCGGCTGAGTATAGCAAGATTGCCGTGTGCGGGGTGACTCGCTGGCGCAGTCGAAGTTCAGAAACGGCGACTACAGCAGTGGCCGAGCCTTTCAGGGGCCATCTGCATTCAAAGATGGAGCACGGATGTGATATTTTGTGCATATTTTATCGTGATGCCCGTTAAGCTGCCCGAGCTGATCTTTGCCCATTCTCCTTGGCTGCTTGAAGGCCCATATACATCCATTGTGCAGATCACAGAAACGTCCTCCATATCCCTGCATTGTTGTTGGTACTTTACCACTTAATATGCTGGGACTCAATTGGCAACGCATTAGAAATGTCGGATGGATCCCAACGTCCCTCAAACTTCCCATACTTGTTACCTTTGTTGTCATCGACACCGCCATCATCGTCTGTCTTATCATACTTTCTGCTCGATCTTCTTCAGGCAATGGCTTTGTTACGGTTGGAAGTCAAAGCGTGTCTGTAATGGACATCAAATGGAACATCGGCCTTTTATGGACAACCTTGCCGGTTTTGGTATTTCGCCTCCTAGGCATGTACTGGGAGTGGATCACAAACCCGATTTGCGAACGCCAGCCATACGTGGACTTACTCAAGAATGGTGGGGCTACAGCAAAAAAAACTGTTCTCTTGGACTACCTAGCGATACCTGTCTTTTGGCGGTGGTATACTGCGCTCAGAAATGGACACTTTCTGGTCGGCGTCTGTTCATTATTGACACTGATCATGTCCATCGCAGTCAGTGCATTGTCAGCAAGATTGTTTGCAGTGCGAGCAGTACCTATCGCAGCAGAGGTACCTATATTGTTCAATACGACATTCAATGAAGCGGCTATAAACTATACAGTGGACTGGATCCCGATTCTTGACACAGTTTCCGCAGTGAATGTGTACGACGGGGGTTTATTGGGCTGGACAGATCAACAGTATGCGTTTCAGCCTTACCAGGTGCAGAACTCTGTCCTCCCTGGGGACGTAGTCACCGCACAGACCAAAGCATACTCGGCCAACGTGAATTGTAGCGCATTATCAAATTATCAGCTTTCCCTGAAGGATGTCCGTCTCACCATGACCGCCAGCGATCGGGGTTGCGACATCACCACAGACTTCGTGGTAGATGACACGCAGAAGGTGTACTTCAAAACATCCTCGATAACTACCTGCTCCGCCGATGCCTGGTTCGGCCGACTTGTGTTTGTGGCTGCCGAATACTCTTCCACGTCCGCTACCAAAGTCGACAATGTCTCCGTTCTCTCGTGCGTTACAAACTATCGCGCCTCATCTGGAAAGTTGACTACTCTTTCCAAAGCTGATTCTACGGTTCCGACAATCCAAGAATTCCAAGCCACGTCTACCGACGATACACGCCTAACTCAATGGATTGTGTTCGAGCAAGGCATACTCTCTGCCACAGCATTCAATCCAAAGGCAATCTGGTCTACCTCAGTGTTTGGCAACGTGGTCCTCTACTACGCGCAAAAGCTGGCAGGGGCTAACTACCTTTCTACTGGAGTACTTAACCGTGCAATTTCGGACATCTTTTCAGCTACCTACCTTACTTGTGTGGCGCAAAATGCTTTTGAACCGCTCGCAAATCCAACAACAATTACCGGCCAGATCTTGACGATGACTGAACGGCTTTACACCGTCAACGGAATCGTCTATGTTATCGTGGTGATCTTACTGTTGAATTTGTTCACAATCGTCGTCGCGATGTGGCATGTCAATACCCATGCCACGATCCTGGAGGAGCAGCCATCAGGACTGCTCGCATATGCCGCAATCTTGGAGAAGAGTCCACTGTTAGACGCAGCGGCAGAAATGAAATTGCAGAACAACGAAGGGGTAGTTGAAGAAGCAAGTCACGGAGAATTTGCACATACGTATTGGAGAGGAATTGAGGAGACGAATGGAGCAGGTTGGAGGCTTGTAAAATCAAGATAAATATAAAATGTAATCTGCGTCATGTAAAACGAATACATATACTTCACTCACAAGGGCCATTCTCGCATGATAGCCTTACGAACCGCCTCACCGAACGCCGCTGAACCTGGCTCCAGGTTTATTCCGTGCGCCTGGGCCCATTGCGTCCGATATTCCAAAGTGTCAGGGAGGCCACGAGCTAGGAAGTGGTCTTTGCTAGAAAGTCGGTCTATGGTGGCTGTTAGAATCACCTTGAGAAAAGACTTTGTGTGTTTGAAAGCCAGTGGTTGTGTGAACGCTATGGGGGGCTAACTTACCTAGGTTCAGAGGGAATCCTCCCACCGTTCCTGTTCCTCCTGACGTTGCGCCGCCGACAACATTTACTCGGTGCTGCTCTAGCCCGGGCTTGAGGACATTGTCGAGAAAGAAATTGAATGCTCCGACAAGCATTGACTGGTATGGCCCTGGGGAAGCCTGGGATGCAGATGGGTTCGCATTTTCACTGAACGATGAGGCTGATGACCTGGGAGTTTCCCTCGCTTCAGGTTCGGGCTGGCCTGAGGAAGATGCAGAGGTAGATGAAGACGAAGACTCGCTAGGAACAGAGATCCCAAGAAACTCTCCAGCAGTAGTTTTCCCAGGCCTTGGGTCTTGGGACAGTTCTTGGATGATGCGTAGATCCTTTGGGTCAATAATGTCACCGTAGTGGCGATCGATCATCTCCTTGGCATACGCCTTTATATCTTCAGAGTCCCCGCGCCACTTGAGACACTCTCCTGTATCCTCACCGAAAGAATGATACCGGCGTCCGTGCTGGTACTGCTTCAACTCGTGGCCGAGCACACCTCGCCATCGCCGCAAGCGTTCGCCTAGCCTCGTTTCAAACTCCGCTTTTTCCTCTGGCTCAGAGACATTCCAGAAGTTTGTGACGGCCGTGATCTGGGCTGCGTACTCTGGGCCGCAGAGCTTGGAGACGAAGGCGACGAGCTTGTTATCGACATCCTCGGCGCGGTTGTCGTTGATGCGGGTGACGAGCATGACGCCGACGATTTTGGCGTAGCGGCGGACGGCGTTGATACCCCGGATGATCTCGTCAAAGATTGCTTGCTCCTTGTTCGTATCGAAGCCGGGTGTGTCCATGATGTAGTATCGCTTGCGAGAGGGCTTAACGCGTTCGAGTTGATATTTGAGTGTCACTTTTCAGGAAGACTGCATTAGATGTGCAAAAGCAGATTTGTGACCATGATGGCAGGCTTCTTTCTTACCTGAGTTGGGACTGTTTCCCGAATGGCCTTGAGCATTGGTGAGATATTCGAGAAGCGCGGATTTTCCTACGCCGGTTCTGCCGATTAACATGATCACGTTTGCTTCACCCGGCGACCTGTGAGTGCTGTCAGACTATTCAGTTCATGTTGTAATACGGCAGAAACAGTTACATGGTCCTTATCTCTTTGAGGCACTCAGCAGTGCGCGCTTCGACAATAGGCGCGCATTTTGTACCGCTTGGTTCAGAGCTTGAAGCCATTCTTTGTTGAAATTTGGATGGTTGGCCTACGCTATTAGTAGTTCTCAATAAATCTAACGGTGAAAGAGATAATGAAGCAGAAGTACTGAGAAAGGCTGAGGAAAGGCAACAGTTATAGGTGTAGGCTGAGCCTTTATGCAATCATTCACCCGCATGGCCTCTTTGCCAGCCCTAAGCGCCGCAGCTACCCCGCAATGTGAAGCCCTATAGCATTAGCATGATCTATTAGAAGTGAGACTAAAATAGCCTCAGCGGGCGCCTAGACATTCATGCTATGTAAGGAGCCAATCACGGAAGAGTATCAACTTGAAGTACCATAGTATAGTAGTCCGCGTTGAGAATAATTCAATGAGCTTCACTTCTATTATTTACTCAACTAAAATATTGCACTACAATTATCTTGTGATGCAAAAAGGCTCAACTTCAGCGATCTGTAGAAGCCTGATAGATATACCGCAACGTGTCTTATATAAAAGTATACTTTTAGATTATAAAAAACACTTCAAAATAATAGCTTGTATAGCAGATATATGAGTATGTTATTTGATACACTAAAGAATAAATCTAAGCTAATCTGCCACGAAGAAAGACAAACTATTCCCATTGAATTCATTCCATAGGTAGCGGACGAATACATATATCCTTCTACAAAAGGGAGGAAATGTAAGATCTATCCATCAACACCATCCACTCTCCAACCAAACCCCAACACTGAGACTCCAGTCCCCTCCTAATAATTTCCCGGTTCCGACGCCAAACAGCCGCCATTCTACTCCAAACTCTATTGCGGAGGGAAAAGGCACTGTGTCGCACCATCACTATAAGCCGTACACGGTTGGCCTTTCTTCCCATTGCACTTTTTTTCGCAAAACAAAATCAGTCCCAACTCCAGTATCTGCAAATACAATACAATAGCTAACTTACACTGGTGTAAAACCCCTTTACATAATCGCATGCAAACTTTTGACATTTACCATCCTGTACGACCTCGCAAACGTCATTGATGCCCACCCCAACGCACACCTGTGTGTACACGTCAGCATCCGTAACTCGCCTTTTTTTCTTTCTAGAGGTTGAACTACTCACGCCGACACAGCCACCGTTGGCTTTCGGGCAACTAATCGAATCATCGCGTTGTGTAAGAGGTGATGCAGACACAAGCCATAGCGGCAGAATGGCAAAGTAGAAGGCGTACATTTTGGCGCGCAGGCTAGGGGAAATAGCGACTGAATACAAACGGCGAAATAGGGGTGGTGGAAAAGGCAGGAGAGAATTCGGATTTTATATATAGTAGCTTTCCTATAATCTTAACGGCACAAAAGGCAGCCCTCCACTGCCGAGATTTTCCTTCCTATTGTTCATTGGGATAGAAAAAGTAAGCATATAAGATGATTTAAACTTTATTGCTTGATTACTGCCGCTATATCCCAGGTCATGGGATAATCTGACAAGGAGATATTAGCAGACATTCAACACATATGTGGTGTTATGTCTGGGGTCATAAGCTATATGTAATGATTCGTGTCACATATGTCGAATGGCGATTGATATAGAGTAGCAGGAAGAGCGACAATCGGGCTGTCGTTGATGTGATTCTTTGAAGTCCAAATGGGTGTTGGCAGCACAGACGCTGGCTCAGTGATCTTCCGCTCGCTCGCTGATCATCTCACGTCATCAACATGTCCGCCATGGCACAGACTATTGTCACGGTACGGACTCTCCGGAAGAACTGATACATGTGGGATCAAAATATGCTGTTGGAGATTTATGCAACACGATTCATGCTACAATCAACAGAATGCGATTGATAGGATATAGGTTAAAATCTGACAATGTCAGCATCACTGCGCTTGCCTCAAACAACCTCTGTGCGCGTAATAATGTAATTTGAAATGGTATATCTCCTGAACGCCATGCTCATATCCCAACGCCAAACGGTCCTTCATTATGTTCCTCTAGTGGCTGCATCCCATATCTTGGTGATGCGACTGTGTATTTACCGCCTGGCCTTGACGTTGAATGGGCTCTCTTCTGCAGCCTTGTACGAGTCAAAGGCGAACAGACTGATGAAGTAGAGGGCCGCGAATCTGATTATCAAATCGGTAAAGCCGCCGTTACCCATCAATACGCGCTGTATTCCCGCAAACGGACTGTCTCCAACTGGCCGGCTAGGTTCTGTGGCTGATCCGAGTGTGCGTCCTTTGGATTGGAAGACGGCGGAGCCGGCACCTGGGCCAGATGTATCGCTGGCGGCTTTGCGAACTGCGGCTGTAAGGGCTGAGGGATTTGCGCCGCGGATGGTTTCGACCACCGAACCAGACTTGATGACTAGGAAAGTCGGCATGCTGCGAACAGTTCGTATTAGCGCTTCATCTATCAAACGGTGGTTCTTGGAAAGAGTTGAACACTCTTCCATGCGGATACACATACGCGCTAACGCCGTACTTCCTTGCAACATCCTGCTGGCTGTCCACATCCACCTTGACAAACTGCAGCTTTCCTGGCTTTGTCTCCTTCTCTGCTAGGCCCTGGAAGACGGGCGCAATGGCTTTACATGGTCCGCACCAGTCGGCGTAGAAATCTACAATGGTATATGTGGATTGCGAGAGAAGTTGGGAGAAGTGCGAGGATGAGGTTACGGCGATAATTTTGCCCGACATGGTAGTGAGTATGACCAGTTTGGTATTATGCTCTTAAGACAAGCAGTTGCAGTGGATTGGTAGTGGAGTGGATGTGATTTGCGGGGAGGACAGCTTGCGACTAGGATGCGCCACTTCAGAGCTCTGGTGGGACGTGCGCTAATCACTAGCTCACAGAGGCGCGTCGCATCATTTTACACTGCATCTTCTTGTATTCACTACAAGGCCGCTTAGGTACATGCAGTGAATCGACATAGCTAGTTACAGCTGGGCATGCGGGAGTATATGCCACCTTTACATGTATCCTCATGAGCCCATCACAATCCATACCCCATTCTTTGGATAATTCCCCTATACATCATGCATCCTCAAACATCCTCGTCCTCGGCCATCTGCTCCTCGGGAACATCATCACTCGGCATGACAGGCTCCTTGAATGGAACAGATCTGCTCTTTGACTTCTTCGGCACGTACTCCAGCTCGGCCTCGCTATCTGCGTCCATGGTCTCTGTACGACGCTTTTTTGCTCTGGGTTTTCTGGCTTTGGCCTTGGCCTTGGCCTTCGCAGGTGGCGTCTCTTGTAAATCAGCCTCAGACTCCTCGAGTAGGTCTTCTGCCTCTTCGGATTCATCACTAGGTTGTGCCTTTGATCTGGTCTTCTTGCTACGAGACTTCTTGGCCTTTGCCTTGGGCGGTTCAGGCGTACGCTCCGGCGGCTCGACGACCTTGCCTGTCTTGAAAGTCTCGATTACCACTTCCTGAAGGTCTTCGGACAGCTCTTCGATACCGTGCAATTCCCCTTTGTGGAAGAACATCTTTGCATGTTCTAGGTCGTAAGCGGACATACACTTCTGTGCCGTTGTCAGAATGAGACCGTGAAATGGAACGGGATGACTTACCCAGTGTTTGTAATACGTCGAGGAGTGATCACCGTTAAATTCGACATAAATGCCGAGTCTTAACTCACCCTTCGTTATCTTGACATCCTCTGGCACGCAAGTGCTTCCACGGCAAGCAGCAGCACGCACAGCAACGTCAACCTTGTAGCCAATTGCATCCCTATACTCTTTTGCGTACTTGGGAGCATCCTTTGCCAGTTCTTCGCAGATGCCCTTGAACGTCTTGTCGACAGGCATGCCATTCTCGAATGCCAATCGGACCTGCTCCTGGCTTTCGGGGCTCAGTTTGTCATAGCCGGGCGCTTGAGTCGGATCGTCACCAGCGGTTTCTTTCAAGCCTGCAATCTGATGCTTGGTTGCGCATCCCCTAGTTTGTTTCAGCTTTCTGTGTTGTTTTCATGAAGATGCTCATACGATCATCTGTATTTGCGATTGTAGAAGAGGAAGCACTCACCAGTGACGCCATGCCATATACCAGCGGCGCTCCATATCATTGTCAAACAACGTGAGTGTGCCGATGCGCAGTTCTCCTTTGGCTATCTTTGCGTTGCTCCGCTTGCATGCTGCTTGATGACAAACTGCATTGCCATTGCTGGCATGTTCTAAACTGTATTAGCCGGCAAAGCATCAGTGAGGTGGCTCTTACGTACCCAGACGCCATTTAGGGCCTTCTCCATCCATGGTGCTGGATATTGTCTTGAGTTTGGTTCAGAAAAAAGACGGAGGGACTAAATTCGATAGCAGTAGAAGGTAAGGAGTGAAAGAGTGAAAGAGTGGAGGATAGGTGAGAGGGGTGAAGCATGTTTACTTCAGTGCCACGTGGGGCTTCGCAGGGAAAGAGGAAGTCACGACGGTATCTAACTACAGTCACGGAGACAAGACCCGGCACTGTGGCTGTCAGTGAATACGAGGTGAAACATCTGCTGAGTTAGCAGAGGCAGATGCCTGCAAGCAGATTACTGGGTCATCTTGCTCTTCTTTGTGCCGTCACTGAGCCGGCAGTCATCTACGTTTGCTCGAGTGTATGCTCCAAATGATAGCATCCTTTCTAGGTACGCACTAGCTTCTCACAAACAATAGGTGCATGCATCTGTCCCCGAATGCTTCCATAGGAGCTTCATCATGTCTAGCACCATACACTGTTGTTTCCAATAAGGCTAAATATTTCCAGGATCACTGAAAAGATACCGCAGTCACCATGCCGATTGCTATTCACCACAGATTATAACAAACTTATATTTCTACATATCCTTGCACTTCCGGCACACTTGGTTTCTGCCCTCAACACAATTCCCAATCTTTCGTGATGGCAGAGCAACATACAGATGACCCACAATTCACACCCGAGCAATACAACAGTGCTTGGCCTTACGATGCGCTTGCTGCAAAACACGTTGATCTATACATTGAGTACTGCGCCCTCCGTACGCAAGTCGATCGTGCCAGCCACGCCCAACCTTTCGAACGCGAACGTATCATACACAACCTGCAGAATTCCCGTTTTCGGCTACAGCACGACAACCAGCGACTCCAGCAACTGCATCAAGAACTCGGAAATGCGATTCAGAAGAACGAGAGTGCCAACGAGGATCTGCAAAAGCGGTGTGCAGACACGGAAGAGACCTTACGCACTGTTTTGGCGGCCCAGTCCAAAGAGTCTGCCGATAAATTGCGAAAGTACAAAGTACTCGTAGCCAAACTCCAAGAGGAGAATGAGGGCCTCCGAGGCCAAATCCAGGGCTGGGATAGGCTGAAGGATGGAAGTGCAGATGAAGTGGAGAACGTACGAATGGGATTGGAGAAATGCGGATTAGAGGGAACGCATTGAAAATTGGCAAATTCATGGTTAGAGTCAGGAATCTAGCAAGGCAGGTTGGAGAGTTGGAAGAACAGCCGAGAAAGCGTAGATAGCGATTTACGTGAGAACATAAGCTCTGCCTAAGATAACCAACAAACGATACGAGTGTTACGATTGGTAGAATTATGTACAAGCACAAAAGTCCCACTAGTATCTATACGACGGTTTCGACTCGCTGGAGGTCGTCGAACTTGACCCATTGGAAGGGGGCCGAACGCCAGCGATTTCGGCCTTGTCCTTCTTCCCGAGGACAACACGATCACACCATGAGCACCAACTCCTCAGCTCACCCTTGACTTCGCGCTCGAGGTACTGTATGGACTTTTCTTTCTCGTCTTCATACAGCTTCACGCATTCGCCAACACGGACCAGCTTTTTGTGCTTCACCTTCAGCACGCCACCGATTCCCTCAATCTCTTGAGTGAGATAGCATGTGCCCCGCCAGCGATCAGGCGACTCTGAAGAAGGCGTTTGAGACCTCTCGATAGTATCCAAGAGGTCTTGCTCGCACGTCTCGTGCTCGACAACTCGTGCGCCAAGACAAGCGCAGCCTCGTCCACATTCAACACCTTCGTTACCTTCGCCAGCTCCTGTACCGACTCCGCCTAGATAGTGGCTGTATCGCGTGCGCCAACTCCACCCGCGGACGTACATGGTATCCGCGTTTCGCAGGTCCTTCCCGCACGGTGCGCAAAGCCATATCACCTCGTCGCAGTTGCACGGGGTGCGCTCAAATGCCGGCGCTGTAAAGGCCCTTGGCTTGTCGCTCTCAAAGAGCACTGGGTGCTGGTCCGGCGATCCAGGTAGCGAAGCGTCGGATGACGATCGCTGCTTCTGGACAGCCATGAGCAATGGAAGCGGTGCCTTTGTACATGTCCGACAGAGTCGACGGTGCCGAGCTCGAAGTGCTGGAGTCGGCGGTGGCTTCATAGTGCAGTTCTGGGACATCCATTAGCCCCTCCTTCACTCTACACGTCCAGATGTCATACTCGGCAGACAACAGTCCCGCAGCGCTGGCACTCTCCCACCATGTCTCGAGCACATATTCCAACACGCCCAGTAGTCAACCTTCCTTCATGTGCCATGGGCGACTTTGGCTTTTCACCGAATTCCGTATCTTCGTTGACACAGTGCAATGTGTGTTTCACGAGTTGACTACGGTATTCAAGCAGATTCGCCCGAAACTGCCTACACGTGCGCGACAGATCATGGAGCGTGTTAAGGTCGAGCTGGGCGGCGAGCTGCCTTACTATTCTGTGCGGTTAACATGGTTAGCATGCGTCAGGGCGCGGAGTCAAGTCCATGCTATGGCTAAAGCTCACGGATAGCAGCTCAGGGCAGCGCTGAATCCATTCTTGTTTGGGTTCGGCCTTTCGTCTGCCACTCTCACTCCCTGCTCACTCTCTGCCTTCGGATCGTTAAGAGAGTGGTGCAGTGGCTTGACGTTCAGTAAGCCAGGCGCGTGAGGGGCTTGCAATGAAGGCGGTTCATCATCTTCTAGGTCAACCAGGACAACCATCGTTGGTAGCTACAAAGACAATATGTAGCATCCAAGCTAGGCACGGCAACAAAACGCAAGAATGAGAGTGTCTTTGACAGTCGGACGATGTCGGACTTGTGACGACAATAGCACGCTTGATCGCGTTGGTGGGGCTCTTGGCACTACGCGGCTTTCGTTCCATCTACTTGACGCGTCTCCGTAACTCCTAGTCACGTGCATCAGTTGACAGCATCGTTGATGTATCTATTCCCTTTATCTTCACATGCTTTCCACTGTATCACTCCTATGTCAGCTCCATTATTGTTCATGAGATTTAGCTCCAGTGGGGTACAGGACACATCATAACGCGACTAATACATAGGTGCGATGTCGTCCCAGGCCCAATCCTGCACGTGACCTGAGCCAGATCTTGCAAAAAAGAAAAACATACGACAGCGGGGATTCGCTAGTGGTCACCCACCTAACTACTAATCCGCCGGTGCACCGCTTGTGTATCGTAGATCGGACGGGGTACGCAATTCTAGATGCCCTATGGTCGTATGTACTAGTTATTCAAATTTGTAACAATATATTTGAAAGATGGTCAGTACTGTCCTGTTCGTGAAGAAGCAGTTCCTGGCCACGGGTACCCCCACAGCCACAGCCATAACAGCCACAAGTCCGCCAAGAACGTTATCGATACTCAGATTCCTACACACAAACAAGATCTACTGACTGTGCAGACCTTTTGCGCACGCTAGAAAGGCTCAATTTACTTCTAATAAGCTAGAGGAAGTAGAGGCTACTTCAAGGCATCTTTTGCTACCAAGTCTCCGGTGTGCAGACCACTGATTGGGGACATAGGTTTAAGCTGTTAGTAATAGTTAGATAGTGATCCAGTCTGACGGCAGCAACCAAGGTAACCCATTCAGAGATGAAGGTATATTGAGTATCAGAGCAACGCTCTCTGAGTGTATAATGGAGGGGACATTGTACGTCGCTCGTTGTTTGAGATTTAGCTATAATTAGGTCGGCGAACAATAGCTCAAGCGCCGCGGATTCGCCCAAACCAGATGTCAATCGGATCAGCTTAGCATATCACATCTTCGTACGTCCCGTCTTACGTGGAAGGAAAGATGAGCAGATTCACGCCTCACGTCATGTTTACTGTGGCTCAACGATGACAAAGCTGGATGATAGGCTGAGTCTTGATCGCTGATAAGCCGCTAGACACTCCTTTGAGCAAGTTCCTGAAAATACCTGGTGGAGTTCCATCGCGTGGCGTAAATTACGGATGTGCAGGGCGCCTGAACATCAGAATGCGTATCACTACTGGTCCACATGGTATTTGAGTAGGACGTATTATACCTCATTCCGAATCCTATATATTACTTTAGGAAGGTTAGTACTAGTCTTAAGAGTCATTAGCCTGATACACCTCGGGCAGCTCCGTAGCTAGAGCCATGAGAAACCCAAGCATAGTAAAAGAGTAGTATGTGGATTGTGTGATCGCAATAATGGCTAGAATCTCAATGTGTGAACATGAAAGAAGATACACCTATACAGAGAGCGTGGCTTGACTGTTATGGAAGGTTCTTAGTGTGCGGAGATGGAGACCGAGTTAGGATTGCTTGTGGGTCGGCATGCACTTCATCGTATGTACATGCGGCACAGAACGTACTACTACGGGGCGTACCAGCACATGACATGCAAAAAGCGATGATCTAGTATGGCAACTGATTTAGTGGTAAGGGAGCAAGTTACGACTCTCTACATCTTCACGTTGCACACCTCTCGAGACTACAGACGTCCTCTACGGCTCTCCGCGGTGCGGGCCGGATGAGGGCCTGTAGCCGTTATCGATAGGTAGCCGCGCGAAGAAGTAGCACTACTAATACCTATTCCCCACCACTTGGCCGCGCACGAATAGCTGCTCAGTATGTCATCGCAGACCCCAGTTTGGACACCTTCGATACGTATGGTATGCAGGCGCCACCAAACACTAATGCTGTGACCCTGGAATCGGAATTCCGCTAAAGCACGCTCAGCTGCCAGGGAACAGCTGGTCGTTAGTAGAGATGATTAATTTATAAGAGTTGACGGCCCCGACCCAACCAAGATTACGCGTTACACATTGCTCATCATTGAAGTTTTCCAAAGCGCTCACCCCTGTACGCCTATTGTCTCACATCACTTTCCGGATACAAATCACGTCCTATAGGATTTGATACTGCAAACCAGTCCATACCATGGCTACTTTCCTTATTCGCGACGTCCGAATTTTCACTGGCGAGCAGACAATTGAAGAGGGATATGCACATATTCAAGATGGCAAGATCAAGTCTGTGGGGCCAATGAGCAGTATGCCACAGGAGTCACTGAAGACATATTCGAAACCAGGACACACCCTTCTCCCTGGCCTGATTGACTGCCACATTCATGCCGATAAAGCCGACCCAGAAGCTCTGCCCCAGGCGTTGAAGTTCGGCGTTACCACAGTGTGCGAGATGCACAATGAACTTGAGAATGTGCAAAAGCTCAAAAAGCAGACTCTAGAGCCAGACACAGCATCTTACAAGACAGCAGGCCAAGCTGCCACCATCGAGAACGGATGGCCAATCCCAGTGATTGTGGCCCACGACAAGAGTGAAGAAACGGCAGCTGCCATTGCCAAGTGGCCCAAGTTGACGGACCGCGAGAGCGTCATCGAGTACCTGGAGTGGACAAAGAAGGAGATGCAACCAGACTACATCAAGCTCATGCACGAGAGCGGAGCAATCATGGGTCACAAACTCAACTACCCGTCTGTCGAGCTACAAAGCATCATTATAGAAGAAGCCAAGAAGCGAGGCTACCTTACCGTCGCCCATGCCACATGTCTTCAGGATACATTGGATGTTCTCAAAGCAGGCGTGAATGGCTTGACCCACACATTTTGCGACCAGCCGCCGACGCAGGAGCTCATCGAGGCGTACAAGAAGAACAACGCATGGGTGAACCCAACGCTTGTTGCTATGGGTAGCTTGACGACCGAGGGAAAAGAGCTACAGCACCGGTTTGCGCACGATCCGAGAGTCAAGGGACTGATCAACGACGACCGTGTGGGGAATATGTGCAAGTGCATGGGCTTTGCTGAAGGCAAGGGAAAGGTCGAGTATGCCTACCAGGGTGTCAAGGCACTAAAGGATGCGGGTATCGATATTCTTTGGTGAGTAACATTGTCTGCTTTGATGAATATATTGGATTGCTGACATCACGTAGTGGAAGTGACTCTGCCGGCCCTGCAGTCGGCACAGCTTTCGGTCTCTCCATGCACCACGAGCTCTACCTATACGTCCATGAGGTGGGTATGACACCCGCTGAAGCACTTCGTTCTGCCACTAGCTTGGTTGCAAAGCGTTTCAAGTTCGAAGACCGGGGTCGACTGGCAGAGGGGCTGAATGCCGATTTGCTACTTGTCGAGGGCAACCCGCTAGAGGACATCGATGCGACGCTGAATATTCGTGGTGTTTGGCGCAACGGGAAAGTTTGCAGTTTATATGCTGACAAGCTGGAGTGATTGATACGAATGTTCCTGTGGTTAGGAAGACTCTGCTTGAGACTTATGTAGTGAGATTGGTCATCCAGGAAATTCCCCGCTCCAATTTCCCCTTTGCCGTTAAAACAAAATGGCCACGTAGTTGATGATTATTTACAGTGTTGCGAAGTATTGGAGAACTCTCTTGTTATATTACATATATGAACAACCACGCAGCGTGCTCCATTGAATCTTCAGGCATTCTATAAGTATAATTCCTTGTAATCGCTAGATATTCACATACAGTGACATGACAGTGAGTGTCAAAGATTGGTAGCATGGTAGTACGAACGGGTACGTACCTGCAGTTGATTGCAGTAACCCAGCCTACATTGTACCCTTTCTAGTAGCGAAACACCATACGGAGAGACATGTAAGACGGAAGTGAGTCACTAGCGCACCTTCCGTATGCGAACTAGCCCCATTCCAACCCCTACAGTCCTTGCCCACTTCAGTCTTTCGATGCATCCTGAGTAAAAATGAGTCGACACCTGCCGTCTCCTAACTCGGATGAAATCTAATAGTCTTGTCTACAAGAGTCGTTTGAGTCATATTGTTGTGTTGAAACCAACCGTGGGAGGTGCATAATGACGTATGATTTCTCAGCAGTTTCATTATTCATCCTGCCCGTGTGCATGATGCTTACGAGCAACGCCGAAGACAGCGAGCTTATTTCCACAATCCAACACAGACACACAGACACACAAACGTTTGTAACCAACACGAGGATGGAGAATCTGGCATATAAACTAACTCTCACCATGCAATCAAAAATGTACAAGCAACATATCCACAAGGTTCCTTTCAGGACATCCGCGAAAACACCATCTCACCGGACCTCCGTATCTACTATTCTGTGAATCCGCTCCGGTAACCCTTAATTATAATCCCATTTGAACCACAAGATTCATCCCCATACTATCACGCAACATCCATTATCCCCTTCACGATGCCTCACGCCGTGGCCTCCACACCAGACCCGCATCCCTTACCACGCCCCAAACAGCACAACAAAAAAGGCACCACAAACCGCACCGTCTCCCTTCTCCTCGACCAACTCCTCGACTACCAAACCCTGTACCACGCCTCGCCCCTCGCCCAAACCCTCACCACCCGGCTGCGCACAATGCAAAAAACCGCCCGCGTACCAGTCACCAGCATCCTCTCCCTCGGCCTAGGCAGCTTGTTCGTATCAAAAGGCCAAACGCGACGCTTAAAACAGCTCGCCATACTGCTCGGTCTGCGCACGACACTGCACCAGCTGTCCGGCACACCGATCCAGCTCTACGCCCAAGACCCGAGTTTCTCGCGTCTGGACGAGGCGCTGCTGCGCAGCCTCGACGTGCAGGTTGTGCGGACAGCGACGGCGGCGGAGCTGGGGGAGGCGGAAGCGGTGTTGGGGGCCCAGACACTCGTGTATGCGCCTTTTCTTACACTTGATGCGTACGAGCGCTTGATGGGGGCCAAGGCCGAGGTGCGGTATTTGCTTGGTGATGATTTTGATGCGCTCATGGCGAAGTGGCCGCGGCATAGTGCTGAGAGGGGTCAGGTGGAGGAAGTGATGAGGTTGGGGTTGGCGAAGTATCGGAGGAGAGGGGTGGCTGGAGAAGGGTTTTGGAACGACGAGGATGCCAGTTTCCCCATGGCGTGGTATGAGATGGGAGGGAAGAGGGATGCGGAGTCTCGGGGGAGGTTATGAGGATAGGAAAGAGAATAGAAAATATAAAACGGAGTGAGTAAATAGATTACGGTTATCATTCTTGTCTGAGATTACTTGATTTGCTTGACTGGAATACTGTTGCTTGTGATTGGGCTTGAAACAAGCCGGTACATGTGAAAATGTGTCAGCGGAAACCGATCGACCCGAGGGTCCCTGAAAGACAACGGGTGCCAGAAAAACGGATACGGTTTCTAGAAGGTTTCGTCGTGCTGGAAGCAGTTTGACAGCGGGCGCGAAACAGACAGGAGAGACATGAGCGCTAGCTCTAATAACAACACTTACTGAAAACATACTCATTACGACATGGCGAGGAAATTACTTTTTGTTCATCGGTAGGTGATCTTGTCCGGCAAACCTGCGCTAGGGACTGCCGACCTCTGCGTATCCACGGCATCTGCCTCGACGGGCACTGGGTCAATCTTATGCGCCCGGCCAAACCCTAGGGGCTGCGGTCTCTTGTAATGCTCCCTCGTCTCCTGCAGAAATCCCGTATTGATGTTCTCGATACTATCCGTTTTGCTGTCCTGTCTCTTCACCCCCTCGAAAACCTCCAGCCCCTCGGCATCCCTTCTGAGTGCAGCAGAAGTCCTCCTCTTCTGCTCCACCTTCTCAATAACCTTGCGACACACATCCTTGTGCGCGTCTTCCATCTTGCTCCTGACAAACGGCATGAGCCACCACGCACACGTCACCTCTACGTCCTCAACAAGCACCCATTTTGCGTCTCCCACACCCATGCCCTCACCCTCAATCTCGCTCCCCACCTCGCCATTCTCCACGACCCGGAACTCAGCGCGCACAATCACACCCGCCGCCGCATCTGCCCGCGTCTTGATCCCCTGCCTCGTGTCCTGGAAGCAGCTTGGGAAGGTGAGGTACTTCTTGCCCAGCTCGCCAATACCAGGACACCATGTTATGCATTCTGTGACGTGGTAGGTGGTGACTGGGTACTGATCCGGCGGGTACCAGTATGTGTCTTTGAGGGTGGAGGGCTCGGTGGAGGGCGCTTTCGTGTGACCGCAGGTAAGCGCTTGCAGTGTGAGAGCTGTTTCGTGATTGTGGAGGGCAGCGACGACTTCGGATGGGTATATATGAGCAGGGATTTGATGAGCGACGTGCAAGTAGTGTTTTGAGCTCATTTTGGTGTTGAATCTTCGAGGGGTTTCCGTAGAGTGTGTATGGTTCTGGGGGCTGTGTCGCTCAGCGCGCGGTGGCGTGTATGTATATGTACAGAGGCGCTGGGCTAGATCTCGAGCTAACAGGCCTGACGGTGGTTACGATTATCGACTACAATTAACTACTATGAGCAACTCAAAAGATTACAAAGGAGGTTTGGTTAGCAACATATACAGCAGAAGCAAAGAAAAGAAGCAATTAAGCCCCACGCGTGGCTGCAGGGAAGCAAGCTGATGCATTTTGTGTTGCTGACTGAGGCGCTGCTATCACAAGGCTGAGACAAGGAGTCATGAGTTACAAGTTGCGACACGTAGTGGAGGGACCGAAAAAGGCATAGCGCCACGCTTTGCCATGAAAGAAATAGCGCAAGTCGTGGTCTATGCCCAGTGACATCGAGCTGCATAGCCCTGTACAAAAACACAAAAATACTAGACAAGAGCAGGTGCTGTGCTCAATACGTTCAATCAATCTTCTCAACTTCCAATTAAATAGTATACTTGAAACCCGCCAGTCCCTCTCTCTCCTCCATGGGCTCTCCATTCGCCCTCTGCCTGTCAACAACAGCATTCTTCTTCCTAAAATAGATAGTGAAGCAGACCAACACGGCCAGGATATAGAACTGTAGCCCAGCCGTCACCCAGAGGCCCGTGAAATATCTGGGTGCCTCCTTTTGCGTAAAGGTCGTCGATGCCAGGATACCGCCAATAGCACCGAATCCAATCTGTAGCGCGCTGCCCACGGATCTCTTGCTCTGACCGCGTATATTGTTGCTCTGGTAGGCAAGGATAGCAGGAACATTGCCTTGGCAACCACAAACACCAAGGAACGTGCCAAAGTATCTCGCGCCGTTGTTCTTGGCGTAAGCAACAATCATGAGGCCGACGATAGTAATGACCGACTGGGCGGCGATGATAGGGCCGCGCACACGATACTTGTCTCCTAGCCACGCGAAGGCGAACGCGACAATCATAGCGGCGAAACTGGGCGGCGCAGAAAGAGCATTGGCCTGGCCCGCCGTGTATCCCATG
Organism: Curvularia eragrostidis; assembly: GCA_020744315.1. Classification (NCBI taxonomy): domain Eukaryota; kingdom Fungi; phylum Ascomycota; class Dothideomycetes; order Pleosporales; family Pleosporaceae; genus Curvularia; species Curvularia eragrostidis. The sequence goes on along the minus strand of JAIRCK010000010.1, from coordinate 175,198 downwards.
CCGAGCAGGATGACGGGGAGGAAGTAGCTGAAAGCGTATGCGGGCATCGTGGTGCTCATGAAGAGCGTGGCGTAACCCCACAGCTTGATGTCTTTGAGGTGCAGCCAGAATTTCTCCCAGGTAAGTGGGTCATCGACAGAGTCGGCCCGGTCGTCTTCAATGCGTTGCATGATCACTGCTGCTTCGGCATGGGTGAGGAAGCCTTTCTTCTCGGCTTTGTCGGGGAAATCCAAGATGATGAACCAAGCGGCAATGGCGACAAGGACGGTTATTATCCCCTCTATGATGAAGATCCAGGACCAGCTTTTTTCATGGATTATTATCATTGAAGGCGGTTGGGCTCTAGGGCACTTACCCGCGGACTCCTCCAACGCCCTCCATCTGCATCAAGCCATATGCCAGGATATTTGCGAGGCCACCAATTCCGACCGAGAAGAGATAGAAGCCTCCTAGCCTGCGTACCTGTGAGCCTAATATCCCCTAGATTTACGTCAAAGTGCTCGCCTTACCTCTTCTGCGTTTCATAACGGCGGTACCAACATGTAATGAGGTAGACACAGCCAGGAAAGAAGCCAGCCTCGAAAGCTCCGAGCAGGAGACGGCATATAGCGAGCGATATCCAGCTCTTCACGAAGCCTTGTCCAATCATCACCGCGCCCCATGACAAAGCGATGAAGGCAAGCCAGTTTGCACTTCCCACTTTGCGCAGCACAATGTTGGAAGGCAGCTCAAGGAGGAAATAGGTAGGGAAGAAAAGGACCAAGGCGATTGTGTATCGGTCGCCAATGTCGAGACGGAGGTCTTGTCCCATTCCTGCGACTCGTGCGTTGGAGATCTGGAGAGTTTCTTCTTAGCAAATGTTTCCCACAGAGGATGCGACGTCTGAGACACGCCGGGTACTTGCATTGGTGCGGTCGATGAGAGCAATGGAGTACAAGGCTCCTAATATGGGGAGCAGCCGCCAGTCCACCTTGCGGATTAGTTTCTTCTCTTCGATCTCATCCAAAGCATAGTCGGGGCTGTGGATACCGCTCACAGGTGGACTCACGTCCTCCTTGAGCTCTTGAGTCGTCTTGTAATCTGCGTCGTTGCTCATCGCGAGTGGGAATGGTCAGTCAAACCAGATGGATGACCAGAAGGCTGGAGTCAATTAAAAGTGATCTGCAAGGGGGGGAGAGAGAATCCGGGGTAAGCTGCTCCCTCTCTGACTTATACTGTCATGGGGATGTTCTGAGCCGAGGCGATTTACGTAGCTTGATCAAACTATTGACTTCCAAGACTTTCCCCATGCCTTACGTACAGCCCGTCCTAGCACCTTGTTCAGACCGCCATCCAATAAAGTGGGTGTGTGGTTACAGGCATGTCATCGCGGAGCAAACACACGTGCGTTATATTCGACCACCCAGGCCCTACTAGATCCATACCAAGAGGCCCAAAAGACACGAGCACCCGCGCAAAGTGTCTGGGTAAAGGACATTTATCCAATATAGGGAGTTGGTCCTGAAGCCACTCACATCGACCACGCTGCTCGGCGCAAAGACCAAAGTCATGCCGAGAAGACAGCGTCCGCCGAGACGAATAAACTCTTGAGATGACAGGAGGTGGAGGGTTTATAGGCCAATCACAACACCGGAGGTCAAGATGCCTAGCATCTCTGGGCATACTGCGGCGGACTGGCTAAATTGCGGGGTTTTTCTTGGAAGATACTGGGGTCAAAGCCATGCGTCAGACACCTAGGCGGATGTTTGATATGTGGCGTATCCGTAGGCCGTCGGCGGAGCTGCGATCTGAGAAGGCCGCGGTGTTATATAAAATGCAAAAACTATCATTTTTGTTAAAGGGCACCCCTGTCTGTCTACCAACTATGTTTGCTAAACCATTTGATATGTTTTTCAGTGTCGACCTTTATGCTATAGCTCAAAGCCTCTGACAGAGCGGATGGTACATATGCTCGCGGCAGCCGTGTCTCGATCATGGTTAACATTGTGCGGCCACACGATGGTCGCGCAGTGTAGAGGGAGAGTGTGGAGGCGGAGCAGCACTAGCGCCTCGGCATGGAAGCGTCGGATACTAACGTCTCGGGCTTATTGATTGGCGTAATCCCATCGTCCATAATAACGGATCACATATACAATCTCGGGTCTCAGACTTGAACTAAATAACAGCTGCTAGAACTAGGCTCAACTGTAAGAAGAGTTTGTCTCCCATTCTAGTACACATCCAATTTGTTCCAAATACGCATGTAAGTTTGCAAGAAAAGAGCGGTACAACATGGAAAGACGACATCTGGTCGCCACAACGCCGTGAACAGTGCTCATCCAGTACAAGTATTGCCACCTGTTCCAACAAACACCACCTGGACAGCGGCAAATCTACAAACATCAGCACATGCAGAGGCATACTATAGGAAGCGCACTTACGCAGCAGTAATGGCAAAAGCTTCTGACCTCTTAGCATCGGTAAGTGTCCTCAAGCATATACTCACCAACACGTTGAACGCGGCAATCAACCAGAGCTTGGTCTTGAGCGACTGCACGTTTAAAAGAACCAGGATGGAGGCAATAGGAAGGAGCGAAGCCAGAATGCACGTTATCCAGGACGTTACCATTAGGATCGTCGAGTCGTAATAGACCTTGGAACCCAAATTAGAATTTCCTTTTGTGCAGCGATCGAGGCCACAGCTGAAGAGATGTATTGCCTTCTCCGCAATTAAACGAGAAAGGCCATCTGCCTCTGGGCGTGGATGCACTCCAATCAAATCGGGTGCATGATCCTCAGGATGGTTACAAGTGCCCCATGTCCCTCGGTCGATGCCTTGGAGAAAGTTTGGGCATATAGCCTTACTTTCCAGGAGGTGTTGGATGTCGGTAAGATCGAACTTCTGGGGTGGTTTGATCTGGGACAAGGTTGAGACTTGTATGAGTGCTTCATCTAAATTCACACTTGTTAGTTGCTCTCTATTGGACTCCGTTTTCTGTATCACGGCTACTCACTGTATTCGTTCAGTTTCTTGTGCATCGCCTTCACTAGCCCCGCTTGTACGTTTCCTTCGCCATTGTTTGCTTCTAGCATGCGTTGGTAGTTAAATGCATATCCCAACCCTTTTCTTGCATCTTCCTCTTCAACATCATGCAGCTGTTTCTCCAAAGCACAAAGCTCAGCTTGGAGATATAATATATGTCGTGCATTGAGGGCGTCGAAACGACGGTAGATGGCCGTCTGTGGTTTCAAAGCAATACGCTCGGCTATCATGGGATAGCCACCAGGGTATGTTTGCCATGAACGTGTAAAGATGCCGCCCCTTTTGCTTGCATGTACTTGTGTACCTGCAAGTCCTGCCTCTAACCTATCCAAAGCGATCATAGTGAGTAGGTTGTAGTGAAGAACAGAATGAAACTCTAGAAACCGGCCCACGTTGGTACTTGAGCAAAGCTGCCAAGGTGCACAAGCACAAGGCTGTGCAGACTCCGCAGGAGTCGTACCACAAGTTGACATGTGTTGATAGGGCTCGCTTCAGTGACTGTTGCGCCACTGTTCGGGTAGCTGCGTATTTTCGGAAGCTCGTGTTATGCTCACTCTCGCATGATTACAGTCAAATCCGAAGTAGATATGAGCGATTTTGTGGAAGTATGCCATAGGCCAGAACAGCTTTCCCATTCGCTCAGAAGGAATCTTTGCGCACAGGGAATAGGCAAAAAGGTAAGAGAAGAAGGCACAAACAGGCGCTGCAAGCTAGGCAGCCTGCTTAACGCTCAGCTGCTAGTGCTTCTAGAGTACATTTTCTTTGCTGGCTCGCGAAAGAACATAAGGCGGCTTGTGCTTGAGCCATGGTACTGGTATGGGTGAAGTACCTGCATCACTTCAGACTTAATCATCTGGGAACAATGATCGAATTCGTTGGGATCAAGACGCTTATGACAGCGCAAAGTCAGTCATGGTATATACATGGCAAGTGAGTACATTGCGCTGGCTATGTGCTGACCTTGCAAGTGATTGGAAGTGTGACTGCGACAAACCTTGTTCAGATAGTAGAGTGAAAAGCTTCACTTGGAGAGGCATTGGAATCAACAAAGCAGCTCAATAGCACCGTCAAGAATGATCGATAAAGCAATCAATTCCACTGCAGCAAGCAGATCCAGGAAACGGATATAACACTCATTCGTAGGCTGCTAGGCCGGTAGGTGGTCCCAATCGCATACAGGCTCTCCAACATGGGGTGTTGCATGTCCGCACTCCGAGAAGGACCGCGAGAACCTCACTTGGAACGCGCCAGCCCCGAAGCCCTTGCAGCATCCCGCGACGCAGCAGAATGGGAGGAGACTGCGAGCAGAAGTCGGGGCAATATAGAAATGGAGCGGAAGTGTAGAGGCTGTGGCCTGCACAACCGCGGACAACTGGAAAACATGAGGTGTCATCGCTGCCAAGATGTCGCCGGGTCTTCATATGACATCCATGGATTTCATGAAAAGAACATGGCTGGTCACATTCTATCCGTCGGTTTTGGATTCTTATTGGGGCTGACGATGGTCAATCTGCGGCGGACACTGGGAACCTGAGGGGGAGGGCCGGGTGCGCTCCAGTTCTGGTATCGACAAGAACGAAGAGTACGGAAGACGCGTATGCTGGATCCTTGGACTGAATCAGATGGGGTCACCTTGCGCATAAACTTGGGCAAGCCGAGTAGCTTGGATTTCAGAGAGAGAATACAGGAGCCATGCTTGTATGTGAGTTGTCGCGCATGGTGTCACGTGATCAACGGTGCTTCCTGTTCAAGCTGTATCCTGCGTGTTTCTAGGCACCAGAATCTGCTGAGTTAATACTTCCGATCAGCTTGAAAAACATCGGGGTGGCTATAAGGCGCCTGTCGCATCTAGTCATTATGCGGTAGCTCTGCTAAGTGGTAGCGTACTGGACGAGCAACAGATTGTCATTTGCACAAATGTGACCTGCTGTGGGTCTCGCGATAGTAGACGCATCGCTAGGGACCAGGCTTTCAACAGGGCGCATGGATGTTGGCTGAATCATGATCGAGTGGAGGTGCTTCAGCGTTTGACACAAAGGTCGCTTCTAATGACCCATTTTTCTCCTTCGACGACTTCACGACCTTCATGCAGCATACAGTCTGCGCCATGGCGATGCAGCAGGGCCAGTCCGACTTGGAGACCAATTTGCACTGGTTCGGGTGGTGGGTCCCTGCTCTTCTTCTTGGGCGGGTCTGGGTAAAAGACAGTTTCTCCACCAACGCATCCCGTTGCTGGCGAGGTGAGGTAAAGCAGCAAGGTCCAGGTGGTGCGTGCTGGGATTGGCGGCGAGCCAGGAATCATGACATTGTTGGAGTCATCGTCTGCATGTGTTAGCGCCATGCAAAAGGCTACTGCGCGACAAGCGAGGAACGGGCAGTACATGGACCTACAATGCTGGTCGAAAAACTGGCCTTTGGAGTAGCGGTAGATGCGGATGTTGGGATTGAGACCGACGACTTGGCCGCCCCACAGGTCCTCCCGCTGCTTGTCGTCCAATTGCAGCGCTCCGTCGTTTGCGGCGCCCGTGACCAGATTCTTCAGCGCCGTCTGGCTCCACAGCCTCTCAGCAAAGGCAGGGTCATGGACCTGGAAGCGGTCATTCACTCGCACTGCATCGCCCTTTTTGGGCTTTCCGGGCGTGGTCGTCAGTGGCAGGGTAGACAAGAATGAAACATACGTCTTGCACAGCGACGCGGTCCAGAAGTTGGGGATGGTGACAATCTGGTTGGGGAGCACCTGTTGCAGTGCAAGGTCTGCTTCTGGGATCAGAGGGCTAAAGGCGGGCCAATTGGGGGGTTGCTGCGCCGACGACTGCGAGGGTGAAGCAGACTTGGTAGATGCGCCTGGCTGAGCCTTCTTCTTGGGAGCCATGGCAAGGGCGGATCTGGGCGACTGTGGATGTGGTTCTGTCTGCGCCCAGTCTGGGAGAAGAAAGCTTCTCTGGTTGGGCTCTCTGGTTGGAGTATGTAGGCAAATGTTCATGGGTATAGCCAGTGAAGTGAGTCGCTCTGCCAGCGGACAAGGGCAGCCAAGTGGCACGTGCAGCAGTGTTAGGCCCGGCGCAAGGCTCTCACGGCCAGCCTCTACCGACATCCTCCGACGACACCATCCCGCTGCGACAGCTCGATAAAGTCTCTCTGCTACCGACGACGCCTTCTCAAGCGCCTCACTGCCCACTGCGACCGCTGCGTTTCCCGTATGTACTGCGCGACGCCCGCCCGCCGCCCGCTGCCCCCAAAACAAGCGCGCCGCTAACCGTCTGCAGAGGGCGGCATCACCAGTCGGCCCAAAACCTCGCCTTTGCCATCGCTCCCACCGTCTCTGCTCCCTCCGAACATGGCGGCGCCAGCATGGCCGTAGCCTCTTCCAGCCAACACCAACATCATGTCATCCCCCACGATGACCCTCCTGCCCCGCAGCCCCCGTCTCCCGACCACCAGCGCGTTCCCGACATGGCTGCCGCGACCAGCGATGCGCCGCCGGCCATGCCTGTCCCCAGCAGCGACGTCGCGCCTACCGACCCCAATGCTACGGAAAACCACGTCGCCAGCCAGATGCCCCTCCTGGGCGATGCAATTCCCCTCCCCCAGCCCGACCACATGAATGGCGACCTGAACGGCAACCTGAACGGCAACCTGAATGGCAACTTGAATGGCAACATGAATGGCGAACTGCCCGCCACCGACATGGCTGCCGCCCCCATGCCCATGGACATGTCCACCCAGCCCTTCCCAGCCATGGATCCCTTCATGCCCCCAACTACCAACGAGCGTCTCACAGCTTTTGCGCGCCTGCGCTTCGACGACGGCTCCTACTACATGCACACGTACCAGATCACGCTCGGGCGCAACATCCATCTTGCGCACCGTGACATGAAGCGCCTTATCAAGGCCGAGGCGCTGCATGCAAAGGGCCATACCAAGGCCGCCGAAGAGTACCTGAAGGGCAAAAAGGATAAGAAGAAAAAGAAGCGCGAGCGCCGAGGGGCCCGCAGTGTCATCTCCGAGAAGGGTGGCATTGTCAACGTGCCTATCGAGTCGATGCCCATGGAGTTCCAGCAGCGCCGCCAGAGCAATGCATCGCACTCTCTCAGCTCAAACTCTCACCCGGCTGGTGAGGCGGTTGAAGAGAAGCCTGCCGAGCGCGCGCCGCAGAACATGCTTATGCAGGCCTTCCCCGAGGTGCCTGCACAGTTTGACGGCCATGTGCCCGAGGACCCCAATGACTGTCCATTTGTGCCCATACACCCCCAGCAGATCATGGCCAAGACAGGCTCCTTGGGACCCAAGGGCATATCGCGCGAGCACGCCAAGATCTTCTTCGACTTTGACGCTGGCCATTTCTGCATACACGTCTTGGGCAATAACGGACTACACCACGAAGGTGAATTCTACCCAAAAGGCGAAACGGTCCCCCTAGATCACGGCGATCATCTGCTGATCGGTGCTGTCAATATTCATTTCTATCTGCCCGATGTTGCCCTCACCGAGCAGCAACGACATCGCCAAGAGTCGGGCTCACGTCCCATGAGTTTCTCGTTTGAGAACGGCAACGGTCAGTTGGAGAGTGACGAGCACATCAGCTCTGAGAGCGAAGACCAACAGAGCGTTAATCCGCGCCACGTTTACTACCACCATCCGGTCAGCGATAGTGAAGACGACGACGGATTGGCCGATGAGGAGATGGACGATTATGAAGAGCCACTTCCGAAGCCCCGACAGAAGACTAATCTGAAGCTCAAAATCAAGAACCTACCGCCAGCACCAGCTGCCAAGGATAGCAAAAAGGCGCACAAGCGGAAACCCCAGCATCGGGAACTCACACCTGAAGAACCTCCATCAAAGAAAGTCAAGATCAAAGTCAAGGACTCTGGCAAGAGCAAGGAGCCAGCCCGTGAGTCTGCCAAGGAACCAAAAGCACACAAGGAGCGCAAGGAACCAAAGGAGCAGAAGGATCACAAAGAAAAAGACCCGGCTCCACCCAAGGAGACCAAGGAAACGAAAGAACCCAAGGAGCCAAAGGAGCCTAAAGAAAAGGGCAAGGCGCCAGCCAAGACTCCGGCAAAGACCACTGTCAAGGATGAGGCACCGGCCGAACAGTCTGTCAAAGACATTCCAGTGGCCACGAAGCCTGAGCAGCCGAGCAAGCCTCCGCCAAACGACAGCCCACCTTTGTTGCGCAAACCACACGAAGGCGAACTCGAGTCGGGAGACATCGAAGGACTCATTACAGAGGAGATGGCCATACAGCACAACTTGCCCCGAAATCTCATCGGCCATGTCGTCGAAAAGCGCAAGGGTCCCGGCAGGCCACCGAAAGATGGTATCATGTCAAAACGCCAGCGATCTCAGCTCATCAAACAAGCCAAAGACATCGAGAGGGCTAGGGCGGCCGGTATTGATCCTGCTGACATACCCATACCGACCATCAAGCCAAAGGCGCCCAAGCGTAAGGAGTCAAATGCAGGCGATGGAGACGATGATGGTGTCATGGAAACGACAGAGCACGGTGATGGAACGTTGTCTGGCCTTCAGAAACAAACCAAGCCGATGAGGCCTCCCCGGACCCCTTCACCTGAGATGCGCATCGAAGACTACACTGAGGAGCAGTTACAGCGTCCTACTGCAAACTACGTTGTCCTTATCCACGAAGCCATTTCATCGTCTCCTACCGGTCAGATGAACCTGCAGTCCATCTACACCTACATTGAGCGCAAGTATCCTTGGTACAAGTTCAAGACAACCACGAGCGGCTGGCAGTCTAGTGTGCGTCACAACCTCGGCCAGCACGATGCTTTTATGAAGGGCGACAAGGAGGGCAAGGGATACCTTTGGCGAATCAATCCCGAGGTCTCGATCGAAAAGGAGCGCAGGAAGAGGCAAGCTAGTCCCCCACTCAACCACGCTCCGCGACCACAATACTACCAGCCGCCAAACGGATATCAACCCTATCCCCAGCCCGGATACCCGTATCATCCGGGCATGCCTCATGGGATCCCGCAAGCACCACCAAGATTACCACCAAGCCTTGCACAGCCTCGTCTTCCTCCTAGCATGACTCGTAGTGAAGGCAATGCCACTGCTCCCAACGGGTCACAAAATGCGCCGCACCCTTCACCTTATGCCTCTCCTTGGGCTGGTGGCAACACAAGTGGTAGTCCGGCAGCTCCAAATCCTCCGCGTCCTTATCCGCAACCCAATTCACAAGCACCGCCTGTCAACTCAGCGCCTGGATCAAGTGGGCAGTATGGCGTGCTATTTCCCACAGCTGCACCGCAACAATCACCGTACAGTGGTCCTTCGGCTCCAAGTCCTTATGGTGGGCCATATGCTGCTGCTGGTGCGAGCCCCTACGGTCCAGCGCCGCCTCGGCCATATCCAACGTACCCTGCAGCTGGCCAGCAACCAAATGCGCCTGGTGCACCACCCGCGCAGCGTAATCCTTCGCCTTACGGTCCACCGCAGACTCAGGCTCAATCACAGCAGGGTTCATCGAACGAAGGCTCAACGCCTCACCCTTCCGGACGGTATCCGATTGGGGTACACCCAGACCTCATTCGCCAGCTCGAAGCATATCGCCTTGTGTACCTAGAAAAGAGACCAGGGCCTGATGAGCAAAAGAAGGTTGACAATGCCATTCGAGCGTGTGTAGACAGGACAGTGCCTGAGGCGTCGTTGACCGAACCGGAAAGAAAGTTGCTCGAATCCATCTGCGGCGTGGAGAGCATCAACAAGCATGTCAAGAGAAATGTCAGTGTCAAGCCGGAGAGTACGCCGGTCGCTGTGCCAGCTACTGCGGCTGGTACAGCTGCAGCAATTGCCGCAGATGCTGCTGCCAACACCTTGACTCAACACCAGCAGCAGCAACAGCAACAGCCAGCTGGACAAGCTCCCTCCGGGGCTCAATCAGCGTCACCGGCGCCTCCACGCGAAAACAGCGAGCCGCAAAAATTCACGCCCAACATGACTGGGGCATCACCAGCACCTCCTGCCACGGCGCCACCTTCGGCCACAGCACCGCCACCTCCAGCAGCCCCTTCCCATCGCCCAAGCGTCGAGCCCATCACTCCAGTCCCTGGTTCCCCAGCTGTGCAAAACGGCACTCCATTGCGCCGTCCGTTGAATGAATCAACTACAAACAGCCCAGCTCGCGCAGAAGAGCCATCGACCAAGACAGAGGAGACTGAGGTGCCTAAAACGGAGTAATAGGAGTTTTGTTTTTTGGTCTCGAAATGATGGATATGCGGGGTTACAAAAGCACCTTGTTTTGAAAGGAGGGACCTGGGGCGTTTTTTTCACTACTTTGTTAGGCAATAACATCGATAACGACAACAGGAAAGGAAAGAATAGGAAAGGAGAAAATGTATTCGATAACTCATCAGCAGGATTAGTTTGGTTGAAGAAGAAGAAGAAGAAGTAAGAGAAGGAGGGGGTAGTGTATGTGGGGGTAGGTGAGGTTAAGAATACAGTTTTTTCTGTTCTTTGTATCTTTCTTGTCATTGTTGTCTTTTTTATTCCATCCACGAAGAAAAGCCAGGGGGTGTTGGAGCCGCATGTATGCCTCTTCTCTCTTTCTTTTTCTCCCTGGATTGGCAATCTTTCTTGTTTGTTTGCCCATGACACGACATGAACTGGACTCCTTGGGCTCCCGCAAATGCCATCGAAAAGTGAGATTTTTTTTGGCTTGGTCAAATGGAGAAACATGGGAGTATAGGGTCTTCTCTCTCTTTTTTTTTAATTTGAGGCGATATGCGTTGGGCGCAAAATAGGAAAATGGGGGGGCATCAATTGCGGATTAGGGGTACTTACTTTACTACATGGAATGAATAACAAAAAGCGTTGTCTTTATATATTTTACCTGCTTGGTTTACTGTCTACTGTCGCTGCTGCTAGTTGGGGCTGGTTAAGTTTTTTTTTGTTATGTAAGTATGCATGAGCAATTCTTCATCGTCATGTGAAATTTTGAAAAAAAAAAGGTCCGAGTCATCAAAACATAAAAATGCGTCTTGGGATTGCAAAAGATGTAGATTTCTGTTCCCTCTCCAGTCCCATCCCTAACTCTCCTCTTTCGCTGTATTCAACTTTCCCAAAAAAGAAAAAAAGAAACACTTCGTAGTCTGGGTTGCATTGGATGCGTAGATTCCCAGGATAACATATAAAAAAACACAAGTCAGATGCCGCAGATTATAGTCGAAGAGAAGGAAAAAAGATGAATAAAAAAGTGGCTGAGAAGCCCCAGATGTCCGCTTCTGACCATATCGCCGTACGCCTGAAGACCAGTTCCATTCGCCCAAGCTAGCGATGTGTCTATGATCCCCTGATGGATTTACAACGCAAAGCTTTCTCACATGGCCATTTCGGCCTGCAGCTTGCGTAGCTCCTCTTCCTCGTCGTCCTCCTCCTCGACCCGCTGCGGCGCCTTGGGATTGGCATTGGGTGCTGTAGGCAGTTTTTGGCTCGAAGGGGCGTCGTGGATGGGCACGCTGCCCGTGTTAAGCATCTGCTCGTCGAGCTTCTCTTGTTGCAGCTCTTCCAGCTCGGCATCCAGCTCGGTTTCGTCAATGCCGTTGTTGCCCACGCTTGAGGAGATGGCTTCGCTAATCTCTTCTCCAATAGCGCGTTGTTCGCGTATGTCGTCCCTAAACAAAAGGTATTATCGTTAGCGAGGGAACGGGTTTCCCAATAACCAACAGCAGAATACATAAGTCTGAGGAGAAACATACATGATGTTGTCGACTTTGTCGATGGTCAGGTCGCCGTGTATCTGCTTCATGGCTGCACCGGCACTCCTTATGGCGTCCACCGTCTCCTTGTTGATATTCGCCGATTCAATACTGTAGATTTGCTCTTCCAGCGTCATTATTTGCGCACTCGTCTTCTCCAGAGACACCTCGTGCTGCTTCTTTCGCCGTAACGCGTTTTTGGCAGCTAGAATGGGTGTGTATGTGTCAGCGGACCGTAATCCAGAAAGAGAGAGAGACGGCAAGTACCTTGCTTGTTGGACGTAACATATTTTCGCGCCAGAGCATCCTGCTCGGCCATTTGATTTTGCAGGTGCTTCTCCCGCTTGTTCAGCATCTCGAGTTGGCTGCGAAGCTGCAGGATGGCTTTCTTGGGCATTTCCTTCTTCGCCTGGCCACCACCAAACCAACCCAGGCCCCAGCCGCTCATGGTGAAGTAGCTCTAGGTTCTCTCAATCAGCTCTGGGCTTATCGCACGCGCCTCTTGTAGGCTTAGATAGGCGCTTCGGATACCTGTCGAAGAGTGGGATGGCGGGGCTGCGGGGTGGTATGCGGCTTGGACGTACTGTATGGAAGATGAAGAGATGGACCGAGGAGTCTTCAGGAAAGGGGCGGTCTGCGAGTTTCTATCGTGTCGGGGTTGCGGTGCTCGAGTGTTTGAAGGCTGCCTGGGCTCGTCATGAATCGGGCTTGGATGCACGAGGGTATGATGTCGCTCACGCTAACCTTGGCACGTGCACAGGCGGAACCCCGGCAATAGTTTCCACCGCCTTCTGCGCGCGCCTTCACCCACCAAATGTCTACCGCCCCTGTTCCGTCAAACCTTGTGCTGCTGAGCGATCTCCCCAGATGCGCTCCCGGCACCAAAGTCCGCTTTCTGGGCTGGTACAGCTTTGTTCGTGGGACTAACATGCAGCAGCTGACAGCGTTGCAGTGTTGATGAGTATGTGGTTCAGACGGGCACCTTGCGCCTCAAACACAACAGCCCCGTCTCTGCTGTCCCCGTCATTGCAAACGTCGATATTGAACATGTGCTCGAGAATGCAAAACAGCGAGACATAGACGTGGGCACCTGGCTCAATATCATCGGCTACGTGCAGCGGAAAAAGGAAAAGGGCGTGTTCGTCCAGGCCGTCACCATGTGGGATGCTGGGAATGTGGATTTGGAAGCCTATGCAAAGGCTGTCCAAGCGCGCAAAGAGGCTTCGTGAGTATTCTTGTTAACTACTGTCATGTCCTCCAATATTCGGGATTTGTGTTGGTCAGGATGTTGACTGTGATCCATCAATGTGGCCATAGACGAACAAGGCACTATTTCTGAAGCAACGCATGTTGTACGAGTCCGCGGTTGAATGTGATACGCATGATGGAGGCATGGGCAATGTCAGCGCGCAGTGTGGGTGATCAGGGCATGTGTACTGCGCTCAATGCGGCTATTGTCATCCCACAACGGCTGTCTCAGTTGCCATGTGCGATTCATGGCATCACGTGATCATAATGCAATCCGGTCTTGCAGGCTGCGCAGTTTCAATGCACTCAAAGAGAAATACATAAGAAAAAAAATGCAATGGGAACTTGACAGCGCGTTGGCTTGAAAGATGATAGAGTCATCACGGCGGCACACAAAACTATAATATGCAATCACGCTTAGTATCCAACGATCGCACCCTTGGTTTGACTCGAACAACTCTTCTGGGGAGAGTTGAATTGAACATTTCGAGCCCAGACACCACGATGGTATCCGTTACTTGTTTGCGTGCGTCAGTACGACCTCCAACGGCTTCTTGTCCTACCCTAGCTTTAGCAAATCACTCTATCACGATGCAGACGAACTTACCCAGAAAATATATGTGCTTTGCTCGCCCCAATCCCAGACATCGTTTTGATCCTTCAGCGCCAGATCAAAACTCCACAACAGCCTCGCGAGAATCAGCCGCATCTCTTGATAGGCCAGTTTCATGCCTAAGCACACGTGCCTGCCCAGTGAGAAGGGTTGGAAGACGGCCATGTCGTCATCCTTGCCCGGATTTAGGAAGCGTTCTGGGATGAATGAGTTAGGGTTAGAGAAGTTGTACGATTGACGGAAGGCCGAGAATTGGTTGACAACCACGTAGGTCTAGAAACCATCTCGTGTTAGCATGGAGACCTTTGACGTGAACAAGGCATATAGCTTACTCCACCAGGAACCCATCGGTCGCATATCATATCTCCACCCTTGGGCACGACTCGCGGCACTCCAATTACAACTGGAGGACAAACGCGCATGCCCTCTTGTATCACGGCATTGAGATAAGGCAGGTCGCTTGTTGTGGCAACGGTAATGTCGCTTTCGTCCTGGAACCTTTCACGAATCTCACTGGTTAGACGATGAAGAACACCTCGGTGCTGAACCAGCATCCTCGTAATGGCAGTCAGTGCGCTGGCAGTCGTTTCACTTCCAGCAAACGCTATCACCATCAAATTCATGCCCCATTCGTCCTGGGTCAAAGGGTCCTTCGGGTCGGTGTATCTTTTTGTTGGTGTTACCCAGTCTGGCCGCTCCACATCTAGTGCTATCCGCTTTTTGGCTTGCTCGGCGCTCAATTGTCTGTGGTATATGGTCCTTTGCAGAATTTGCTTGGGGATGATGCAGCGCAGGATCACATCGACAGGGGGGTATAGGTTGGTCGCTGCAATCAAAGCAAGACCCTTGCCAAAGTCCTGTGCGATATCGACCCATGGATGCGCCTTACCGTTCTCGACACACCCAAAAGACTCGCCGTAAGTTAAGTCGCCTGAAAGGTCAAAAGTGAGGAAATTGAGCCAGTCCGTGAGATTGACAGTTTTGCGTTTTTTCAGTTGCGCCATGAACAGGTCCACATGCTTTTCAATGACAGGGGCCTGGCTTTTCAAGCTCTTCTCAGAAAACGCGTTTGCAAAAGCACGGCGGTACCTGGCATGATGTTCTTCATTCCAGTCCATGATTGTGGGCGGCTCGTCAGGCGTCATCTTCTTGAAAAACGTACGGGACCGTTCAAAAGGCTGGTGGCCAGGCCGGTTGCCGTAGATGTCTTTCAGTGCACGGCCATCGGCATACGACAGCTCGTTGGGCGCTATGCGTACGACAGGACCATACTTGGCATGAAACTCAGTGTAGCGCCTGTGAATCTGCCCGCGTTGGGTAGAGATGACATAGGGAAAGCGGAAACTACGCCAGAGTAGTGGGCCGGGGTAACCTCGAAGAGGGTGCAGGAAGACGTTGTAGAATGCATAGAGGAATATGGACTTGGTTGGAGCGTGAGCCTGGGTATGGCGTTGGTGGAATTGTTCTTACCATGGCAATAAGCAATACGCTTGCCCCTATCGGATGCGAGCCAACCGATGACACCAGCCATAGCTGGATGCCTGGAGCACTATAACCACCCTTGATGGCCATGGTGATAAAGACGAAGAAGACGATGCCCCAGCGGATTCCTTACTCGGTTCTGGTCAAGGCAGACTCGTTGTTGGAGCGAACATAGCTGTCAAGGCGGCCGAAAGGCTGGTGGCGCAAAATAGCGCCCCGCTTTTGATCTCTTTGACCTCTGAAAGTCCCAGCAATGGTGTGCCTAACTTCGCTTCCAAATTGTTGCCACATTATCTCTCAGCCACCGTCGAGATGCATGATCAATGATCACGTAGTCATTATGGAGGAGCGAGAGAGACAGGAGGTCAGCAATTGGGAATAAGCCGCGCCAGGGGCCGGAACAGGCCTCCGTTCATGGCCACCCAAATCGGACACGGCCTCAACAACGACCGTATTGATTCCGGCTGACCTGAACAAGAGTAAATTGCAGGCAGGACGGGTCGCATTTGACGTTGGGAGAGGTGTTACATAGTCCATCCCACTGTGCAGTCTACATGGCAGCTGAGTGTGAAACTGTTTGAGAAGCACCGCAAAATGCTGATCGAAACACAACGGGCCGCTACCATGGGCGATGCAGGGTGCCTCCTGTAGGCGTTCGTTGAGCCGGGGAAGTGTTACAGAGCTCTGCGGGATCGCTGAAACAGTTCGTTGGGGTTCTGACACAGTCCAGCATGCGAACTCCATGGGTTTACAAACACTTGTCCGAGTCCGCAAATGCTCTGCGCGGGCTAACTCTGACACGTCCAGACGAAACATCAGATGGGCTTTTCGATAGTGCGCCCGACGTCGTCCCACTGCACACGACGGGCGCGCCCGCTAGCCTGTTTGTGTTGCACAGACAGAGTGTGGAGCGAAAAAGAAAGAGAGCTAATGTCGCTGCTTCGGCCGCCTTGCAGTCGACTAGCATGCCAACAAAAGCCAACAATTACCCCTCTTTTAGTCCCTGCTAGGCAAAATACCTCTGTTGTCGGCGGTCAGACGACAGAAGCGTACTCTTTTGTGGCTTTATGGGAATCCGGATCCCGAGGTCCAGGGCGCCGCTGTGCAGCGATTACTCGCTTGTACGGTTTTCTTAATGGAGGCGTCGCTGCAGCAGCCCATGTGCAGATAATCCACGGCTAGACGGGGCCGCCCCTGGTCTGTACAGATATAGAAAAATGGGTCGGAAACAAGCAACCTGGAGTGGCCTGGGGAGCAGCGTACTCAACCTCTCACACAACGAGCTTCAGGCCAGGAGCGCCTAACCAGAAGTGTGCAAAAAGTAGTACTTGGAGAAAAACATAGTCGATGAGACACCAACGCGACCCACGCCGCAACCCCAAAGCTACTACTTAGGCTCACCCTTCCAAACCTTGGACATGCCGACTGCGAGCTCGTGGCGGCCGAATCTTCCGCTAATCTCTGGGCAAGACCCAGTTAATTAACCAACATTTGCACCCGAAGCGGGGCTTTCGATAGAGCGTGCATACCGCTACAGGGTCATTTGCGGTCTTTGTTGGGCCGGATCAGGTCATTTTACCACCCCAGTGTATGCATGGCGCCTGCAGCGCACGGACGAACGGTGAAAGCCAATGCACAGACCCCAGACCCAACCTCCCGTTCGGGCAGGCCAGCACGAAGCCAACCTCGAGGCTGTCGAATTTCCGAATCTGTGCCGGTGTTTGGTCTTCGTCTGGAAAGTCAGGCGCTGAAACTGCAAAAAGAATCCTCTGTCGGCCGCGGCTGGAGTAAGACAGCCACGCCGCCTCCGTACGTCTAAACATAGGTGGCGCTGTTGGATTCTGCCTTGAATACAGAGGCGCTGTCCAAGATGCCATCGTTCACGCGCCAGAAAGAGGCTCAAGAAAAGAAGAGCCGGCGCCACGGAAGGCGGCTCAGTACATATCGACATACTCTAGAAGACCGGAATCCATCGTAGCGCTCTCCACATTCCCGGATTGGATCTCCCCTTTGCACGTATCAGCGCTTACATCAGGTACAAGCCTTTTGCCCAGCTTGCCGGGAGCGGCAAGGCGGCATGCACACAAAGAGCCACACTGAGACGCTAGAGCCACGTCGAGGTCTCACCAGTCTTTGGCGTGCATATCGCTTCCGGGATTGATATTAACGATGTCGTCGGGTCAGGATTGGGATGGGATGGTGGTCTGTGTTGACGTACATACACATGGCCGGCCAGGCACACCCATGCCGCCTGCCTGTCCAACGGCCAAGCGCGAACCTTGAACCACAGACTATAAGAATATCTAACCGCCAGCTCCAAGTCGTGCAACAACACGTACAGCCTCGACAGCTCGACATCACTAAACAAAACACGCCGGCTCCTCTGATATCCAGACGTGCACTGTCACCCCTTCCTCTCCACATAAACTCGCACCAACACCACACACCATGCTCTTCTCTACCATCACGGCAGCACTCTTCGCTGCTTCTGCTTATGCGGCTGCTCTACCTCCTCCGCCTGGCAAGCCAACCACCTACTCTCCTGCGAAGAACCTCGACAAACTTGCCACAATGTTCCCCAAGTGCAACCTCACAAGCCCGGGAGATCTGGTCCTCAAATATGTCATGCTTGGAATCGGCACACAGAACTACACCTGTGCAAGCTCAGACGCAAGCGTGACTCCTGGCACCACTGGCGCTCTTGGTAAGGAGCCTGTCCCAATCTCATCCAACAGTGGTGCTGACTTTCACTTCCACAGCTACTCTGTATGACATTGGCACAAAACTCAACGGCGACCGAGATGCCGCGTGGAAGATTGCCACCCTGTCTCCTGTTGCCCTCTCCATGTCCGAATGGGCTCCTCAGCTACTCGACATGAGTCTCCAGGCTCAGGGCTACCAAAACATTGCTGGACACCACTTCTTCGCTGACGTTGCTGGAGCAAACACGCCAACCTTCTCCTTCGACAAACTCAGTGCTCCGTTTCCCATTGCACAGGTTGCAAAGATTGGTTCGGTCGATGCACCAGCGACGGCATGCCAGGGAAAGAATGGTCTTCCTGCTGTCCCCTGGCTCTATCTCCAGCACAAAGACGGCATCTCCCAGGGAGGCATTAACACTGTCTACCGTGTCGAGACCGCCGGTGGCAACAAGCCTGCAACCTGCAAGGACATGCCACCTTCATGGGAAGTCAAGTACGCCGCGCAATGTAAGTCTACAAGAAACGTAAATGTCCCCGCTCGGCCACTGACACTTTTTAGACTGGGTCTATGGTCCTAAGCAGTAAGCGCTGAGCTTACGACGCTCGTTTCGACAATGTTACGACGTTAATTTTCAACACTCCTCATGACCTTTTCTACGCCCAGACTAGTCGCGCGCGGCTATGCTCGTCATACATGACTGGACTAGAGATCATGGGTACAACCATGCAACCTGTTTCTTCGAACTGTTTTTTATCTTTCTTTCTTATCATGATACCCTTCCTGTTTTGGTACGCATAGATGTGCGCATATTCTGTATTAGTAGCTCCGACATCATCAGGCGCAGACGGCGTCAGAGATACGGCGTTTAGTTTCTTTTCAAAGAGCTCATATAACTCTGTCTCTAAATAAAATGATTTTTCAGCATTACATTCGTGCCTTGGCCACTTCTGTTCCCTTGTCTGCGATCCCCAGATCGCTCTTTGCCGCATCCACCAACCTACAATACGTCAATGCACCGAGCCGTGTCTAACAATACCAAATGCACTATTACTGGTTTCTTTTGCCCACCCCAGCAAGGTAGCACGAGACCTCCTGTCCAAAACACCCCTACCCAAAGTCTACACGTCATGCAGAAAAGAAAAAAAAAACGCCTTACCTCGCCGTCTCATCTCATCCCCACATAGCCCCAGTGGCGGCAAATTCCCAACTGCGCCGCCAACCCACTCCCACGGTACGCCTATCTCGCCAACACGTACAGCCTCACGTTGCGGCACGGGCGTTATAACACGCCGCCTACGCCGCAACAACACACAAGCGCATGGCGTCCCAGGGCTTATTTGCGCTTAAAAAACTTCCGTATGTAGGAATACCAATATTCCTACCTTACAGACCCATTTTACGCCATACTGTTACTTTGACCTCACACCCTTGAATCCATCCATCCTTCCATCCATACAAACATGCATACATATATCCCCGTCTACATACACCAACCTACTAACTAACCTAATACACACACGCCCGCAACCCCATAAAGACAGCCTTGCATCGCATCACCTTCTTTATTTCACGAGTGGGTGTCTGCTAACTTGCCAGTCAGCACCTATGTACACGTATACATCCACATGCACATATACAGGCTGGCCTCGGGGAAGGTTTCCGGATTAGATTTTGCAAGAGCGGATACGACGGGGATGCTGTAATAGGCTGGATACGGTAGTGAAGACGAGGTGGGGTGGGGCGGCGGGTATTTTGCTTGGCGCTGAGGAGGGTGCGTGGTGCGTGGTGTGTGGAGTAAGTAGTGGTGGCGGCTAGGATGGATAGTGGATGGTGGATGGCGGAGATTGTGTATTGAAAGTTTTTCTTTTGACCGGAGAAGTAAGGAATGGGCGGCGTAGCTGTGGGGAAGTAAAGAAGAAAGTTAGTTATTAGAGGTAAACAGGCAGGGGACCTGCAGGGGCTTGGGTACATATGTGTAGGTAGAGAAGGAGGCGGAAAGATGAGATATTCAGGTAATGTGCATGTATTTGGTTGTGGATTCAATTAGTTGCTGTGGGTTGTGGAAGTGCGTTTGCCATAACAAACGCCGCTTCTGATACACACTTCAGTGTATCCTCATCAACGTATATTAACCCAATGCCCATTCTTTCCCCTGCTTTCACATCCAGCTCATATTTTCTTGCTTGTATATCAAAACATTCACAATCATACCATCAATCAACCCTCTCCTCTTGGTGGAAAGGGGTGGGCTCCTAGCAACAAGGTAGGGTACTAACTCCAGGAAGTCTGCAGTGGGCTGCTAGCTAGGGGGGTGCCGTGTTCGAGACAGAGCAGGTGCTGGTGCAGCAAAAACTAAGGGGAGTGTGGTTGATTGATCTTTTTTTTTGGCACACAGAGGAGGTGAAGGTGAAGGTGGCTAGAATTTTTGACGAATCAGAGCACAGATCTATACAGTCACGACTCTCTATATTGTCAACCCAATCGTGTCAAAGATTTACAGAGACTGGTTTCAGCGGTTGATGAAGACTAGCAATACTTTGCTGGCTCTGCTCAACCCCTTTCGTCCATACCGGATACCTCTCGTCATACCACCTCGAGACAGTCGTCCGGTCTCCACTGGAAATCTTCTCTGCAAGCGATAGAGCATCGAGAATAGCTGCATTGGCGCCGTTTCCCCCAACAATCGGCTCTGCGTGCGCAGCTTCGCCCACGAAGCACACCCCTGCGTTCACCACCACGCTCTGAAGCTCTGGTAACGGAGCCAGCATGGTTCGCATAAGCCAATGTAATACCCTGTCATCGCGCATCTTCTTTGGGTCAAAGACGTCTGAGAAAGGCGGCTGAAGACTTTTCAGCGCTCCAACTTCTTCGAACAGTTCCTCGGGGATCTTCTTGGCGTCTTTCAGGGATCGATGCGGCTGGTGGAGGGGATCAGAGGCACTCCTCACTGCGCGCGAGTAAATCCAGCTAATGCTGACCTGCTGGTCTTTCTTCTTCTTCTTCTCGTTGATGCTGACATGGAGTACCGCACCGTCGTGCTTGGCTTCAACGACGTTCGCTTCCCTCATTGCTGGCTCATACAATGCGTCGAAAGTTTTGCGGTCGATCCTTCTTTTCCCATTGAACGCGATGTACGGAAGCACGTTTAGCTGTACCGACGGCAGCAGCATTTTCCGGGTGCTTGAATGAACGCCATCTGCAGCGACAACGATGTTTGCAGCGCCCATCTCACCGTTCTGGAACTTCAGCTCAGCGCCGTTCGAAGACGTCTCAACGCTCTGCAGCGTGTGCTCCCATCGGATATCGAGTCCCTCGCGTAACAACTGCTCAAGCTTGTTTCTGTTGGCGCGAAAAGAAGACGTTGTGTCGTACATGCCGTTGTGGTCTGGGAGATCTACGCTAGGACCTATCCTCCCAGACCCATCGCTCTCTGCATCTACGGCTACCCGTCTCTTGAATACCTCCTCGTTGATGTCGAGGATGCTGAGAAGGGGCTTGTACGCGGTCGCGTGCAGAGTAATGCCATAGCTGAATCGCGGCTTTGAGCTTGCTTTTTCGTACAGGACAGCGAGAATACCGCGACGTAGTAGACTACGGCCCAGCGTTAAGCCTGCGATGCCGGCGCCGATGATGGAAATAGAGGTTGTCATTGCATTGTGTATATTTTTCTCTGAAATGACTGGTGATGTTGAGATAGAGTGAGGTTAGTAGCCCGATGTCCTTGACTCGATGCCAGATCGTGATCGAGCCAATCAGCTTGTAGGTGCATAAGTTTGGTACGCCAACGGGAGCGGAAATGCTAGTATGGCGTCACATAAAACTCTCCTTCTTGTATATTTCTGTCTATAAACATCCTTTGATTAACGAATATATACATATGAATTCTATCCTTTGCAATCATTACAAGTAAATGTAGCAAAACGGCTCTCCGTCCAACGTGCTCAGGAGCTCCTCGATCATCTTAGGCTCTACATTCAGCCAATTCGTCTGAATAATGTCCTTCAGTGTAGTTTTGGCACTGTTGGGCTGGAACGCAGCAACATTTCCTGCGATAGTGCCCGCCTGGTCGAGATGCAGAGCCTGCCAGATCCACCATACTCGGTCGACCATTGCGTGATGGAGATAGAAAACAGGATCGTTGGGGCTGCTGTAAAAGTCTCCGCCATCTCCGCCCATGGCGAAGTGGCCAGCGGCGTGCATGCCTAGGAAGCCGTCGCCGAAGCGGCCTTGAAGTTCGTCCTGGAAAGTGGCAATGTTCTTGGATGCAGGGCCGACGGTGATGTTGCGCAGGTTCTCTGTTGTGAGCCAAGTTTTGGCCGAGTACGAGGTAATATCTCGCTTTGCGCATCGCGGGTTATAGTCGAGTGGCGATGCGACTTTGGTTTCTCCCGCCATTCCTGGGCTTACAGGGCCGAGATTGATTTGGACACTAACACGGTCAGTCGGGGATTGAAATCTCGTGATGGGACGTAGTACTAACTTCTTGAATGGCCCGCTGGCGATACAACCTCCACCATTGCCTGATGGGAGTGCAATGTTTCCACCGCCAGCTATACTTCCGTTGTGCTTGACATAGGATCCATCGCCACCCAGACTTGTCTCAGACCCATCGAAAACGGGTGACTTTGTGATGTCGTCCTGATAGCTCAACCAGTTCCAGTACGGCTGGTACCCGGTATAACCGCATTCTTGTCTCAGCGTCTTCTCATAAGCATAGGTAAAATATCTGTGCCAGGACAAGAAGTTGCCAGTACCATGGATCGATCGGGTTTGGTTGATGTGTTGTCCGACAAAGTCATCAAATCGGGTTTTGGCGCCTGGAACTAAGGCCGGGTCGGACTTTGCTGGCAAAGACTGCATGCATTTTACGGCGCTGATGTATGCTTTGCGTTCTTTGGCAGTCAAATGATCCCTTGCTGGTTGTTAATCGAACGAACGAGAAGCTAAGAGCGTGACAGCTTACCAGTTTTTCCTGACAGGAGCGTTGAAAACGGAGCAGCCCGATCTCTTTCCGATAGTGCCATTTGCCTCCGCTTCCTTCAACGCTGCAATAGCCTGGTCCTGTAGATCCTGGAGAAGATCACGAGGTTGCAGCGCGGCGGACTGAACCACACCGGCCAAAGCCAGAACAGCAGTAGGAACACCAAAGCGCATCTTGACGAAGGATTTAGAGAAAAATTTGTAAGGTGTTGAAAGAAAACTCAACGTAAGACTGCGTACAGACGATCTAATATGGGTTTTCAACTATTGCTAATTTGCATCTGCATGCAGCTACATGGGTCGACCAGGTATACCCGAGTCCAAGGCTGTCCAAGAGCAACGGATGTTAGCCTCATATCTGGAAATAGTTGCTGGCGAGCGCCATTCCCATGTCCCTGTACATGGTTCCATATGAAGCCTGTACCGATCGAGCGCCCAATGACTCGCGCTATACTTACCGAGGCCTGCCATTCCAATCCAAATAACAATGATAGTTTCGAAGATGCTGCGCAGAGTCTGGAACTGACGAACTGTTCATAAGGTCATTTTCAATGTCCATATCTCTCGAGCCCCTTCCTATTACACTCGCGTATACCGCCATCGAGGATAGACAAGTCAATTGTTCGAGTCCGCTACCTGCAGCGCTTAGGTCCACGCCGCACCATAGGATTGCCAAGCAGTTGTCAGGCCGCCCCTCGAGGCATCCGCGCAGCTGGCACGCATAAGCGGCAAATTTTCCTTGAGGAATTAAACGAGAGGCGAGATTGAGCGACTTGGCTGTACCGCCTCCAGCGCCATGTCGCAACCGCTTTCTTCTTGCCTCAGCACCTGTCTTGCGAGGTTCGAGTGCAAGGAAACATCACAAGACTGTATCCTGTGAAGACCTAGCATTGGTACAAGTTGATCAGGGCTACTGTGGCCATGGTGCGAGAAACTGACGGGACGCATGTGGGTCGATGTCAAGGGTGGTGTCTGCAGGGACCACTCTTGACTACAGACGAGAGTAGTCGGAGAGCCGACGGATAATACCCGGGATCTATGTTGGAACGCCGTATCTCGTACTAGCGACAATGCCATATGCGATAGATTACCTAACATCTGGATGATCTTCTCCACTGTGAGCCTTTCCCCACCAGATCTTGCCCTTGTCCGCCTGTATACAAGTTCTCATCGTGATATAGAGCAGGGTATGAGGCCGCTCTTGGTAAATAGCACAGCAGCCCTTGGCGCATCCAGAAGGATTCCAACATTAATATTTCGCACAGGTTGGTAACCATGCGCACGGCCAATAGCAGCCGCCCTCAGGAGGTGCTGAGAGCGGAATTGCTTGGACGGCCAAGATGCCTAGACACTTCCAAATGGACAAGTTCCGCATCACGCAAGTATGTCCGCTGGTACAGCTACCGCATGTGGCAGCTGGCCGTGAGGCATGGTTGGCAGAACCTGTCTGATGTTAATGTCATGCGAGAAGCGGTCATGGTGAGGTCTGAAACGCTGAAGGATGAAAGTTCCTGTCTGTCGGTATGAGAGAGAAAAAGGATACAGTGGTTCGAGGTTTTTCTTTTCGTATGGCCAATTTCTCTCTCTATCATCTCTTGATACTCGCCCCACCGGTTCGCGTTCGTTAGAGGCGATCATGGCCTCACCCTCTGCGGAGCCCGCTGTGGACCCCAAGTGGGCAGCGGAGAACAATCTTCCTCGCATCCTCGTATTGACTGGCGTTTTCCACGTTCTCGCGCTGACTAGCGTCTGTCTGCGGCTATTCGTTCGTCTAGGCCTACTGCGGTCGCTGGGAAAAGACGATGTTGTGATTGCTCTAGCTGCTGTACGAACTGACCTCCAACTCTGTGGTTAGGCACATCTAACACGCATCAGCTTGGGGCTTTGGGCGGCTGGATCTGCTTCATTCTCCAGGGCTTTCATGGCTTCGGACGACATGCTAAGACAGTGTCACGAGAGGACATGGAGAAGTTTGGTCAGATAGGGTTCTTTGGGAGCATCATCTCCGCCATTGGCGCTCTTGGGTTGCTGAAAATCTCTATTGCTCTTTTCTTACTCAGGCTGAAAAACAACAACATGTGGAGGTGGTACTCGCGCTGTCTATGGGGACTGATAGGTACGAGCCTCTGGCGTCACAAGAGCCATACCGTTGATTCTCTTGATTAGGTTTGGTGACTTTCTACACAATCGGCGCCTGGCTCACCTTCTTCCTGCACTGCACTCCCATGGAGGCAAACTGGACCAGACGAGGCGTTTGCTACAGTCAAGAAATGTTTGTTGCATTCGCGCTCACGAATACTGGTAAGCCCAAGCATACACACACGACCTTCACTCACACCCAACAGCATTAAACATCTTCACCGACATCTGCTTCGCAACCCTTCCCATCCCCATCATTTGGAGTTTGCAAATGTCCCGCATCACACGAATAAATTTAATCGGAGTGCTCAGTCTCGGATACATGTACGCAGCTCCCACCCATCAAAACCTACAAACCAGTTCTCCACTTAACCACTCCAACAGCGCAGTCGCCCTCGGCATCACAAAAGCCATCTACCAAGTGAAAAAAGACCCAGACAGGACGTTGTTAGTTTCCCTCCCTCCCTCTATCATAAAAGAAAAAAAAACAGAAAAGACTTTCTAACATCAAACCCTCCCCAACAGTGCCCAACACCTCAACGTCTACGGCTTGTACGTTGCCCCCCCCCACTCTTCCCCTCCAAAGTACCCCCTTCCCCCCCTCCCTCTCTCTCCATGCCTAACCACATCTTACAACAGCCTCCAACTCAACATCGGCATAACCGCCGCTTGCATCCCGACCCTAAAACCCCTGCTTCGCCGTTCGCACCACACTCGCAACGGTCTCGCTCAAACCCCTCGCCGCAGCGCCTACGCCGACATCGAACACGCTGCTACAATCGGCAGCGCAGGACGGCCGTACAAGCCCCGCTCGAGCTACTTGGATATGAGCGTGGTGGATACGGGGGTTACGGGAAAGGGCGCCAGCACGACGGTGACGGTGGAGGAGGAGGGGTATGAGATGACGACACAGCAGCAGCGGTGGCAGCGGGAGAGACGGTATGCCGATGCGAGTCAGATTTTGTGTACGACGGAGGTGGTGGTGGATAGGGAGGTGCGGAGGATGTGATTGTGTAGAATGCGTTGGATTCTGCGAAGGTAAAGTGTTATGGTTAGTCACTCGTTATTTTTGTCTGGGTAACTTTGTGCAGGTCTCGCGTTTAGCTGTTGAGTAGTATAAGGCCAATGTCAGAATCTGGATGTAGCCAAGGAAAAAGATGAGGGGATAGTATTCAGCGAGTGAGTTAGTAATATAAGATGTAGGTAATAAGTCTGGCTAGGTGGATCAGAAAAAAAAAAGGATGCCATCAAGAGGGAAACGCAGTCGAATTATTCAAACTGGATTCCGTTTTATTTCGACTTAAAGTTTTGTGCACTCTCGGAAATGCCGTTACTATGATTCTCTCATCGTATAATCCCATATGAGTTCTCTTAAACCCCTGTTCATTGGCATTCCAATCATGTTCCACCACCTATAGCTGAGATTCCCCAACATACTTTCTGAAATAGCCCGTATTGAGTATGGCTCTACCAGGCTTTTCCATTGCCGCCGGTGTCCCAAGAAGCTTCACCACCGCCGGTGTTCCAGGAAGCCTCACCACCAGCGGCATCTCCTGTATCTGCGCCCCAGCCACCACCGCCGCTGCCGCCATCGGCATCGGCATTGCCCTCGATAACCGGGACCTTGCAACGCTGTCTATGTTAGCCTGACTCCTTTTCACAACAAAGAGGGCGCTTACCTTGGGACCGTGTCCGAGCTGACCGCAGTTGCTGCATTTATGCTTAGACCAATCCTTAGGCTCGGGGCAATCACGCGAAAAGTGGCCAGTCTTTTCGCAATTACGGCAGACAACGGTATCAGGATTACGAGGCTGGTCGCAATCCTTAGCCATGTGGTCGGCCGATCCGCAGTTACGACAAGTGCGAGCAGCAACGTTGGGACACTACGAGTTGTCAGTATACATTTGAGTAACCGATCCCTATATGAATACTCACGTCCTTGGAGAAATGACCGGTCTCATTGCACTTGCGGCACTCAACTCCCTCAGCTGAACGAGGTTCAGGGCACTCCTTTGCGGTATGGCCCTCCTGCTTACAATTCTTGCAAGCATAGGGATTGACACGCTCTTTAGGACAGTCGCGAGTTCGGTGACCGGCTTCCTGACAGTATACACAATGCACCTCAGGTTGCGTCTCGCGCTCAGTCTGCTCCTGCTTGCAATGCTGTCTACATGTCAGCGCCGACTACATCTGGCATGACGGTGGTTTGATATACTGACCTTGCGAACGTGACCGAGTTCACCACAGTTGCCACAGAGAGGCTGACCACAATCCTGGACGTAGCCGCAAGAGGCAAGACGCTCGAGGTTCTGAGCAGGACTCTCAGGCCAGCCCTGAGCCATCTTGGCACGACGGGGCTTTGGAGAGAGCTGGACAGACAAGACATACTCGCAGCCAGGGTTGCCGATGAGGTCGACGATGGTCATGTTGATGGCAATGTCCTGCTGTTTGGCAATCAAGTAGATGCCGAGATCATCCTCGCGCAGAGCTTCCTCAACAGCGGGAAGGCTGAACTGTTCCATGGTAGCGCGAGCATAGGCTCTCAGACAAACGCGGAACACGTCGAGGTCTTTCGCCTTGGCGGCATCGATGAGGGCAGCCCAGGCAGCTTCAGCATCCATCTCAGGGACACCGGTCCAGTCGACGATACGGCGGGACTTGCAGTCAATGGCACGATGACCCTGCTCATTGCAGAGCTTGCAGATGCCGTCAAAGGGGCGCTGGACACGTTCGTTTGTGCAATCTGCCTTGTTATGACCGATCTGGCCACAGTTGTAGCACTCGCCAGTGAGGCCACCGCCCTCGGGCTTGGAGGGACAGTCGCGGGCAAAGTGGCCAGTCTCCTTGCAGCTATTGTATACATTAGCATCGTTGTAGTGATCAGTCACAATCTCACTCACATTCGGCAGCCGCCATCGCCAGTCTTGCCAGCATCGGGCTTGGTATCACCATTGCTGACCCAAGAATCACCAGCAGCGGCACCAGTGTCAGCGGCATTCCAGTTATCACTACCAGATGGAGCAGCATCCCAGCCCTGGGCACCGCCTGCACATTGTATTAGCATGAGACTAAGATGCTCGTGAGACACGCTACAAACCCGCATCGGCACCCGTATCCCAGCTCATGGTGCTGAGTACTTGTTGTAAATAACGCCTGCGTGTGCGATGATATCAGAGCAGAGGTTGTCAAAAGGAGTTGAGAAGGTAGTGTAGATGACACCCTGATCGCTCTTACTTTATCCTCAACGCAAACGGTCTGTGCTCAGCTCTGCAGCATAAGGTGAAGTTGAAAGTGAAAGAACTGCGAAAGACGGAAGGGGACTTGGACAGGTGAGAGACGTGCGTCCACGTGCTCTGACGATGATGAACGGACGGCACACGGCAGGGAGCATCACATTTCCACAAGTACGCAGCAAAGAGAATCTTGGAAATCTTCTACATTCGTTAGTGAAGTACCAGAAATCAACTCGTCCTCCCATGTTCATGATCGTGTCCGACCACTTTTTCGTAAAACAAAAAGAAGCTGGTATCATGTCATGAAGCTCGCATACAAAACAGCAATGCGTGTATGTACTGCCATGATTCGTTAGGTGAACCCGAAGCCAGAGAAACCTGAAAACTCCCAAAAGACACAACCATGCATGCGCCTCGATGTTTGCTCATATCCAAATGGTAAAGACAAACGCGAACGTAATTATACGCCACGGAACTACGAATATAGTCAGCACATGCTCTCCATGTAAAGTCTGCAGAGTTTCCACTTACCATTCGGACAACCAAAAACCACATTGCACCAATGAACCTGAAAGCTGACAAGCCCGCAACACTATACAGGACAACAGCCAGGTAGATGGTAGCGGCCTCGTTTCGCTTCTTCTGCGCCTCGTCCGGCGTACTGACGGTGATCTCCAGGCCACCCGACTGCAGCACCAAGGCGGTTAGGCCCAAGTTGCAAAACATCCAGAACAAAACGACACCAGATCGGAAGCCCTTGTAGTAGTCTTCCTGCTTCTCAGCAGCCGACGGGACCTTCTTCTCCTCGACCCACTTTTTGCTAAACGTCCTCAGCTCTTCCTCGTATTGGGTATTGAGATCAGCATCGTCGGTCGGCGCCTGGATGTCAGCTTTACCGTCGGGTTTCGTTGTGACGGACGGCAGCTTTTCCGGCTTGTCATCTCCCTTTGTACCCCAGGTAATGTCGTGGGTGTTGCAGAAGGCATAGACGTTGAGAATGTTGATGTATGTCGGAGTCATGAGAAGATATTGGATGAAGGATGTGAACATGTGCCATGGATCCAAGAAGATGATGGAAACAAGTAGCCACATGACGTACGTCGACAGCAACGAGACGATCAGCGTGGCAAAAATCTTGTCCCTAAAGAGGTCCGCAAAATTGAAGCCTTTGTTGGCGGCAATCTGTCCCTGCACGGAACGAACGCTGATGAAGATGGATGCAAACATGAGATAGGCCATGATGATACACCAGAAGTAGACCATGGACATGTACCACTTGTTGGAACCCTGCGGCCGATTACCCAATGACAAGATGAAACAGGTAATCAGAACGGCAATATAGAGCCACTCGAAGACGACGAAGAGAACTTTGCCAGCGGTACCGAGTTCGTTCTGCAGCGAAGCCGTGAGAATGCGGAACACCAAGAAGAAGTTACCAAGCGCAAACCAAGCGAAGATCATGCTGATTGTCTGATAGACAAACTCAACAAGGAACATCATTTTCCGCAGGAACGAATGATCACTACGGAAGATGTCGAAAGAGTGAGCCAAGGCATAGACGGCAGCGAAGAAGGAGCCGTTCAGCCAACGACGACGTTGACTGATGAACTCGGCCATGGTGGTAGGAACATCGGTTTCTCCGTTGGCCGACTTTACATACTGCAAGATCCAATGGCAGTTGCGTTTGGACACGAGCTCGAAGCAGAGAATACGATCCTCGGCCAGGTACATGTTGGCTGTGAAGATACCGGCGTTGGCGCCGTGCATCTTCTCACCGGCAAAGTACTTCTCAAGTGGTCCTTGTCCAGTCTTGTCGTTTTGGAGGGCGACATATCGGTAGGCTGAGAAAGCACCAGGAAGCACACTAATGAATCCGAAGGCTGACTCCAGAGGCTTGTCTAGAATGTTACTCATCTTGTACTCAAAGTTCTGCGTTGCTACCAGTGGATTCAGAAGCTTCTTTCCGTGCACCAGCATAGCCTTGATCTCACCACAGGCACCAGCGCACATAGGCTCGAGATCGAAAGCTTTCCACAGCTGATACACGGAATCTTTTCCAGGCTTGGTACCAGCGTCGATGAGCACACAGACGTTGGGGTCTAGGACAGTACCGAACGCCTGGAAAAACCAACGATGCGAGTTGATCTTCTTCTGGTTCTTTTCCTTTAAACAGAACAGCATCTGCACGGGTGTATTACCCTTCTTAACACCGACGACTCCCTTCTTGATGTCGAGAGTCATCTGGGTGGTGTACTCGTAGATATGGGCAGTGACATCCTTGCCGTTAACTTGCTGCTTGGCAATGCCGTCCTGGTATACACCCAGACCTGCTAGCACAGCACGGGTTCGCGGGTTGATCTTGGCACGACCGTCGCTGACGACGCACACGACGATCTTCTTCCACGCATCTTTGCCCCATGTCTTACTGTTGGTTCGCGAGTTCATGTACTCGATGTTCTTGATGACGCCAATCATGGTGCGCGCGAACAGCTCGTCCTCCTCATTGTACATGGTGATGACGATGAACAACTCCGTGTGCCGCGGCTTTGCGAACAGCTTCTGGCGCAGAGTAAAGCGCTCGGCATCAAAGTCGGCAGGATCGCATGTGGCGGCCGAGTAGCGCATATGCGTGAATTCGTCACGCTCTGGGGGCTGTGCATGTGGGACCTGGTTCAGCAACCGTGGCGGAATGGGGCAATCCAAAACCAAGTTGCCCTTGAACAACTGCACTTCCTTGACCGTCTTCCATCGCTTGATTGGCGCTTGGCTGGGTGGCGGTGCCGGCTCGTCGTGAAACGGATTCTCTGGGTCCATGTCGTCCTGATCGTGAGGATTTGGGCCGTACGAGTTGGCGCCTTGGATCATGGGCCTGTTCATGTCGTCGTCCTGCCAGTAGTGCGTGGGCTGCGTGCCGTATCCTGCGCCTGGACTCTCGTCATGAGGCGCTGGGTCGTAGGGCTGGTTGTAGTACGCATCGTGGTGCGCCTGAGGGTCGAACGAATAGTTTGTTTCTTGTCGTTGCGGTCGTGGGTCGTAGTCGTCGTGGTAGTTGCCTCCTGTGTATGGGATGTTTTCTACCGAGTACTATACGGTGTCAGCCTCTGTGAGATCAACGCAGCGGCCGCCTGCGATCCTCTCCTAACGTACGCTTGGTTGCAAGGGCAATCGGTCGCTGGAAGCTATGCTTTGGTTGGGTCCCATGGGAATCTCTAGCACGCCCGAGGGCGAGGGAGAGGTGTATCGGTCTTCGAGTTGGTAGCCTCGAAGCGGCTGTCCGGGAGAGGGCGTCCGCCCATTTCCTCGTCGCGGGTCCATGTCGTACGGGTCGTCGTTGGCGCCCGGGCGATCTATACAGGGCCGTTAGTTGTGGGTGACGGTGGGTGGGCGCCTTTGCAGCTGGGCAGGTACAAGGCGACTCCGGGAGGAGAGCAGCGTTGTGCAGAGGAATGGCGGCACAGTCGTCTGGGCGACTACATACGCGCGATCACGAGTACTGACCTAGTCTGTTGTATGACATGGCGGCGGGTGTTCCGTGGTGCCGCCGCGGCGTAACTCAAAAGTCACGGCAATGCGACAAGCGAAATTGCAGTCCAAGACGCTGATGCAAGCAAAGGGCCGGCAGGATTGCAGCAGGCGCAGCCGTTGTTGTCGTCGTATAGGCGTTGCGGGAAAAGCAACGGGAAGATGTACTGCGTTTCAGATGGGCGATGGTGGGTCGCAAATGCTGCAGGGTACAGCGCACTTGTTTACCACAGCAACGAGCGGACGAGGGTGGGTAGTGATGTAACCAAGGGCGGGCACCGGCAGGCCGAGTCCTAGAAACAAGCGGATGTGCGACTGAGGAGCTCTCAAAGGCGACAGGATGGAGTTCAGGTGTTTCTCAGCCGCTCGAGGCCGCGGTGTTTGCATCTTCAAGTACCGTACACAGCTGCCAAGCAGGGCAGGGCAGGCGTCCCGGTCGCGACTGCGCAGTCAGCGCAATCAGCGCGGGGCACGCCACACTTCACAGCCGCACGCAGTTACGCAGCCGTCTGTCTATTTACGGCGGTGCATGTGACCGTCCCATGCCCGCAGAGACGACTCCAGTCTGCGGTGTGGAAATTCGGATTCTGACATCGAGTGCTCGCAGCACGATCGTCTTTTCTGCTTCTTTGTGCCTGTTTCGTTTCTTCTTTCACGGATGAGCAGCGCTGGCCAGCGTACGCAACGCACCTCAGGCGTGCATGGCGATGGCGCACGCCTAATCCAGCGCTTACGCCCAAGTGGTGACCGCGCATGAGTCGCAGCAATACGCCCACTTCGAAGCCACTTCGACGCCCGCTCAAACGGCTCCTCTGCGCAATGCGCCTCTGCTGTACGGCGCACTAGACACTCTGCCGTACCAAACCGTCCATAATCAAAACGCGCTTTGACCGTACCTGAGGTCTAGTGTGTTTTCAGTCCCCTCGCCTTGCCTGCCGTACGTCATCTTGGCAATCCGGCTGTCCCACCATCCCCAGATCTTCGCTTTGCTGCTCCACCGGCATTGACAACTTTTTTTTCTGTACAACATATACACGATAGACACAATTGCACAGCTCATACACATCAAAAACAATGGGCGAATCGACCTCTCCACAGCCGGTTTCTGTTCTCTTTGTCTGCCTGGGGAACATTTGTACGTGCACAGCCTCGTCCGTAGCAACCCACCACCCCTCACCACCACTGACTTTTTCTCGCAGGCCGCTCGACAATGGCAGAGGGCGTCTTCCAGTCCCTCACCCGCCCCGCTGGGAAGCCAGCGCACCCTCTGATCTCCCGCATCGACTCGTGCGGCACCGGCGCATACCACGTTGGCTCGGACCCAGACTCGCGCACCATGGCCACGCTGCGCAAGAACAACATAACCTCATACCGCCACTCGGCCCGCAAGTTTGCCCCTACCACCGACTTTTACAACTTTGACTACATCTTCGCCATGGACGACGACAACCTGGCCGATCTTGAGAGCTTGCGGCAGCGAGAAGTCAAGAAGAAGGGCAGCGACGAGGGCATTGGCCAGGTCATGCTGTATGGCGAGTTTGGCGGCAAGAGGAGAAAGTACAGGGGCAGGGAACTGGGTGAGGAGATTGACGATCCGTACTATGGCGGTGACGATGGCTTTACGACTGCCTACGAGCAGGCTCAAAGATTTGGAAAGGCTTTCTTGGAGAAGCTTGAGGCTGGAGAGCTGAGCTGAGACCGAGTGCGCGGGGGAGTATAGCAACTACGATAGTGCTCAGAAGGCTCATTGGTGTGAGTGGAGTCTCGATTTGATACCCATAGACCGGCCATAGGCTAGAATGCACTGTACATTACAGGGCGTATACCGTATTTTTCATCGCTCACTTCCCGTGGGGTATATTTCTTTTTGCGGCGCCCGCCTTACGAATTCTGCTTGATCTGTCTCTCGAGATCCAGTAGCTTCTCCACCAACTTCCCTCGCATAAAGTCGGTTAATCCCAATCTGTCATCTTGTCAGTCTTCCAATGCTCAGCAATCTCCGGTATCAGTCCGATACTCACATTCCCTCCCTCGTCACAATGCGATATGTCCCGCTGTTCTGCCAGCCGCCATCGCTCCCTCTGAACCGCCCATTGCCATCGACCTCGACACTGCCAAAGATATCCTCAGGCCACGCAATGCGCCCGTAGTCTGGCGGATTCCTCAAGTCACTAATGTGTATCCATCCCCCATGGCCCGCGCCGCCCATGCCGCCCTGGTGATTCGCGCCGCCCGCACCGTCGTCCGGCTGCGACAAATTGGACCCGCCCGGCGACGCGTAGACAGCCGCCTGCGACTGAACGTAGGGATCTTGCACCGCATGCGCTGCAAACACTGCCGAGAGAATAGGTAAGAACTGTGGGTTTTCGGTAAAGTTCCGGGGCGTGGGCGGCAGAGCGGTGCAAGTGCCAATGGCGAGTTGGGGTGTTGGCGGTTCGGTGGGGAGGAGTGATAGTAGGCGCTTGTTTGGATCTAAGGGATCCTTGTGTACGTACTGGAAAGTTGTTGAGTTAGTATGGTAAAATCGTATATTGATATTGAAGAGGACAAGGCGAAAAGGGTAAGGAGTATATACAATATGTGGATTCTCAGGCAGAGTCGAAGCAAGTCTTGCGCCTCGAAGCCGAAGCGTCTGCGAAGCGGGGACAACGCGGCGCGCAGAGCGCACAAATGTGTTGGCGAACATTTGGTATAGTACAGGACACATGGAAATTCAATGATGCTGGAGTGGAGACCTGAAGCTCGTTTTGTTCGAACACCGCAAGCTCCGATTTCAATCTGATAATCGCGAAAACGGGGGGGCGTGATGAGTAACAATGACGACGAGACGACTTACCTTACCTTCTCGGACGTCCGATCGCTCCTAGACTAGCGGCCGATCCGTTTCTTCCTGCACTAGCTAGTCTTGCGACAGGGTACTCTTGGACCTCACGTATATAGCTAATGTAAATGCATTACCACATCTCCAACCCCTCCAAAACGGAATCGCCCCGACAAATTCTGGCGATTTTGACACTGTTTTTTTTTTTCAATGCCATCGGGTATTGTCCCGCGCCGGTCTCGGATGAGCCATTGCGTGCTGCCAACGTGCGTTCTCGAACCGCGCGCCGTGATCGTTTCCCCAAACCACATAGCGCTACCCCACTACGCCATGCAAATTGTGTACATCAGCGAATAGGAAAATGCCCTCGTTGGGGGAAAGGATAAGCCGAAGGCGTTCGGCTTAAGCACGTTTGAGCAGGTGCATTGTTGTTGAATATCTTTTCACCTTTCGACTCATTTGCTTTCTTTCTTCTTCTTCAGACTGCTGTTCTCTTGCTCCTCTTGCACCATGGCTGCCGACAAGGCTGTCGAGATAGCACCGGTCGAGGAAAATGCCCGGAACGCGAGGGCAACGAAGCAGACTGGATTGCATCAGGATGTTGAAGTCGGCCCTGAGGCGCTTGATATTGATAGGATCGAAAGGGTATATGCGTAAGTTACATTTTTTTCTGTCAACATCACGTTTGTGTAGGCATAAACTTATTCGCAGTCTAGCAAGCTCGATCGCCGCATTCTTCCAGCCTTCTGGGTATTGTATTTCATGTGCTCGGCAATCCGGTCAAACATTGGACTTGCTCAGACGATGAATCTGGCTGAAGGTCATGATCTCGGATCGGTGCTCGACATCACGCCCAAGCAGGTCTCGACAGGTCTCGCGCTATTCTACGTGTGCTATGTCCTGTTCGACCTGCCATCCAATCTCATCATGTCGAGGGTCAGCCCACACGCCTGGATGAGCCGCATTGTCACCTGTGTGGGTATCATTGGCATGTGTCTGACTGCTATGAATGCAGCATGGAATCTCTAGTGCGTGCCCCGTCCGGCACTGTCAGAACGTCTCACTGACCTCGGCTAGTCTCCTCCGACTGTTGCTTGGTATCGTCATTGCCGGCATGTGGCCTGGCATGTCTTACTACTTGACGCTCTTCTACCCTCCATCTCGAACTGGAAAGCGGATTGGACGGTATTTCACCGCTTCCCAGATGTCTGCAGCAGTTGTGGGCCTGGTTTCGGCTGGCTTCCAAAAGATGGATGGCGTTGGGGGTCTCGTTGGTTTCCAGTGGATGTTCCTCCTTTACGGCATTGTCGGCTTCATTGTTGGCATTTCTCTACTTTGGTGGCTGCCAGACAGACCACTGCCTCCGGGTGAAGTCCGCCAGCGAACAGGATGGATGAAGTGGCTTCCCGAAAGCAAACCAGCGCTGGAAGGCGAGGATGCACGTGTTCACTACGAGGATCTCACCCGTGTCTACAGTCGCAAGCTGTGGAACATGAAGGACCTGTGGAATGTAATCATCGATTGGAGAATCTATCCGCTGGTGGTCATGTACTTTGGCGTGGTTGGTGTCGGCAATGGAACGCAAGCCTATGCGACCGTCATCATCCGGGGAATCAACCCAAGCTTGACCGGCATCCAGCTCAGTCTGCTGTCAGCGCCCATTTGGATTGTGAGTACAGAGTGGGTGTGCGGAGAGACGTGAGCTGACCCATGCAACAGATGGACCTGGTTGCTATCCTACTGGTTACCCCCATCTCGGATCGCTTCCACCACCACAGGCCGGCCTTTTTCAGCGGAGCGGTTCTCATCCAGATCACCGGACTGCTGATCGCAACGTTTGCTAGGGGGTGGTCACGATATGGCGGGGTGCTACTCGTTGGGTTTGGGCTTGGGCCAACGGTGCCCATCTGCATGGCGTGGTCCAACGAGATCTTCCAGCCCCGGCACGGCGAGGTCGGCGTGGCCGCAGCCAGTGCGCTCGTGTCCGGACTGGGAAACCTAGGCAGCATCTTGACGACGTACGCGCTCTATTCGGGATGGCCTGCAGACGCCCAGCCAGGCCCGCACAAGTACCGCAAGAGCAATCTGGTCATGATTGGCATCCTGTGCGGCAGCATCCTGAGCGCGGGGAGCATGGTGGTGCTGCTGAGGCTTTTTGGCAGCACCAAGGGCAAGCAGATTAGCAGCGCGAGCTCGACGAGCGAGGGCGAGGCTGTCTATGTGGACGGGGCGGCGCGGCGGGAGGTGCAGCAGCGGGGCCTGGGACGCATGTTCTGCTTCAAGTGAGGCCGTGTAGCCGGCATTCCATGTCTAGAGATATGCAAGTCAACATGCTGGGGCTGACAGCGTGGTAAGCTAGAGACTAGAGCAAGTATAATGCCACAGCATGCCATTTGTTGAATGCCAAAGTGAAGAATGCCGTCCGCCTGGCTGCGCCGGGCTGGCAGGCGAATGGCGGGCTAGGTGCGGTAAAGCGCTGCTGGACGGGCGTTTGACCATGTCTCTTCTGAGCATCGTCATTCTGCGCCCAGCCCACTTCCCCATACACGGTCTTCTCTTTTCGTCTTCTCTGTTTCCTTTCTTCCCCACCCGGTTTCCACCCGGTTGCATCCTTGTTGCATCCTGCCCGCCTCTCCAGCGTGTTTCCGTCAAGCCTCCCTCCGCACCGCCCCCGCGACCATCAAGACGACAACCGCCACCACTCCGACCGCGGTGCAGCACGCATGCGTCTGACCAAGACGCCACATAGCTCCTAGTCTCCAAGCACTCTCCCCTCGCGCTCCCTTGATGTTGGTGTTTGTCGCCGCGTCGGGTTGGTAGCCGCCAGCGCACTTTGCCAGAACATCGACCCGGCCCTGACGTAAGTTGACTCTGCCGACCGCAACTCTAGCCTTTGCCTGTGCGTCTGCAGTCCCACGGCCCGCAAGCAAGCTCCCTCTCAACAGACGCGCTGATCCTCGCATGCGTCCGCCCTGCATCGGCACACCTGCTAATCGGATATCACATGTAGAGTCCCCCCCGCAGACGCGAACCGCCCTCCAGCCCTATCCCCACCCAGGCCTCTAGCCAGCGTCTCGAAGCCCTCTGGGCGCCGCCATTGCAGTAGCCAGCCCGCACCATGTCGGCCGCAATCGACAATGAGGACCTCGAGGAGCTCTCCATCTCCATGCCCGCCCAGCGGCGGGGCGCTCAACAAGCCAGCACAACAAAGGCCCAGGACCCCGCCCCGCCGCCGCCCACTGGGCTTGGGACCGCCGCAAATGAGACCAAGAGCAAGGACACAAAGGCGAGCCAGCGCCTCGGCCAGTACACCATTGTACGCACCCTCGGCGAGGGCTCCTTCGGCAAGGTCAAGCTGGCCACCCACCAGGTCAGCGGCCAGAAGGTTGCCCTCAAGATCATCAATCGCAAGAGGCTCGTCACCAGAGACATGGCAGGCAGGATAGAGCGCGAGATTCAGTACCTGCAGCTGCTGCGGCACCCTCACATCATCAAGCTGTATGTTTGTCTGGCGCTAACACCTTTTCTTGCTTACTCTGCATACTCACGTTTGTCTTCAGCTATACCGTCATAACTACGCCAACCGAAATCATCATGGTCCTCGAATACGCCGGCGGCGAATTGTTTGATTACATTGTGAACCATGGCAAACTGCAAGAGGCACAGGCCCGCAAGTTCTTCCAGCAGATTGTATGCGCCGTCGAATACTGCCACCGGCACAAGATTGTCCACCGAGATTTGAAGCCCGAGAACCTTCTCCTGGACCACGATTGCAATGTCAAAATTGCCGACTTTGGTTTGAGCAACATTATGACCGACGGCAATTTTCTCAAAACAAGCTGCGGCAGCCCCAACTATGCTGCGCCCGAAGTTATTTCGGGAAAGCTGTATGCCGGTCCAGAAGTCGATGTATGGAGCTGTGGTGTCATCCTTTACGTCTTGCTCGTCGGCCGACTACCCTTTGACGACGAATATATCCCCACTCTTTTCAAGAAGATTGCCGCAGGCCAATACAGCACACCCAGTTATCTATCACCAGGCGCCACTTCTCTGATCAGAAAAATGCTCATGGTCAATCCTGTGCACCGCATTACCATTCCCGAGCTTCGACAAGATCCCTGGTTCACGACAGACTTGCCAGCATACCTTGAACCACCCGTGCAAGACTTCTTCGACAGCGGCGCAGACCCCAACAAAGCCATTGATCCCAAGGCTCTTGCGCCGTTGGCCGACGCTCCTCGTGTACAGGCGCTGCATGAGAATGTGGTGACAAAGCTGGGAAAGACAATGGGTTACGCAAAGCACGACGTACAAGATGCCTTGGCACGTGATGAGCCGAGTGCTATCAAAGATGCTTATCTGATTGTTCGGGAAAACGAGATGATGCGGGAAAACCGTAAGCAAAACAAATTTATCAGCATTGTTCATGACTGACTGTTGATTGCAGCTCTATTGACCAACCATGATGGCGTGCCAGTCTGGAATCACCAATCGCCACCTACTCACGACAGTTACATGAACAAGTTTAGACCGCAATCATTGAATGCCGCATCACGTCCGCAATTCATTCCGCCGGCTCCTACCGAGCATGAAAGGGCACGTCAAGGGTCGAATGCCAGTAGCCAGCTTGCAAGCATTCGCAGCCCCGTGAGCACCATTGCCATTCTCCCCAGTAGTCTGACAGAATACCACAAGGCTTACATGAAGGGCCACCCAAGGCCTTCCAACAAAGTTCAAGATGAGCCTTTCCCGCCGACACCGGAACAGACAGAAGAACAGCGACAGATTTCAGCTCGAAGACTGAAACCAAACTTCCGTACAATGCCTGAAGCAGGCAGGCAGAAGCCCGAGCCACTGACAAGCTTGCCTACGAAGAAACCACGAGCGACCAAGTGGCAGTTCGGCATCCGATCGAGAAACCAGCCTGCGGAGGCTATGCTCGCTATATTCAAGGCACTGAAAGCCATGGGTGCTGATTGGGAAGTGCCCAAGATACGCAGGGCTGGTGGTGGTAGTGGGTCTCGCAGTCGCAGCGCATCTCAAAATCCCGACAACCGCAAGTCTAAATCCAGAAGCCAATCGCAAGACTCAATATCATCGCATTCATCAAACGAGGATGAGGATGCCCAAGGAGACTCACCACGTCGCGAGCCGCTCACTGTACGCAACAACGGCACGAGTGAAGAAAGGAGAGGTCGACAAAAGAAGCACTATAACCACACGAATGACTGGGGTTACCACGTACCTGAGGATCCATGGGTTATCAATGCCCGCTTCTTGAAAGAAGGAATGTTCCCGCCTGGCGTTGCACATCCTTCATCGACGCACTCTTCGCGCGTAGATCTTACCAGTGATCCTTCTGGTTTACGCCGACGCAGCTCTACCAACACCAGCACGTCAAGCGCTGGCCATGGCGTTGAAGGTATGACAACGTCAGAACGCGCCGCATCGGTCAACGAAGACCATGTCAACCCCGACGAAGCAGTCTACATATACATGTCGATCCAGCTCTACAGCATCGACCGCGACTTCTTCGTCGTCGACTTCAAATGTGCAGGCTACGAACGCCTCGTGACCAATCTCGTCCGCGAAATTAAAGCGTCGGTCGCTCCTTCGCTCTCAGGCTCCTACCAGCCCCCGCAATACCACCAGGATGGCTGGGACGATGAACAGGGCGTATGGCGCAGACTAGACGAGAATGAGCCGCTTCCCGAAGACTTGGCTAAGAAGCTCAATGAAGGCGGGACCGAGATTCTCCGTGAAAGGACCGAGCTGGTGGGTGCGGGACGCCAGGAGGGCGAGAAGATTGTGACGAGTCCGTTTCCCTTTTTGGACGTGGCGAGTACCCTTATCTTGCAGTTGAGTGGCGAGTGAGTAGTTTGCGTGACTGTGCGTGTGTGTATGAGAAATGAAGAGAGAGTATATGTGGGAAATGAAGATGCCGCTGCTCCTACCTCCCCTACTACTACTTGCTGCTGCTGCTGCTGCTGCTTCTGCTCTTGGAAATGGGAACTCCTTTCCTCTGTCAAATGGCCTTTTCTTTTTCTTCCCCTTTTCTTTCTTCCTTCTATTGTACAATGGAAATCATCAGTACAGTAACATGTTGCGAAATGCCCCCCGGCCTCCGCCCCCCTCCCGCGCGTTTTAGATGAGAAGCGTATACAAAGAATTCGGGTCAGAATGACACTTACATACATACATATATACATACATATACATATATACACAACTAGTCCTAGTATCGCCACGCCCATATCAAGCCTTTAATTACCGATATCATGACTTCGCCATGTATACTATCCACTTCCTATTTTCTTTTTTTCATAAAAGAGCAGGAGATTTCCATTCATTCATATTACTAAACCATCCCTCTCTCCCTTCCATTTCCCCCCCCCCCCCTTACCTACAACATATCTTTTTCCCGCACACATAAACTTACTCATTTCATACTCGTACTCGTACCAAACATTTGCAGACAAACTGGCACCAAAACAACACACACATATTCATACATGGACACACAAGCCACCATTACAACCGCAACATTGACAAGCAACAAATGACCAAAAAAAAGTCCACATGATTATCATACTTTGCTCTGCTTTCCCCCCCTCCAATCAATCAACTTAGGTGTGTGAACCCCTTTTTGTCCTTAATCAAACGGTTTACTAGATACACAATATGTGTGAGCGTGGGTGTGCGTGTGTGCGTGTGTAGGAACAAAGGGGTGGGAAAGTAGCGGGTGACAAGATTCAAGATGGGAGAGGTTATTTTTCGCAGACGAGAAAGAAGAGAGAAGGGAGTAGACCAAGTTCATGATATACATTGCTAGAGAGGCCAGGCCAGGCGAGAAAGAATGATGCTAAAATTTTTATCGCATGCCAAAGCCTCCAGCGGCAGCACCCATGGCGCCCAATCGAGAGGCAAGCTTGGGGTACTTTTCTTGCACCTGTTTCATGATCATGTTAGTAATCGTTCATTAATATGTAAGGGGGAAGAGCTTCGAAGCCCATGGGAAGAGTCACTCACCTCAAGTTGGGTCCTGGTCGCCTCGGCGTAGCTGAGTGCATTCACAATCTCGCCCTCTGTCCTGGACAGCTCTGCGGCACGCTCAAAGTACTTGAGCGCTTCTGTCACCTTCCCTTGCTGCAGCAGTAGTTGTGCCATTGTGGCGACGGCAATGTCGCACTCTGGGTCGATGATGAGCGCCTTCTCGCAGAGCTTCTCGGCGT
The DNA here is from genome assembly GCA_020744315.1 of Curvularia eragrostidis. NCBI lineage: Eukaryota > Fungi > Ascomycota > Dothideomycetes > Pleosporales > Pleosporaceae > Curvularia > Curvularia eragrostidis. The sequence continues at coordinate 133,480 of JAIRCK010000010.1, read as the reverse complement.
CATCAAAATCGTTCTTCCATTGGAACAGGGCAAGGGCCTTGTTGATCAGAGGCAGAACGTTCATGCCAAGCGGCTTGGTCGTCTTCTCCATCTCCACCGCAGTGTCAAACTTCTCAATGGCTTCTTGGTACTTTTGCTGGTCGAGAAGGAGTTCACCGTAGTAGTTGTATACGTCGGGCACTTGCGAAAAGTTCTTCATGCAGCGGCGGAAAGTGGCCATGGATGAGGCAATGCTGCCCATCTTGTATTGTGTAACACCGAGCTGAATGTGCGAGAAGATAAAGTCCTTGTCCAGGTCGATCGACTTCTGGTAGTCCTTGGCGGCCTCACCGAATTCCGACTTGATAAAGTGCAGTTGTGCGCGATGGTAGTAGATATCTGGGTCGCTAGAGTTTTGCTCTAGTGCGGCAGCAAAGTCGGCTTCGGCAGCTTCTGGGTTGGCGAGCTCCAGGTGCATGCTGGCACGCTTGATGAAGCTCTGGGTCAGAGTGGGCTGGAGTTCAATGCTCTTGTCCATGTCCTTGAGCGCGTCTTCGTTGTCTCCCTTGAGGTAGCTAAAAGTTCCGCGCATGTTGTACGCGAAAGCCTCGTGTTCTCCAAGATCGCCGAGTTCGAGGGCGCGGTCAAAGGCGGCCGCAGCCTCAGTGTATCCCTCGCCAGTCTTGGTAGCCATGGCCTTGAGGCCCTTGCGCAGTTGACCCTTGCCACTCTCCTCGTCAAGTTCTGCCTCGTCCTCGAGACCCTCTGGCCTTGGCTTTGGTCGGAAGCTCTGTAGGTAGTTTGTGACGAAAGTTGGGCTGGGCAGCTTCTTCTCCTTGGCTGCCAGGATGGCCTTGCCCTTTGCTTCGGCGACCTTCTTCAGTAAACGCTCGACGCTCTGGGCGCTGTTCTCGTTGCGGAATCCATCAATGATGCAGCTCGCGGTGTAGTCCAGGAGGGCCTCGCTGTTGCGCTCAACTTGCTCGTATGCGTTCGCCCTGCGGTTCAGTGCCTTGACGTATTCGTTGTCGAGGTTGATGGCGGCGGTCGTGTCTTCGATGACCTTTTCCCACTCGGACATGGCATTGTAGCACGCGGCGCGGTTGGAGTAGAAGACGGGATCTTGTTTGCAGAGGATGGCTTTGCTGTAGAGATCGATGGCGCGGTTGTAGTCCTTGGAGCCGTAGGCCTTATTGCCTGCGGCCTTGAGCTTTGCGGCATAGTCTTTGCGATCCTATGCAATGTTAGCTTGTCCTTTGTAGACGACGCAAATGACGTTGGAAAAGTATGCTGCCATAGCCGGACCCCGCCATGTCCTGTACCGCTGGGAAGTTCAATTGGCTGTTACCATCGGTCGCCCGAGCATACATGAGCGATCCAGCCTTTTCCAACTGCCACGATCCAATGTTTATTTGTTGCCATACCTCGTCTGATAGTGTAGTCACGCTGTTCTCGTCAACGTCGGGGAGCTGGTCCTCGGTGGTCTCGGCTACGGTTGCCTTCTTCTCTGTTGTTGCGTCAGTCGGTGCCTGGCTCAGGGCAATGAAGGCGCATACCAGAGGCTTTTTCGGGAGTTGCTTCTTTTTCGGCCCTTTCTTTTGCACGCTTGCGTTCGCGTTGCCTCTTGCGTTTGGCGGCCGATGTGTCTGCTGTGCTGTCGCCTCTTGAATCATTTGAGAAATAGTATACGACGCCACCAGCACCGACGACCAGCGTAATTCCAGCAATGGTGTACACGACTCCCTTGTTTTCTGAGGCCCAATTCGACAGTCGGTCCCAGAGCGAGTTGTTGCTGTCGACGGGAATCTGGACGGGAAAAGGGCCAGGGCCCTGCGGTACAGGTGCGTTTGCTGGCGCCATGTCTGGTATACTCGGTTAATTGCGTTGAGCAGATGGGTGTCCAGACGGAATGGAAATGGACAGCTCAATGGCGATGGGCTGTTGGGTGTTGGGCCTTTGTCGCAGAAATTTGGCTAGGGCAAGCTTGGTGCAGCGACGTGAGCGAGATGTGTGGCTCGAGCGCTGGCGGACGTCATCAGCCTTGCCGAGCAGCGCCGTCGAGGCCTTCCTTGTCCGCACCGCCACCAACCACACGTGTTATGCCATAGCATGTTGTTTGGTTTGGATTCAATTCTGGTATATTTTTCCTTTCTAGAAGTCGGTGTGCTTGCTGGCGGCACGCAAGGCGTCCCTCTGCTGGCCCTCGAGCATAGACGAGGTATTGTCACAGAAAGACCCCGACCTTCTTCTTTCTCTTTGTATACTGTGACTACAAGCATGGAAACTCTAAGTACTGTCGCCACACAGGTCGGAGATGCCAAACGCGCGTGTGGGTTACTCGTGCTCCTACGCACATAGGAGTATACTCAGTCGCACGCGACCAATCAGTACGCTTGGGGCTAAGTATGTGGCTGGTGAAATGGCGCTCGTCGTTGATTGGCTTGTCAGCATTCCGACCCACTCGTAGTACAACGCATCTTCAACTGTGGGTACCGTCGCAACAGTCATCGGCATTGCCGCTGTATTCTACTATCCTATCCCTTGAACCAACTTTCGTCTCAAAATGGCATCCGAAAATGAATTTCAGCTCTTCACATCGCTGCGCTATGACCCTCTGCTGCTCGAATCGCAGGAGAACTCGCGGCCAATCTTGAATTTCGTCGCTCCATCACCATTCTACATGCTTGCGTATCATCGAGATCGAATGGTCGAAGCAGCGCAGCATTTTGATTTTAACGAGGTTGAAAAACGCCTCCAAGACGGGAAAGCCTTGCATGAAGAGTTGTTGAATAAAACTAAGACTGAGATAGAAAGGACTGGAAGAGATCGAGCCATGAAGGTACATAACACTATCATCCTATAGGCCAACGTTGTTGACATCTCTTAGCTGCGATTGTTGTTCGATAAGGCCGCAAACCTTACGGTCGAGTTTACAGACGTGCCTGCTGTACCGCTTTCTACGCTCTACCCTCCATCTCTGGACCCACCAAACTCAAAGGTGCAACATGCCTCATCAGCGGCTTTCAAGCCTTCGCCATTGACAGGAGGAGCCTTGACCCTCGGTCCTGATGACTCGCTTCCAGCATCAACATCAACGCCCCCATCCCCACCAGAATGGACACTCAAGCTAGATACTGCGCCCACCCCATCCTCGCCTTTCACCCTTTTGAAAACAACAAAGCGAGAGATGTACGACCAGAGTCGCCAGCGTGCACTGCCCGAAAACCCTGCGGGTGCTGCCTACCGTGAAGTTATGCTCTACAATGAAGTCAATGAGCTCACCGAAGGCACCCTCACCTCACTCTACCTCTTTCGTGGCGGACGTTGGGTCACCCCTCCGGTCGGAGTGCCATCCGGTGAATTCACTAGCAAGACGCTCAAGGATGATGGCGCCGATGAAGGAGAGCTAAGAAAGCCGTTTGCCGGCCGGTGGGGTCACTCTACAAGGAGTGCAAAGGTCGGTGCTGGAGGTCAGAGAGGTACGAGTAGGCGATGGGCGCTCGGAAGTGGTTATTGTATGGAGGAGCCCGTCAGTATAGAAACTGTTCGGGTGGAAGAGGGCGTCTGGGTCAGCAATGGAGTCAGAGGTTTTGGCTATGGAAAGGTAGTAGAGTAGAGGTAGCATAGATCTTGGGACTGCAGAGAAACACAATCCCTCACCACAGTCACACTTGCAAAGTATCATAGAAAGAATCTTGAAATTCGTCCAAGAACAGCTGTTCAAATCGTGGTAACTATACTTGGAAATCATCAAATCAGGGTGGCACTCCCACCATAAGCAAAAGACCACTTCATGTGCTACACAGTCAGATCTCCAGCTAAGTGATCATCAAAAAAAATATAAAGTATACCTTGTCTCCGGCCAGCCACATACCATCCTCGAAGAAGCATTGAGGACTTGTTAAGACAGAGTACAAGCAACAACAACATACGTGTTCTAATCTGTCTTCTCGAAGTTCTGAAATACAATTAGTCTATGGGTAAATTGTGAAGCAGCAAAAAGCAGGTATTTTAACAGAAGCGTGTATGTAAACAAGCTTCAGTGTCATGTGACATGCTAATAAAATAAACAAGAGCACTGCCGACAAAAAAGAGCTTCAGTTAGTCTTGCGATTCGCATGCACCTAAAAAGCAGGTCATTCATAGTTGCATCCTATCCAAGAAAATAAATACTAAGACTGTATCAAGAAAATAAGCGAAAAAAAAACGTTCAGCCCATTACCCCATCTTTCACCCGCCTGTATCTAGGTTACGTCACGTCTCGCGGCAAATTCCTTTTCATATTCGTGCACTGCGAGTCGTCCGAGGCTTTTAATGGATGCAGCTACATCCGTGTATTACTTAAATCAGCAGATTACTTTTAGTGGGGACAATACTACTTGTAGATCACTTCTTTTCCCGGATTAGGGTCTGCTGGCGAGCGGACATCTGCACCTACTAGTAGATTTTTTTTGTTTGATAGCGGCAATCCTACCAGTGGACTACTTCTTTCGGTAGTAGATCACTTCTGTGAGTAAGTAACTTCGGCTACCGAGCTACCTTGAGTGGCTGTGAATTTGCCTGCACACTGCTTCTACATACCATCACTTTGCTTCTCCTGGGGCATGAAACCAAGCTTGTTTTACAAAAAGCAGCTTGTCAATACTAAGCGGAGTTGCTTAGACACCAAGGACAATCGGGGCTCTTGTGATATCCGATTAAGTTACTGCAGGTTTGATCGATCGTAAGCGTGAGAAAAGCAAGAGCTGGTCAGCTGGCTCAAATCAGATATTTTTCGCGTAATTTACATTGTAGTGCAGTTACACGTGATTAGACTGTGGTATATATCTAGCTTCCCTTTCGGTGTAGATGGGTATCTTCTTCACTCAACCCAACAAAGTATTTTGATATAAAGCCCACCGTTCATCCTTTCGCAGCTCTTCCACAGCTATTATCTCCAATATGAAGGTCTTCACTATTCTCGCGATCGCTCTCCCCACTCTGGCCTTGGCGCTGCCAAACCCTTCTCCAAACCCTTCCCCAGACCCATCTCAACTCGAAAACATCCGTATCCAAATCCAAGTAGGCGGACTGGAGAGCCAGCAAGAATGCAAACCCGCTGGTAAGCCATGTGATAAAAACGACGAGTGTTGCGTAAGTAGATAATTTTGTTTCGCCCACTCAACCAGAGAATTTCCAAGTTATTAACTGATTGTATCATAGAACAACTTTTGCTGGCAGGTGAGTGAACCGAAGACCCAATTAGGACGGTATCTTGGTTGTTCAAGTTAACTAGAGACTAATTGTGGTGTAGGGTCCTTGGGGTCTTCCACAGTGCACCTGATTTTCATGAAGTAAGTAGATGCAGTTCTATAGTTTAACAGACTAATTGGGAAACTTCCTAACCTTTTGTAGCATCGTTTCGGTCTACAAAAAGACATCAAAACCAAAGATGGATTCAGAGTGTTCTTTCCGTTTCATGGAGTTCCCACCAGGGTTTAAGCTCAGGCCGGACAGAACGGGTTCCTTTCCTTAACTTACTATATGATGGTGGTCACTCGGAAGATCTTGTACAGTTCAAGTCTAATGTTCATATCACAAGCTTCACATGCCTTCCAGGCCCAGAATCCAGAAAAGACTAATCAATGATCAACCCGTCATTCATTTTGGTATCTGCAGTCTGTACGAAAACCTTCATGTGAGCTAACATTACTCATCAATCATGTCCAAATGCAAAAAGAAAAAGTCCAACAACTGTCCCCTATTTTGACTAAATCTTCTTGCCCTTCGCGCGATACATCGGATTCAGATAGTACACTGGAATACCCAGCAAGAACACCGCACCGAATATTCCTGCCAGCACGCCAAAAGCCCACTGGTACCCATGCTTTGCCACCATAGGTGTCAAACCGTACGTAAGACCAAAAGAAACGATATTCTTCGTTCCCACAACAACCACGAGTGCCGGTCCAGGATGCTGTGCGCCCGCTTCAGACGCAAAGCTCGTAGAAACGATAAGCGCAGACGTAAACGTGTACTGGAACAGTGTCCAAGCCATGTACGGAGCCCACCAAGTTGAACCGCCTCCGGCCGTGTAGCCATACAGAAGTAGCATGGCAACGCCGATGATAGCAGGGGGAATCAGCACAATGAGATGGTGTTCAGGCTTGTGAATACCGCGGTTTCGCTTGGCGGCAAAGAGGACAAACTTGTCGCCTATAAAGGTACAATACAACATTGCGATGAAAGCGCCGAGTGCGCCACCGACGTTGATGAGTCCAATGTTCTCGGGCTTCCAGTGGTAGTTTTGCATGAAGACGGTGTTGTATGTCAACGACATGCCGACGGCGCATCCGAGCGCGACAGATGAGCTCAGGATCGCAAAGATGATACCTGGGGAGCACAGGCTCTGGAGCATGTGCAGATACGTCATCACAATGATCTTGAGGGGATTCTTCTGGACTGGGGACCAAGGGCGAAGCTTTTGAGCATATGTCTTTCGTGGGATCTCGGCGTCGTTGTTGTCAGCACTGGGTAACGTGAGGCCTTCGCCGCCCACACGTGCGAAATACTCTTGCGCCTCGTGATCGGGGATAATATTTGTGACGCCAAACTCGTCGGTGAAGATAAGCAGACCATCAAGACTGGCTGGCGACCGGGTGAACTGCGTCTCGAAACCGAAGAAGAAGGCGATGAGCAGGCCGACGCCAATGGTAATGACGAAGACCCAGTAGTACCATCGCCAGCCCACGTCCTTGTTAATGTATGTACTCGCGAGGTTGATGGTCGAGCTAAGCACATTCTGGATCATCCAGTACAATCCGAAGATGCGACCGCGCTCGTGCAGAAACGTGATTTCAGTGAGCATGAGCGGAAGAAGGGATTCTGAGGCGCCAGTCGCAAGACCCTGCACGATACGTGATGCAAGGTGGCCATCGTAGCTGTTCTGAACAGCGGCGGCAACCGTTGCGGCGAAGAGAATTACCATGGAGACGAGGAAAACAGGACGCCGACCATACGCGAGGCCTAGAGGAAGAATAATGTAATTGCCTGTTGTCGCGAACGTTAGCACATGCGAAGTCGAGAGCTGGGAGGTTCATTTTTTTTTTTTTGCTTCAACGTACCTAATCCAATGCACAGTGTCGGCAGAGTAATGAGAAAAACAATCTGGTCGGGTGTGTATCCCTGCGGAGCGTACATGGCGAAGAAGACGTTGAGAATGGCGCCCAAGCCGCTGGCTATGGAAAGACCCATGATGGAAAACCAGCAGCAGCAGAAGATGATGCCGTATTTCTCCCAGGGCCGAAGGTTGAGCGGATCATTAGGGTCGCTGGACGGAACGGGAATCTTGCGGACCTCGCCATCTTCGCGGACAAGGAAAGCATTGCCCTTGACGTGGTCACCGTGACCGTTGTCCGGTGAAGGCTTGACATGCTCGTTGTAGCTGACTTCGGCATCGTGCTTCTGGTCCAGAGCTGTATCATAGGGTGATTCGGCCATGGTGACGGGTATCTGCCACAGCGGAGGATTGACCCCGATGAAGAACTGGAGGAGTCGAGACCTTATGCAAGTTCAACGGGTCCATGCTCTAGCCAACATTCAAGGTCACATACTCCGCATATTCTGGAGACCCCACACGCCTATCTCTCCACATTCCGTTGAGAAGCGCCACTGGGACACATCGGGTAGCGAGTCTTCACTAATAGGCATAGGCGAAGACAAAACAGTCAATCAAACCTTGCTATGCAAACATTGGCGAAGATAAAGGGCGCCAGTGCTTGACTCGCATGTTGTCTACCCCAGTTTTACGATACTGGGATGTGGGGTAGCTGGTTTAGCCGCCCGCGATTTCCAGAGAGCTAACCGCCCTCACTCTCCGGCACTGCAGCATCTCCACACTCCCGGCACTAGTGTCATCCAGAGATCGTGGATTGGACACCAGAATCATGGGTTGGATGCAATCCCGGAAAGGTGCCGACGTACATATCCCTTAGCGTAAACCTCCCAAGTCTTCCATCAGCCTGCATAGCGCTCGCAGCAGTGGAGGTCCATCTTCGCGGTTGCTCCCTGGATGCGTGCTGTCAAGCAGCTTTACGCCTACTTGCATTACCTGCGAAGGATTCCGTAGATCGCAAATGGCGCTCTCAACGGGCAAAGTACCAGATGTAGATGGCGGTGAACATCCAGGAGTTATGCGGAGGAACGGTTTCCCGTGACCTGTGAAGATGAAAGCGTTCACGGCTGCTTGCTGTCCCGAAAGTCCATCATCAAGGAAGACAGGATGTTCTCGGGAACTTGCCTCGTGCACTGGAGTACCTGGTACTGTCTTGTTTGCACGATCCCGTATGAGCATGCTGTATGCCCACAAGACCATGATCGCATGGTAAATTGCAAACGAGTCAGATCCTCGAAGCTGAAACGGCGGCACAGCACGTCCAGCCTGTATTACTTGGCCTGCATGCAGGACTGCAATCCTGGCTTCCTTATCAAGCACCCAGGACTGCAATTTGACATATGCACGATGTGCTTCCTCTTCACCGCATTTGCCTGCAAATCTCGCGACTGTATCGAGGTCAACGTGCAGGTACATGTGCAAGAACTCGTGGAAGAGGCGAGTAACGGCCGCCGTGGAGCTGAGCGAACTCGTAAGGTTCTGCAAAGACTGGTATCTATAAAAACGGATAAGCTTGTAAGAACAGTTATTGGTTTTCGGGACACGAACAGTTTTTGTTGCCTCGACCGGGACCAAAGTTGCAACGACGGGTCGGTAGAATAGGAAAAGAGACGTGATTGCTGCGAATGCTCCCATAACTGGGCGGCGAGGCCATGAAGATAGGCACACAAAGCGACACTTGCGTCAAGGTCCAGAGGCATACACACAATTGCCGATTCGTCAAGCAGCAACTCTCGCAACGATTTACCAGAAGGTTCGTGTCTGGAGCTGATGTATTGGTCGCGCCACGCTTCGGCTGACGGCGCCAGCCAGAGGGATTGTGAAGCTGGGAGGGGTAAAGTGATTTCGGCATAGGAGATGAGTGGCTGACGATGCTTAATCAAGGCCATATCGATATCATGTTCCCAAAGACGGTAGACAAGCCTAGTTTTATGAGCGGAGCCGGGATAATGAGTCCAGTTAGAAACGAACGTACCGTTTGTAAGATTGATCCTCAACCCAGTTTCGCCATTTCCGGTCGAGCTCTTCAGGTCCATCTAATGCTGTGGGTGCAGAGATGAGACGGCGGGTATTATCGAATCGACCCGAACGACGGAGGGCCTATTATGTGTCAGTGAATTTCAATGAGTGACGCAAAAAACAATTCGCACAGTCACCAAAGCCTGCAAACTGCTTTCTGCAGCTACCATCTTCCTTTTCAGGCCGCAAAATGCGCCAATTTCGAGCCACAACATGCTTGCCTGTAGGTACTGCAGGTCTAGTGAAACACTGTCATCTCTCTCAACCTGTTGAAGAGTTAGACAAGATTGAATGGATGGAGGAAAAGATGTTTACAAGATCTCTCAGCGACAAGCGCACAATCTCTTGTAGCAAAAGGCCAGTCCGATTGACCGACGGGATGCCAAAACAAATGCAGCCTGCAGCAACAAGGGCGATTAAGAATTCAGGCCGTGAGTCGGCACTGCGGAACGTGTACGGATGAATCCATGCATCTCTTTCAGCTCTCTTAGAAATACCCACTTTGATGAGTCTCTCGAGGTTCTCAGACGACGGAAATGAAGTAATGGATATCGTAGGCGGTGCCGTCTTGGAGACAAGATGGAACATACGATCTCTCGATACGAATGAGAGTTGGTCAGGTACTACTACGTCAGAGGCATGTGGTTGATGAGGCGAAGAGGCAAGATTGACGTGTTGTCCGTCCAGAGCTTCGTTCTCATAATCGCTAAAAGCATGCTGGTTTCTTTCTGGATTCCATAACCTATGTAAGTAGTCAGCTACCACGGAAAACTTTTCTTTTAACAAGAGGTGCAATACCATGGTGACCGCTGGAAAGCTACATGCCGTCTTCTAGCATCCTCACCTTCATGTTCTTTGGTGCCGGCAGGGTCTACAGTGCCTAAATCATGAGCCTCGGTTGTTATAGGAGCATACGTTGTTTCAAATGTTTGATCAACCGTCGGAGGGAAGTCATTGGAAAAAAGGTCACCATTATCAAACCAGTCGTTATCCTGAAGCCATGCAGTGAGGTCTGCGGGTGGTTGTATGTAGTTGCCACTCATCCAGTCGGGCTCAGGCACCATGATGTGCTCGAAAAATGGTGGTATGTCGAACGCTCCTCTTATAGAACTCTCGTTCTCAAATGCTTCCTGCAGAACATGGGTGTCCATGCTCTGGTCAGTGGTCACTGTGTGTTGATCTAGTTGCTGTAGTTCGTCAACTGAGTTGGCCACATCGGATCTGGCTTGAAACGGCCGAGAGTCAGGCCTAAAAGTGGCTTCATGAATGTCAGATGATGCCACAGAGAATCTTGATTTGTTGGCACTTGTGGTACACAACAAACTCTTCTTCTGGCAACGCTTGCATGGTCTACTATTGTCGCACTTGTCCTTGGACCGTACACACTGTTCGCATGCTTTGTATGCCCTTTCTGCTCTTCGTTGGCGAGAAGCTCCGTCAGGCTTGGCACCTTTCATGTGAGTTGCATTGTGTCTTGTTAATAGGTCTCTCCTATTAAAGCTTGCTGGACATTTCTGACATCGAAATGGCCTCTCATTGCGATCTGTAAGATTTCAGAACTAGCTTGGCAAGAGTTGCGAGCTACACACGTGAATCTAGATGGCGTTGCAGGTGGTCGGGGCGTTCATAACTGCGACTGCACATGTGGCATTGGAGCATCTGGCCCCCGCCGGGGGTATGCAGGTGTTCCGGCGGATGCTCACTAACGGGCGAGACAATCTGGGGTGGAGGATTGGGGAGCATGATGGAACGATGGTGGGCACGGAAAGTGCGGGAGTAGCGAACTGCAAGGGAAACGAAGTGTTCCGGAAAGTGGGGGAACAAGCATCACACTATGCATAACCTCGGTAACTAGCAAGTTTCAGTTCATTCATTGTGCCGACTACGCGCTAGAACTAATTGCTCTCTGCTTTTGCCACTCGATGGCTCCTTTGTACTGGAAATTATAGTCCATGAACTCATCTGGCCGCATCTTGATCTCACTGCTACCCTTCTCCGTCGCAGGTTTCGCTGAATCACGGCTGAACTTCTGGATCAGGCTCGCTCGCTCGTATCGAGCCTCAAAAACCTTCTTCAGTCTCGCAGTGATCTCTTCTGCCTTGGCTGGCTCTTGGAGATCGTTGAAGTATGCTCCAAGAGCCTCAGCATCCTCAATGGCCTGGCTCGCACCCTGGCCTTGGGTAGGCAACATGGCGTGTGCCGCGTCTCCAATGATGATAGCACGCCCCCGAACCCAGGTATCCAGGGGATCGATGTCGCGTAGTTGCCAGAGACCGATTCTTTCTGGTAGCTTGAGCATGTCTTTTGTCCATTCCGGATACTCCTTAAATGTCTCGAGCATCTTCTGTGGGTCACCCTCTGTCACCCAAGATTGTGCCTTGTCGGTGTCTTCATTCATCTTGTCGTCTGGCACCAAAGCCACCACACTGAATATCTCTCCGTTACGTGCGGGACCCATGATCAGTCGACAATCATGAGCCATGAACATCGATGTATACGGCTCGCTTGGGTTGATGTGCGCTGCAAATTCGGGGGCTTTTTGCTTGAGATCTTCACAAGTCATCATGAGTCGGTAGCATGAAGCACCGGTAGGCTTTGGTTTGACCTCTTTTCCCACTACCAACGGGCGCAAGACACTGTGTATGCCGTCTGCTCCGACAATGACGTCCGCCTGGATGGTCTTTCCATCTTGCAGTGTGATAGTACCCGCATCGCAATCGCAGTCGACAACACGGGAAGAAGTCCGCAATACAGGGACTGGGCCACTCCTCGCAGGGTCCATTACAACCCTCATCAAGTGTCCATGCAGATCTTGTCGGTGCCACATGATGCGTTCGGCTCCATATTTCTTTTGCACGAGCAGTGGAATCTCGTTGACCTTCTTGCCTTCCGTGTTATAGATACGGAATCCACAATCGACCATTCCATTTGAAGCTTCTAGCAAGTCGCTGATGCCCCAGCTTTCTTGAATGATTCGTGTCGCATTTGGCTGAAGAGAAATTGTCGCGCCGATTTCTGAGGATAGTCGTGACTGTTCGAGAATAGTGATTTCACGGTTTGGTCCCCTTAAGGCGATAGCAGATGCTAAGCCTGCTATACCACTGCCGACAATAACAATACGAAAAGGTGTTTGTGCAGCCATGACGGAGTGAAGTAGGATAAGAGTGGAAAGAACGCGCAAAAGGGTGATCAGGGTATTGCCCGCATGATAAGAATGGACTTTTTGACGGAAGAGAACATACTGCTACACCCCACTTCCCGATTATCAACCACACTGCGGGGAAGCTGCAGGTTTCAGTGGGGAGAGCTGGGGAAATCATTGCGAGGCCTGAGCATGCCAGAGTGTCACCACCGTGTGGGCGTGGAAAAGGTGGGTGGCAACCAGAAACCACCGGAATTAGCGGGGGTGGGTACATAGGTGGGCGGGCATACGTGCAACATCACCTGTTACGGATACCAGATGGTCGTGACTACAGGATAAAAGTCGTCGTGCGAACCAAAGTAACTCCAGACTTTCAACAACAATCTACTTCCTCACCTCCAAGTAGAATTCTTTTTCCTGCACTAGACTTCCTTCCTATCATCATGATCTCAACCACTACCAAGGCGCCAACCCTCACACTGAGCGGTGTCCAGGCTGGACGCATGAAGGTCGACGGCACAGATCCCAAGTTTGGCGACTGGCGAGACGACCTTGCACGGGATGGGTACGCCGTCATCAAGGGCGCCATTCCCAAAGAAAAGGCAGAGAATTACGCAGATCGCATGATGTCATGGCTAGAGGGCTTGTAAGTTTGCTTGAATAGATGTGCCTGCATCATTCCTTGATATGCTAACAAAATGGGGAATAGTAACCTGGGATTTGATCGCAACGACCTCTCCACAGCACACAAGGACAAGCTCCCATTCATCAACGAAAAGGGTATGTGCCTTCACTACGCCGTCACCCACGAGGACTTTGCATGGGAAATCCGCGGCGAACCAGGCGTAGTTGGAGCCTTTGAAAAAGTGTACAATGACAAAGATCTTATCGTCTCGTTTGACGCCCTCAATTTCACCTTTCCCGGCCGCACAGACATTGCCCCCAACAAGCCATGGCCACACCAGGACCAGGACCCCGAGAAGTCTGAGTTCCGCTGCCTGCAGGGTCTCGTTAACTTGCTTCCTAACGGTCCCAACGACGGCGGTCTGATTGTGTGCCCAGGCGGCCACTTGCTCTCTGAGGAATTTCACGCTGCTATGAAGGACGAGCCGCGCATCCCTGCGTGGACGCCTGAGTGGTATGGTTTCACCGAAAACGGTATGAAGTGGCTGGCAGACAAGGGCCTCGAATGGAAGAAGGTCTGCGCCGACCCGGGCGACCTGCTGGTATGGGATAGCCGCACGCCGCACTACAACCTGGCTTCAACCACCAAGCAGCCGAGGTTTGCCATATACACATGCTACATGCCTGTTGCAGACGCTACACAGGAGGATCTCAAGCGCAAGAAGGACGCATTTGAGAGATGGGTTGGCACGACTCACTGGCCCAATGCCAAGCATACTGGTTCCAATGTTGCGAAGAGAGATGGAGAGGATGACCCACATAACCGCTTTGAGCCGGTCAACAAGCCAGTCTTGGATGAGCGGACATTCAAGCTGACCGGTATTCCCTATATCCGAGAGTAAGCTGAGCAGCGTTTGGCGGGTATCTGCTATTGATGTATTTTATTTGTTCAAGAAACCGGCAATATGTTGTCCCTGTACCTGTTTCTGTATTGGCATGTTGAGTATGACAAAGAAAAAGAAAACGTTTAAATTCAAGATACACAGAACCAACCAGTTCATAGCAAAGCACCCGGGGTATCAATGTCGTGCTAAACGCCGCAAATTTCACCAATGCTCACGATGCAGCCGTGTCGACTTTTGGTGTCTCCTTGTCTTTGTCGCGTTTCTGAGATCCTTTTCTTCGCCTTCGCTCGACTTTGTACACGTCGTTGAAGTTGATGTTGACAGCCAACATCTTAAGCTCACCGTCAGGGGAGTGCACTAAATCACCTAGGAAAAGGTTGATTCTGGCTTTGAAGTCCTCGGCCAGATAGCTCAAGCGCTTTTGAAGCGCTGGTAGGACGTCGTCTTCGGCAGATCCAGTCATGCCCATATTCATCAAGGGCGGCGGGAAGGATGAGTCGGCGTCTTGGTGAGTGGAGGCCGCGCGCGATCGTGAAAAAGGGTCTGGGGTCGAGGTGCCACGAGTGTCCCTCTCGGAAAGACCCCACCTACCGGCTGCGGTCCGCGTCTCAATTTTGGCCGCTTGTTCCTGCCTTCGAGTGAACTCTGCAACCGAGCATGAGTACAACCCGTCGACCGCGTCCTTGTAAGCCAACATGGTCTTGAGCAACTCGTGCAGTTGGGCAGTAAAATCTGTGGTGGTACTTCCAAGAAGGCCTTTCCTAGTGATGTTGTCGAGGTATCTCGCGTGGGCTTCGATCATGTCATCAAGGGTGCTTTCTGGCTTGTTGAGCGATCTTTGCAAATCGATCCACGACGACTCAATGACTTCGAAAAGAATGTAGTGCTGCAGCTGATTGACAAAGTGAACCATCTCGGCCATTGCGCAGCGGGCCTTCTTCCAGTCCGAGCCCATCTTGTCGGACACAGTTCCCAAGACACCGCGAGCACCGGTCATGCATCGGCGCCATGTGGAGCCGAGGGCAAACTCGACGCGCTTGACTCTCCAAAGGAAGTTGAAGACTTTGAGGTATTGCTTGGAGCCGAAGGGCGTGACAATAACATCCACCGGAGCATCGATCTTGTATTCGAGCGTGAAGACGTCCCAACCAATCTCGCCATGCGAAAGTTCCAGCATGCGAGAATCAAGTCTGCGGAGAACGTCCGAGGTGTCGAACTGGGCGTTAGAGTTTCGGACTGCGTGTTCGAGCTGGGCTGTGAGCGTATGTCGGTACTGGGTGTTGGCGGGTCGGTCAAGGTTCGACGAGAGTGATTCCATGAGCACAGCGATGAAGTCGCCTGCACCGAGCAGCATGTACTTCTTTAGAGCCTGCAAGTGATCAAACAGCTTGAATTTGTTCGCCATGAGATCAATAAGGCGAGCCATGGTGGTCTTGTAGGCGTCGCCGATGGATCGTTCCAGGTTGGCGGTATCGCCATATTGCAGCTCTTTGGAAGCCTTCTTCGAGTACGTGTCTACCCACGCTGCGTCTCCGCAGCCATAACGAATAAAGTTCAGCGTCTTGCCAATTAGGAAAACCTTCTTGGCAAAGTCTTCGGTGACTATGGTGGGTACCATCTTGTCGTTCAGCCGGTACTTATCTTCCCATACGCTCGTGGCGCCGCCCTTGCCTTCGTTGCCGTTTGCTTCGAGGATCTCGTCTTCGCTCTGCTCAGAGACGAAGAACTCGCCGAATGGATCAGCCAATTCACCGTCGTAGACCCACTGCCTGAGCATGTCGTAGAATGGGCGAGTAACATCTGAGAGCAGGCGCTCGGCAAAGTTCATGACATAGGGGTCGCCGTGGTTGAGGGAGAAAGAGTGGATGAGCGCAATGAGCTGGCCGCCTTTCTTAGTCTTTGACTCTTCAACCATCAAGCTCATGAGCCGCAATCCCATGGTCGGCTCCCTGATCCATATGACACATCGCTTGAGAGTGACTCCAGCCTTAGTCGCACCCTGGTGCGCTGAGCCCTCGCCGAGCTGTGCTAGCGCTCTCTTGATCTGGCCCTCCAACGTGGCTACGAGGCCCAGATACGCCCTGAGTTCTTTAGCTAGTGCGGCGCGGAAGCTCTGCTCTATCAGGCCGCCCTGGCTGTCGTCGACAAACTCGGAGAGGCCTTTGTAGAGGATGGCGGGCTCGGCGAGCGTGTGCAGCAGGCTGACGATGGGCACCGGGAGGGTGGGTGGGAGCTTGAGGGCTGTGGACGAGGGAAACGTCAGATGGGCAGACGAGTAGCCCTGCAGGGTGAATGGAAGCTCGCGCAACAGGGTAGGCTCGGACGGGCCCAGCTCTGGCTTTTCGGTGGCCTGGCCTGCTTTGGCCTGCTGCTGCTGCTCTTTGGTCGTGTCCTGCGAGCGCCTCTCGCGCCGCCTCTCGGGTTTCTCAGCGACAGTCGGCGGGCGTGTAGATGACTTTGGGGAGCCGGCGTTGACAGGCACCTGGGCGAGGCCGGGCTTTGCAAAGGCGTCCTGGAAAGCAGGCGCCGAGGCGCGCTTGGAAGGTGTTGTCGGCTCGCGGGGGAAGTCTTGAACAGGCTCTCCGTTCTCCGACAGCTTGTAAAGAAAGTAGAGCATTCGCCATTTCTGGTCGAGGACTGTCTGCGTTTCGAGGCGGGAGAGCAGATTATGCAGACGGGCGCTCTTGTGCTGGTCGTTCCGCGGGCCCGAGACTGCCAATCGTCAGCTGGCTTCTCGTCGAGGCCATGAATCCATCCATCTACTCACCCTTGCGGTCCATCAGACTGGCAATGTGGTGCACATCCGGCACCAGCCCCGGGTCGCCGGCCGACGTGAGCTCGTGAATGGCAAACTCAAACGCATCTTCAAAGCGCTGGTTGGCGGCCTCTTCGTCGTCATTGGGATCTTCGGGCACGATGCGCACCAGCAGCTCGTTCAACGCGTGCTCGACGCGCTCGCGGTGAAATTTGGCCATGTCGACGCGTTGGCCTGGCCGGCGTGGTGGTGCGGTCGACACGCCAAACACCAGCACCGCGGGGCAGCGCCCGTGCACCGCCGCCCAACGTCCACCATCGTCATGGCTCGCCCCTCCGTCTTCCTAACTCCACACCACTCACCGGACATAGATGATATTGTCTCTCATCTTTTCTGTCTACAACATCCTACCCTTTGCCATGGATTGCTCTCACTGCCTATTGCCATCACATCTCATTCCCTGTGACACTGACCCTCGAGGCCTTTTGGTGATGAGAGAACTAAAACACAGCCCGTCTGCAATATCATGTCCAAGTGCTGCTGAAGGCGTCTGAATTAAAGTCCTCAATGTCTGACATATGCACTTCTCTTACTTCCGCCACCCTCACCTGGTACACATCTTGCATATGTTCCATTGCTCCAAGTGAGACGCGGTGAATTGCACGCTATCCATGCGTCAGTATAAATACAACTCATATCCATCTTTCTCCTACTCTCCTCCACCCCAAACAGTGACCATAGTTCCCATCATGGATCGAAAATCGCTGACCACGCCCTCTGCTACACCCTCCAGGGACTCAACCACCCTCGCCAATAGCCATGAGCCCTCAAGTCCCGTTGTGATTTCCTCATCCGGCTCAGATTCCGATGAATTCAAGCCACACCAGTCAGTGCCTAATCCTTGTCTGCTTCCGAGAGACTAAGATTGATCGTAGGATGCTCATGCAGACGCCCATCACAATTGAATGCGGATCAAATCTCTCCGAGAAGCTTACTATGCACGAAGAGCTTCTTCGTTGTCACAGTAGACTACTCGAGGAGCGCTTCGCTGCGGCCAAGATCCTACGACAAAGATACCAGAAGGCCAATACCCTCCGCAACAGTATTGCCGCACTCATCTTCCCAGAGGTCAATGCGGAAGAGTTCGAGGCCCAGAATTACCAGGAAAAGGTAAAAGCCCAGAGATAGGCTTTCCACAGCTGAAGCTTCATAGTCATTCTCAACATTGACTTTGTTTCAGCGTTAACACTGATATGCTGTGCTAACCCGCCTGTAGGCACTGCGTCTGATTTACACCGCCTACGACCAGTACCCTTTACCAGGCTATGGTAATTCCATCAGGAAGCAGATCATCCAAGCAGTCGAAGAACAGGTTTCGTTGAAGAACACCAAGCCTCGAATGCTCCATAACGCCATCAAAGAAACAGACTGGAAAGCACGCATAACATACATCGAGCCCCGTGGTGTATATACCATTACTGAGACCTTGTTTCGTCTACTCCACTACATGAACAAGAAAGAGATTGCCAAAGCTGAACAGGACGTGGTTTGCGCCGCAGCTCAAAAACGAATACTCCTGCCGGGAGTGGAAAGAGAGACGGTTGAATCAGTAATGCAGTGGGTCTACCATGGGAGGCTCGAGTGTGAGGACCCCCAGAAACTTTACGACACGTTGCAGCTCGCCACAAAATTGGGAATCGAGGCATTGAGTGAGTTCTGTCACACCAGGCTGTACAACGCTGCCAACGACAGCATGCAGAACGCCTTGAACACCGGAGCAACCCTCAAATCCCTGCTAGGATACGGCCCAGGCCCAAGTGACAACGTCATCGGAGTCATCTTCAAGCATGCCCTCAAGGATGATGACACTCCGAAAAGACTCGAAGAACTGGTCGTCAACGTGCTGGCCACAAGTCTTGACACCGGACTATGGGCAAGACTGAGAGATCTCGTTAGCCACAATATTGCTTTGCACATTGTTGAGGCTATGCTAGAACACCGCGAGCAGGTCGCGACCGGTATCATCGGCAATGCCGTCATCAAGTCTGAGGGCGAGCAGGTTCGCACAGTACCCTCGATACACGCTGCAGATGAATAGCTGCCCAGGTAGGATTCACTGCCAAGGAACATATACTTGGAGCTTACCGATCCACCAAACAAGATTTTCACTCATGCGGACGGGTCAACTTAGTTTTGGGCATGCATCATGCACGGCTTTTGAGTCTTCTTTTTTTTGAATCAAAAGACCGTTTTTGTGGAACTATTGGCTCTCTCCAATACCAGAACCTAGACTTGAGCCTAGCTATCTCCAAATGGCCCTTTCGATTACATACAATGAATGAATACATGAGATGACTTGCAGTACTCAATCAAAAGAATTTTTCAAATTATCTCTTTGTGGCGTATGTGATTGTACTATCGTACCCAATGCCCAGAAACACTCGCAAATATATTAAGCTCGTCGTGAACAGGTTACTTTGTTCGAGTGGAGATGCACGAACCGTCGCCTGCAGTCCTTCAAAGTGCGCAACATCAAAATGCTGCTGCATTCAAGAACTTCATTCTTTCCCCACCCATCTTGCAACATCACTGTTCTCAGAAACCATTCAGACTAATGCTCGCTAACAACAGTGGCGCCCCTCGTCATACCTCTGTAACTATCTCGACAGGTTCTCCTACGCTACCTTCCAATCGGATCCATCGCACTTGCGGGAACCCAATGTACAAATATTCTGAATAGATTCAACCAAGCTCCATATCCAACCCCACCTTTCCAAGCCGCCGACCTAGTCTGGTGTAACAACCCAAGTTGAGGTACCGACCGACTATTTTCTCCTTGTGCAACACTGTCGCACGCATCGATCAGACCTGGTCCGTGGATGACACCACAGTCCCTCAAGGGCAAGTATATGTGTACTGAAGAGGGTAGAAAGACAGCTGTTGTGCTTTCGAAGCACTCATTTTCCGCGTGGAAAATCGGAGCCCTGCATTTCAAAAGTGACAGCTCACATGTACAAAGCAAACATAATACTGCCACAGCTTCCCTTGGTCCAAACCTACGGCCCTAACACCTCATGCCTCGTCTTATCTGATGATTCATCAAATGTCTCTCAGCGGATTTCGGGGCGCCCTTGGCTTACTTAGCCAAGTCCACAGCCGTTGATCACAGCGGTGGCATAGGCTCGACGCTGCAACTTTCTCCATGACCCATCAGGTTAGACTGAGTGCAGCTCAAACTCTCGAGCCATTTCTCCCACAGAGTAGAAGCTTTACTAAGTAGCGTTGGTTTACCCGTTTCCGTTGGTCGTCTGTATCCCATGTAACATAGCAAGTTTGGTGGAGAAAAGACGCAACGGCAGCCATGTCGCACAAAGCGGGTGAAGGACACCATTAATGACAATTTTGCGTTACCATATCACGACCACAGAAATGGGGAGAAGAAAAAGTGAGAGGAAAGAGTATGACCCGCGAGGGGCAACCGAAAAAAAGCGTCACCGTTTGTATTTGAACAACCACGCATTCGGAAGAAACATTCGTTCATCCATCTTCGGAAAGGACCATTGAGACAACAATAATTTGGAAACATGCTCCAACTGACCACTCTTGTCCAGCGCCCATGGCGATTCCTGTCGCAACCAGTAGACCCCAGTCGCGGCCACATACCATTCTGTCCCGCTCACCAAACAGACACGTACGAGCTCTGCGACATAACCGGGACCGTACATGCTGCTTCCCAAAGCAAGTCTCCAAATTCTTTAATCTTCTCGACCGGTACCCCAGCAACGGAGATGCAGCGATCCAAGTCGAGAGATTCTCATTTTGGGCTTCCTCAAACTTCTTTTGGACTATATCCGTACGATAAAATTTCTCCTTCCATACTCTTTGTCGACTTGCGTGGCTGCTCCTCGCATAAGATGTACTGCTAAAGGGAGAAGAAAATGGTGCCTGAATGGAATCCACATGTAAGGCACCTTAAGTGTAAGATGATTTTGTACTGGAAACTGGTAACTGTGGACAGAGCAATAGTCACATTTCGTAAAGAAAGGGAAGGACTGAAGACCGAAAAGAAAGCTTTTTTTACATTGCAGTGGATTGCCAAAAACAACATCCACATATATACTCTGCGCTATGGTTAACTTGTACCAAAGCCAAGGCTGTTGTCCGATACAAGGATTTCTCTCGAGCGCACTTCAAGGCCGTTAAAGACAACCCACACCAGAAGAAGAAAAAATACATCTCAAGCCGAACTAGCCTAAAACTAGCGAGGAAGAGAAAGAAGTAAAAAGAAAAAAGAGAAGGGGGAGAGACCGTTGCGCCATCGCTTGAATATTCATACAAAACCATAAAATCGTTGTTTTCTTTTCCAACACAAAACACCATAACACCCTGGCATTCGTGATGTTCGCTTAATACCTACTCGTCCGTCTTTGCCGCATGTGGTGTAGCCAGTGGCCGACCAGCCATGATGGCCTCACGGTCCTGTCGCATGCCCTCGAGCACAGCAACAAGCCCGCCCTCACGCATGCGTTCAAGCACAACCTTCATGCCCTCACGCGCATTGGGCTGACTGCGCTGCGCTCGTGAGAGACCAATCTTTTCAATGTTGCGTTGTAGGGCCGCCGTGCCCCAACTGCGCAAGAGACCCATCTTCTGCGGCTGTTCGTCTTCCATTGCGCCCTCCCTGGCAGCCTCACGCTTCTTCTTCCATGTTTCGCCGATGTGACTGTGCAGCGTCACCGAGCTCGTTACCTCGGTCGTCTCGCCGTTGTCTTCCACCTTGATGCCATTACCTTTGTTGTTGAAGCTGATGAAGCCGTGGCGTGGCGTGGTGGGGCCTTCGATGCCTTGCCGAGCCTTCACACTGTCAAGTGACAGCGACGAAGGGCGGTGGAACTTTTGCCTCTCAACGACAGATAACACTCCTGTCCACTCTAAATTGCGTGATTCCGTGTCCATCCATCCTTCCTTGATATCCACGACCGACTTTTCGAGAATGTAAGACTGGGTGTCACCGCCGGCCGAGGCGCCGAGCAGCGAGCGAGGGACGAGCTTGAGAACGGCAGAGGGGAGCTTGGAACGCTTCAGATGTAGCCGTATGGTTGTCAGGCGCTGAGTCTCCGGGTCATAGTGCCGTGCAATGGTGTCCGTGGAGAGCACGTGAGTGGAGTAAGGATTCGGATAGCGGAGGAAATAGGCAAGCGAGACGGCAGAGAAGGGGTATGAGTACGTCTCGTTGGATGAGTAGAACTTCACCATCTTGGCGTCTTGTTTGGGGTTCCCGAGCTTCTGACGTAGGTGGGTAGTTAGGAAGAGGGCGGTTGGATGATGGAAGTTTGAAGCAGCTTTCGGCGCGCGGTAGTCTATCTCAGGTAACGAAGTCGCATGGTCAGCTGTATCCAATTGTAGCTGGACAATTGGAAAGGCTGTTGAAGCGCTGAGACGTGGGAGAGGGTTGGTGGTGTGAAGATGGTGGTGTGACGCCAGCGGCAGAAGCATCTGGAGCTCCGCCTACGATCAGTTTTGCCTCTCCTCACCTCGTCGGCATCTCAATCCGCGGACCTCCGATGCGTGGCTGGAGTGTGGCGCAGTGCGGGGCAGTGGTGGCGGCGCGGGAACCACCAAATTAATTAAAGTGGGAGGGGTATTTGTCACTATTGGCGATTGAGTCAACCTGCGGTGCCTTTCGGCGACACGTACGCCTTACTGGCTTCCAACACTTTCGCGCTCGTACTTGTGAGAAAACATCCTCGACAAACACATCCCGCCGCATCACCACAATGACCGAGCCCGAACCCCCAGCGGTGGCTGCTCTGTCTCTCTCTGATACAGCCAGGCAACCCGTCTCGAAAGCTACCGAACAGGAAATCAATCCGTGGGACGTGCAAGCGGCAGTAGACGAGGACGGAAACGTCAAGGAATTTGACTATGTCAAGATCTCGGAGCAGTGGGCAACGAAGCTCATCGACCAACCTCTTCTCGAGCGATTTGAGCGCGTGACGGGCCACAAGCCGCATCGCTGGCTACGGCGGGGACTGTTCTTCTCTCATCGAGACCTCGACTTGATTCTCGACACGTACGAGCGCGGCGATGACTTTCTGCTATACACTGGCCGTGGGCCTAGCAGCGATGCAATGCATATTGGTCACACGATCCCCTTCGAGTTCACCAAGTGGCTGCAGGATGTCTTCGACGTACCATTGGTCATCATGTTGACAGATGATGAGAAATTTCTTTTCAAGGAAAAGCTGAAGCAGGAGGAAGTCTACGAGTATGCGCGACAGAATGCTAAGGACATTATCTCTATCGGCTTTGACGTCAAGAAGACGTTCATGTACATCGACTCAGAGTTCTTCACCTCTGGGTATAACAGGCACTTCAACCTCAACTCAACCGAGTTTGAGAAGCTCATCACGAACAACCAAGTCCGTGGTGCATTCGGGTTCCATGGCTCTACAAATATCGGCAGTAATGCATTTGCAGCCAAGCAATGCGTCGCTGCATTTGCCTCATCATATCCTTTCATCTGGGGCGAAGATTACAAGACCTATCATCGATCCAAGAAGCTCGCTGCTATGCCCTGCCTGATTCCTTGTGCCATCGACCAGGACCCGTATTTCCGCCTCGTCCGCGAGAACTGCAATCGCATGGATAACCCGTCACCCAAGCCGGCGCTCATCCACTCCAAATTCCTCACAGCGCTCCAAGGCGCCGGTGGTAAAATGAGCGCGTCCAACGCCAACTCAGCAATCTTCATGAGCGATAGCGCAAAGCAAATAAAGAACAAAATCAATACCAAGGCATTCTCCGGTGGCCAGGAAACACTAGAACTTCATCGAGAGAAGGGAGGAAACCCCGACATTGACGTGCCCTACCAATACATCGCTTATTTCGAGGATGACGACGAGAAGCTCAAGAAGCTTGCTGACGACTATCGCAAGGGTGAGCTGCTGACGGGTGAGATGAAGAAAGAGTGCATTGAAACCATGATGGCGTATGTCAAGAAGTTCCAAGATGCAAGGGCCCAGGTCACTGATGAGATACTGGATGAATTTCTCCGCCCACGAAAGCTGGAATGGAAGGGTAACCCGAACCCCACCAAGCCAAAGCTAGAGCAGCCGAAAGAGCAAACCGAAGGCGGGCCAATGTTGGACGCTGACGGCAAGCCAATGACGAAGAACGCGATGAAGAAGGCTGCCAAAATGGCAGAAATTGAGCGCAAGAAAAAGGAAAAGGAAGCTGCTGCCGCCGCCGCAAAGCAGTAAAACATGCAGTGAATACAACGATTAACTAGCAGAAGAATAGACATGTAATACCTATGTGGTTGTGTCCGTTTTGGATCTCAAACTAGCGCTAGTTATGTGAATCCCGCGTTATATGGTTTAGAAGCAGCGAATTGGTGTAGCAATGTAGATCAGTGGGAACATAATCTCCTAACGCGATTGAGACCATGGCATTCTGGCCAGCGAGTGGAACCCAGCACTCATGACGTGACGCACAGCGCACGTGGTCAATATTCATAGCTAGCGAGCGGGCCGGTCCGAAACGCTAGTAGGTGCAGAAGCGTTTAAACGATAGTTCGAGGTTCAAGCACCATTTTCTGAATCCATAAACACGACTACTGCAATCGCTTGTTTTTGAGCAAACGCTAAGGCTCACTGTCGTTAGAGCTCAAACTTACCAGCATTTCATACGTGTGCCAAGCGATCTTATGATGCTCCCAATCCACGCGGAGCTATCGGAGACTATTAAACCTTGGAAGATTGCCGAAACTATCACATTCCTGGTTCTCGTTGACTACCTTCATCGTCAACGAGCCCCTTACCCCACACTGGTCGTGCCTACTTAGCTCCTGACGGATGTTCCCCGCAGTCAGTCCCTATGAGGGTATGTTACAACACTTTCTGGAAGCAAAATGAGGATCATCTCGTTGCTTTCATCGGCAACCGTGTTTGGTAGCCATTGCTCTGAGGGGGCTTTATATATGTCGGACCACAGTCGAGGTTACTTCCTTTCCTTGCATAGTTCCATCAGCTCGTTACGAACACTCCAGTCTCTCTTGCGTGATTACCTTCAACAAAGATAACATCATGTCGCTGCTACCCACAAATACGGGACACGATAACGCGTCTTCTCACCATTCATCCGTGGTTCCAAGCAGCAAGATCTCGTCAAACTCGGCCATTCTGCCCATCGCCACTTGCTCTCCACCAAAGTTACCGATGTTGGAGCCATTAGCCTCCGTAGAAGAATCTCCAGTCACTGCGATGGAGGTGAATACGCACGCTGAGCGCTCGATGACACTGCTTCAGGGAACAAGGCTCTATCCGAAAGCCATAACATGGTCAGTGTTGTTATCCATGACCCTCATCATGGAAGGTTACTCAACAATTTTGGTGCCCAATCTGTTCGCCATGGATGCATTCAAAAGACAGTTCGGCAACATGCAGCCAAATGGCCAGTTTGAGATCAGCCCTGGTTGGCAAAGCGCATTCGTCAACGGGGGTCTCGCGGGGCAGATCCTAGGTCTCTTCGTTACGGGCACTCTGATGGAGTATATCGGGTATCGACGCACTCTCATGGCTGGATTAGTGACGATGACCGTGTTCATAGTAGTACCGTTCTTCGCTACCACCAGGGTGGCATTGCTGGTTGGCCAATGCATGCTGGGAATACCGTGGGGTCTGTTTCAATGCGTCTGCACAGCCTATGCGGCAGATGTATGTCCAGTAACTCTAAGAGCATATCTAACCACGTATGTATCTGCGATCCTTCATGAAGGCTACGAGAAAATATCTGATGACACGTTAGATATGTGAATGCATGTTGGGTGCTCGGACAGCTCATCGCAGCCGTCGTATTGCGCAGGATGATCACTAATACCACGATATGGTCGTACCGCACGCCTTTTGCGCTTCAATGGGCATTTCCCGTGCCGATACTCATTGCCGTATACTTTGCGCCAGAGTCTCCCTGGTGGCTCATCAGGCAAAGTCGTCTCGAGGATGCAAAGCAGTCTCTCCGCCGCTTGCGTACACAACCCGACCACGTTTCCGATATCGAGTTCGATACCGGCCTAGTAGCGACTTTGGAGATTATGGTTCAAACCAACGAAAAGGAAATGCAGATGCAAAGTGGAACAAGCTACAAAGAATGCTTGAAAGGGGTGGATAGAAGACGTACTGAGATCGCCTGCATGGTTTGGATAATTCAGATTCTTTGCGGTGGCTCAATCATGGGCTTCTCAACATACTTTTGTGAGTGGATCTTATTCAAACATCGAGAACTGTTTGCTCATACGGCTCAGATGAGCAAACCGGCATCGGTTCTTCTTACGCTTACAGTCTATCACTCGGGCAATTTGCCCTTGGGCTTCTTGGTGTGCTCATATCCTGGACTTTTATGATCCGCTTTGGACGCCGCGCTCTTTACCTTTCTGGCCAACTCTTGACCTTTTTATGCGTGTTGCTCATCGGCATTCTGGCCTGCGTACCTCGGCACCACATTCCTACTGTTGTTACGCCGATTCCGAACAACAGCTTACAACAGGCGGTGGATGCACCTCCTGCGGCGCTCGATTGGGTTATCGCTGCGTTGTTATTAGCATTTACTCTCACTTATGATGCCACTATTGGGCCCATATGTTATGCGCTCGTATCGGAGATTCCGTCTACGCGACTGCGTAGTAAGACCATCGTGCTGGCGCGTAACTGCTACAACATCTCTGGGGTCGTTGCCAATATCATAACACCGCGCATGCTTAACCCCACAGCCTGGAATTGGGGCGCCAAAACGGGTCTCTTTTGGGCTGGAGCCAGCATTGTTGGTCTCGTGTGGAGCTGGTTCAGGCTCCCGGAGCCCAAAGACAGGACATTTGGGGAGTTGGACGAGCTCTTTGAGAGGAAGGTGTCAGCGCGCAAGTTCAAAACTACGGATTCGAGGGATGGCACAAGTGTAGTAGAGGGTGATACAAGGATGTTTGGGAAGATTATACCCTAGCTTGTATTCCATGTATTCTATGGTATCGTATTCGTTGATGTTCCTGCAAAAACCTCTTGTAGGGCATGAAGATTGATGAACACCAGAACGCCTATAGTTACTTGTGTTCCGTGGATAGATCAGCTATTCAAGTTACGGAGAGAAATAGTGCAATCGCTGAAAAGCAAAGAATTTTTAAAGAAACCGTGTACTACAGATCATCCTTGTTAGACTTAGAGACAATAGATCCAATCAATGCGGCACTTCTAAATCAGATTGGTTCATTCTTGAGTAGCTAGGGCTTAGTTGAATTAATCAAGTAGCTGTTGTGACATAAATTAAATATTTCCTGATAGAGGTGATCGAAATCACCTAACCAGATTGC
The DNA here is from genome assembly GCA_020744315.1 of Curvularia eragrostidis. Lineage (NCBI taxonomy): Eukaryota > Fungi > Ascomycota > Dothideomycetes > Pleosporales > Pleosporaceae > Curvularia > Curvularia eragrostidis. Next base: position 106,543 of record JAIRCK010000010.1, on the reverse strand, counting down.
TAGGGCAAAAGATGTAAGGGATTCCATAGTTAACAGAAGACTATGTTAAGTATTCATGTGGCGTCAAATATGCAGAGTTCATCAATTGAATCAGCTTGACAAACAAGAAATTCAATACATTAATTCTATAGCGACATTTCGATTGAGTTAATCAAGTTGAGCGACTCAATTAATCCTCAATCCATCGAAATAGTGGATTAATTGTTCCCCAGCGTATTCCTTATACTTCTCCTCTGTGTAAGCGACCTGCTCGCTCTTGTAATTAACACGGAAGTGCAAAGTTGCACTATCCAGCGTAATTTTGATATCAAAGACTGCGGACCTATACATTTGTTTCGTATGTGGGTCCCTCCAGCTAGGCTCCATGCACAGCTTGCTGCAATCGACGCCATAATTAACAGTGCAGAGTTGCTTCACATCTACATGAAGTTAGCGAGAGTCAAAATCATTTTCCGGACCAGGACAGAAGATTTCGTACGGGATTCAACATATCGCGAGGGTGGCTTATCATCAGCGCAATACCACAGCGTCTGGGAGAAATCGTATAAGCCCGTATCCCAAGAAGAAACTTGGACGCTGAAGAAGTTTGATAAATGGATCTCGCGACCCTCTTCCAGACGTTGTCCCTAAACTGTGTCAATATTACTATAGAAATGCTCAGGAAGTAACTGACCTTAGTTATGAACCAGTTCATCTGCTGCACAGCCACCCAGCCATTGGGCCGTTTCCAACGATCTGTTCGGAGATGTCCCTTTGACGGATCGAATGGTACATCCCAACAGTTACCGTAGCTGTATCTCGCGATGCGCGCAGTGACTGTTCTAGATCTGGGTGCACACTGTGAAGCATGCTCCAAGCCCCAAAGTGTTGCTCCTCGACAGATAGCGGACCATCTAGCAAGAGGTGAGAACTACGACGTTTCCAAGAGATGGATGTGGGTACTCACCCGCCTGTCACCTGTAGTACTTCAATTCCATCACCTTGATGTGCGTTTTTGAGTCGTTTGTACAAGTACCTATTATCCCCAAATCCACCGACTAGAAGTATAGCCTAGGGAGCTGGTCAAAAGAAGACATCGAGTAGTACGTTGGAACGAACACCCACCTTTACGTGGTGGCCACCATCATGCGCTCCATCGATCTGTTCCTCGGTAAGCTTTATTATCTGATTGATGATAAGATCAAAGATCGGCTGGAGTGTATTCCTGATAAGGTCAGAGATGGAGCATATTATGGATAGTTACTAATAAAGTTGCAGCACTTACGGCTTCAATTTGATTGTTTCGTCATCGATCCCATACTCGGGATTATCTTCGACGCCACGAAGCTCCACAGAATACTCTTTGTTATCCCCAGTGTACGCTCTTTTGACACCAGTCTCGAACTGCTGAAGCATCTTCCTTTTGTCTTTTGCCTTCAGATTATCATACTCTGCCTCACCTACTATCACTTTAATGTGTTTGACAAAAGCCTTGTCCAGGAAAACAGATCCACACTTCTCACCTTTATGATTGTTGTCAATGATGGAATCCAAGACATGCCATAGAAATTGTCACTCACCAGCACCGACAACGCACTCTTCTACTTTCAAAGGCTGAAGACCCGTAATCTTGTAGGAAATTAAATCCTTCTCCAGTAAGCCATACAATCACTTGTCGTCTTGACGAACTTACTACTGTTCCTCCACCGGCATCACAGACTACGAAAGAGTCGCCTATCTTCAGTTTGTTGTCCTCATGTCTTTCACTCAGCACAGCCAGCGCTGCAGCTTCTGGTTCTGCAACCACGGTAATGTTGTCTGGTAAACCTGCGATCCTTGCCGCTCTAAGGCTTCTTTCCTTGGCAATTGGGCTCCAAATAGCTGGTACGGTGAGAACCACCCGGACAGAATAGACCAACTCCCAGTTTTCGCCTTCATTGCGTTGGATGTGATCTTTTGTATAATGCCAGAGCAGTCTCAAGTAATCGATAGTGACATCTTCCGCTGTTTTGTTGAGAGATCCCATCGATTTTCGAGATGCTTCAACGGCTTCAAACTCATCCACCATCGTCTGATCAGAGTCAAGAAGCAGTTTAAACCAACTGCAGGTTGTTTCTTTCAAAGCATCTGCATCATATCCCCAATTAAGAGGTTTTCCGTCCTGGTAAGATATGATGGTCGGCACCTTGTCCAAGTTCGTGTTACCACCCTTAAGGTTGGACCAATCATTGATCAGGTGGACTTTGTTTATCCCATTGATAGCCCATGATACTCCAGAGTGTCTGTAGCCCTTAGCATTTTGGTAGCAGCCCTCGGTGTGTTATTTCTTACGTGGTTCCAAAGTCGATACCTACGACAATCTCTGAGGCTGTGGCGACTACCATTTTCCGAAGTAGTTATGTCCAAGAACGAGAAATATAGAATAGATGCAATTATTTCACGAAAGATGATACCTATCTGGCAAGAATAGGTTTCCAGCCAAGAGGGCACTCTTTTATCACTTGAATGCACCCAAAATAGCATGCAGCCATCAGAGTGACGCGTGAAAGAGACAGTTTTGCTTAGTCTTAATTTAGCACCAAACTCTTGGAGATGTGGATATGAATCGTAAAACGCCCAAAATGCGGCTGATTTTGAGCTGGCTGTCAGGTTCTATACGCCACAGTAGCCGAGCTGAAAAGAAAGCCGTGACTGGCCAAACTTAGACCCGATCGAATTTCGATGGCTCCGCGGAACAAGCAGTATGTCTGGCTCAGCCTGGCGGGCGTAGCCTCTGAACAGCCCAGAGACTCAGCTACAAACGCGATCGTTCGAGAAATGGTATTTAATTCGGGTGGAAGCAGGATTCGAAAATATCGCGAAGCAGCTTCAAAATTAGAGCTAGCTGACTAGATCACTCGATATCTTATTTCTTTCACAACCCAAGCTATTGAGAGTAGCACAATGGCGGAGAACAACAATACGAGCGATGTGTTGAGTATGGTTCTTGTAATGGGAGTGACGGGAGCAGGAAAGAGTTATTTCATCAATCAGCTAGCAGGAAAAGAGGTCGTCAAAGAAGGAGCATCACTGGACCCCTGTAAGTCTCTTGGTTCTGAGAACTGAAATTTAAAATGCTAAGAGCTCAAAGGCACTCAATCATGCTGTCTTGTACCTGTTCAAATTGGCCGAAGCAAGGTTCTGCTAATTGACACGCCTGGATTCGACGACACCTTACGCACTGATTCTGAGATTCTGACGGAAATCGCTCGAGTACTGACTGCGCAATACAAATTGGGCGTTCAGTTGAAAGGCGTTGTGTACGTCCATCGCATCACCGATATCAGATATAGTGGTTCTTCCATCAAGACATTTGAGATATTCAAGAAGGTCGTCGGTCCTGACGCGCTCAAGAACGTACTCCTCGTTACCTCACGCTGGGAGGATGTCACCGAACCCACTGGATCTGACCGCGAGCGCCAATTGCGAGAGAAGTTCTGGGCTTTTATGTTGGGTCGGGGATCTAATATGAGTCGGTTTCTGGGTGATAAGGAATCCGCCCGAGCCCTGATCAGCCAGTTGCTTTGTAAGGACGTCGTGGTCCTTGAGCTACAACAGGAAATTGTTCACCAGGGGAAAACTCTGGACCAAACCACCGCTGGCTCTTTCGTCAGCGACGGCCTTGAATCTCTCAAGGCGCATTACGAAGAAGAATTGGCGTCCTTGCAGCGGCTCAGGCAAGAGCTCCTTGACAGCGACCGAGCTATGAAGCATCAGATGCAGAAGGACTGGGAAATGGAGCGGGCGAAGCTTGGAAGGGTGCGTGATCAACAAATGGCGCTACAGTGTCCAGTCAATGAGGAAGTGGACCAGCAGATCAAGCGCAAGAAATCTGGCATGTCCAAAGTTCTTCCGTACCTACCCACTGCCATTGGTATCTTAGCAAGCATGTGTGGCATTCCTCAAGGGTTTACCGACCTCATCAGCAGCTGGTTTCAGGACGCGAGTGCGAAATTTGACTTTTCCTCTTTGGAAGAGCTTTTCGCCTTTTGATAGCATACCGAGGGGGAGGAGAGGGGCTTACAACTTCACTTTTTGTCACTCGTTATGTAATAAAGTCTCAGGTGAGGCTGACTCGTGCGCAATGTAGATGTACTAAATACCTACTATGTGATCTTATGAACTCGCTTGCGTACTTCAGTTTGTTTCCTTGTGATTCCCCACATAAGGCTATGTGAAAACGTGGAACACAGGCAGGGCTGTACCTGAAGTATAGTAGTATTGGTGGTACTCACTAATGCAGGTGTTGAAAATGGGACCCTAAAATCAGTTACTACGGTTCGTCCTCAGCTGGTAGCTGCGCAAGGGGGAAAATCAGTCTAGATTATCCGAGGCTGCAAAGCAGGTCCAGAACAACGCCTTGCAAACTTGATTAGGCGGTAGCGATATATCAGCTGAATCTCAGCTCGCTAAATTTTAGCTCGAGTGCTTTGGAGTCGCAGACTCAGATGGCTCGGCAAGTGCTCAAAATCGCTTTGAGGTACAGTTAACACGCTCCTTCTGTTTGGTGACAAGAGGTGCTGGATTTCTTTTTTTGATCTATCACAATGCAACCAAGGCAACAACGCGCAGATTATCCTTCATATGATATCCAATATGGTATCTCTACTCTGCTTGACCGAATGGTCAGTCAAATTGTCAGTTCTATTTTCTCTGGTCACCTGCGGCGACTAATTTCGGGATGCAGGGTAGTAAAATCAGGGTTCTTTTCTTGGGAGAAAAAACCGACGTGGAAGGTAATTACTCTCGCATGAAACGATATCAGAGAGAACGAAACGATGCAGAAGCCCGATGCGATGAACTCGAAGGAGTTATACGTGAAAGAGAATTGGATTTCGAGAAAGCTCTCAAAGAGGAGCAAGATAAAGTGAAAGCTATCAAACTCTCCGCCCACGAGCTCCAAAAAGCAAGAAACACCAAAGAAGTTATCTTTGGGTTGCAGATGACCGACGATGTCATCCGCACACGATTCGAATGTTTGCTCAGTGACATTCGCACTTGGGCATCTGACTTTGCTTGTAACACTGGGCAAGAACCGCGCTTCGAAGAGCCCAAGCTGCCAGAGTATCAGCATGTAGCTCCATCTTGCGAGACTCTGGAACACTTATATGCTGTCGTAAAGAGTCCAAAACCAAAGCCGGACAGGAAACAAAAACGGTATTTTATTCGTGGCTGGGCTTCATATGTTATGGTCAAGTTGCTGTTTCGAAGTCTGGATGAACAAGGTACCATTGGTCATGATGCATGGCTCCTTGAGGATGATTCCCGAGCAATTGAAAGGCTCGAGAATATATTCTGGTATACAGGTAAGAATCTAAGACAACTCTTTGGCCCCAAATAGTCATGTTTTCCAACACAATACTCCACTTCTGTGCAATACACATCGCTAATTATAACAGATTCTAAAACTATTTCGCGTCGCTCATTCAATGACTGGCGAGCTTTAACGGTTCAGCTTCTATCTAATGCGACCAAGGATGCTTCGCAAGAGAAGCGCATCCAAGATCAGAGCGAAAACGCCGCCCAGAATGTCATGTCTATTGTGAGCATCTGGGCTGATACGAGCAAGATACAGGAGCTTGAGGAACGGCTCGCAAGTATCTTCGAGGAGGCGCTTGTCTTTGCACAATTCCTTCGCCAACAACGGGCTCTGTGGACCTTGCGCCTTCCAACAATGACATCTCGCACAGGCCCATTGATGTTTGACGCAGGTTGCATGAAGGATGACGTCTTGAGCGACGATGAGGATGATAGTGATGTTGATGGTGTGTCGCAGAGGCAAAAAGGCGTCTTGTTAGTTATATCACCAGCGCTGTATAAGAGAGGCACGATGGACGGTGGGAAGTTTGATTCTGAACGTGCTGTTGTTCCAGCGAGAGTGGTCCTAGCGACGCCTCACGTGTAAACTTGTGGCTTCATATTCTATCAGCAGGTCATAGCGACCAGAGCGAAAGGCAGATTGCGCAATATGTCTTGGTTGAAAAAACACTCTATTCTTTCTCTTGCTCTCCAACACTACGATAAGGATCACGTCCTTTGGCGTTCTTTCCGACGCTCGATCGGCATAGATGACAAAACTGGTAGTATTTCCAGAAATTGTGGTTTGCTATTGTACTCAAATATTTCCTAATGGTATGCGTTGCTGCATATGTACAAGATGTAGCACTTGAACAAACGTTGTACGGGCAAACACGGGCCCGCCACCAGCGCCTTGCATGAGCAAACTTCTGTTAGGTTACCGTGTTGCTTCTCAATTCACTCGAGCATGAGTAGGTTTGTGCAACCAACAGAACGCATATTGACATGATCTACTTGAGTCTAAAGATAGCAAGGGATATATGAAGTGAAGGCGCAAGATAAAGATACATGGCCAAGATCGACAGAGTGAATGCAGGAGTCAATGGACCATAATGGGTATTTAAGAAAGACCAATATTCCAGTAGCTCCTATTGCATCCAATCTCGTTAAAATGAACACGACTGCTAGTCCATGGGGTAACTTTACTCCTCGTCATCGGGGCTGATGTAGCCAAGATCGACCATGTGTTTAACAATATCGTACGTCGCAACCCCAAAATTGCTAGTTCTGCTCAAAATGATTTTAGGGTTGACGAATTGCTGGTAGTTACCCAAAGCAAAGGCGTGCAGCATATAGGTAGAGGAAAAGTCCATCTCCCATTCAGCACGCATTCTTCTGTTATTGACAGCATTATCATACAGCTCCATCGGGTCTGTGGAGTTGATGACTTCGGGAACAGGCGACGGTTTGCCCTCGTTGGGTTTGAAAAGAGGTTCCGTGCTTTCTAAAAACCAGTGGGTTGGTGCGAAAGAGGTGCGATCAAGGATGAGAACCTCGTTCGGAATTGGAACAAGGCGTTCGGCGATTTTGGTCATGCTTTGTAGGTTGGATGCCCACGCACCATTGAACCCAGCATGCTGCTCACGCACAACAATCCGCGCCATGGTGCTGTTTGGCGTTGTCATAAATACACCGTTGTTGATAGTCCCATTAACACCACTTCCTTCACCGGCGCCACCATAATGGCGACCGCCAATGAAGGCGAAGCCAGCATTCAGCAGCGGAGTCAGCGGCCGCAAAGTTATCACATCCCAGTCCATATACACTCCACCAATTTTCATAATCCCGTCCCAACGGATGAAGTCTGACTTGTGTTGGATAGCTGAGATGTGCTGGTCATCATTTTGGCCAGCGAAGTTGGGTACCCGGACCGGATTCCATTGGATGATGTCTGCGAACGTGTTTATGACAGCCTTGGTCCATCGATCACTCTGCGTGCTGGCATTCTTGATTTCGGACTCGTTGAAGTCGGTATGGATGTAGATTTGCGTGGGTTTGATGTACATGACTGCGGCGCACATATTCAGGAAGCTTGAGAATGGGAATTTTAGAACCGAATCTGCGTCCTTCTTGATATAAACATAGTGAACAATACTTGGTATCGGACCATGGGCAGATTCCACGGAAGGCTTCAATAATCCGTACTGCTTCGCACGCTCGACGGGATGGGCAAAGAATGTGAGTATAGCGAGTGTGATGACGATGCAGGTGGCAGTTATGATGGTCAGACGGGTCCGCGATCGTGCGGCGGGCACAGAACCGAAAGGCATGTATTGATACGCGGAGTTCCCTGACCTTAGAGAGCTATAGAAAGAATGGAGTTGATTCGACATGGAGATGTTGCGGGTGAGCGCCTTCAAAGAACCTCGCTGAACTATTTGAAAAGTCGAAAAGGAATGAGAAGGATGGGGAAAAGAAATGCTACACCTGATGCTAAGATTTGAGCAATTGAATCGGGATGATGCTGGAAAATGCTCCCAAGATGTTTGAGGTAGGACCGAATTGATCTGACGTAAGACCATCCTAGAACTTCCGCTTTAAAGCTACCAAATATTTTCTGGATCATAAAGAGCATAATAAAGTGATACAATTCATGCATTAAGAGCGATGGTTTGGGGGCTGCTTGGGAGTTGGCATTGTCGGACCAGAGATCTGGGAATAGCTCGCACTTACATTCCTGGCGAGGATTTAAGCACAAGGCGCAAGGAAAGTATACGTACCAACGCTGACGTTAGGGCGGCGTCCCTAGCGCAAACTTTAACCTCAATCTTCGAGCATCTCCCTCATTTGTTGTTTCAAATCTGACTGCTTTTCTACCGCATTCGTGTCACTGCTTATTGACACACCAGTCTTGCCACCATGGGAAGACTAGCTGTTGACTGACCAAGAATCGTGATCTTATCAACAAAACTCTTTTGTCATAAAGTGTGAGCCAAGAAATTTAGAAATACGATATCGTTGTGGGGAAATTCGGGATACATTAAGCATGCAATAAGAACATGCTGCCAAGCAAGCTGGCGGAAATGTCATGGTCATCTCGACCTATTCGTATATTGTATTTCTAGAAAATGAATGAACCTAATGACAGGTATTGAGACCCCTACGGAGGCGTTTTATGGCCAAAGAACTTGGTCTCTTGCCTGATGGTATTCTTCAGGTGACGAACATCTAGAGATGCTCCATGAAAGCCATGTCAGAGTAGGATAGCCACAGCCATGTAACTGGTCATACATTCACCTACTCAAAAATGCGGTACCTTTTGAGCATCTCGAAATCCCTATCACAATTTTTCTGCATATTTATGGACATTCGCCCTCGACATGCTAGCGTTTAGACTGCTACTAGCTACCAATGTAGACTTTAGGCACATTCCTCTGTCTAGATCCTGCGACACTGCAGCGATGTCAACCTTGCTTTGGTACTTTGGGCTCCGTCTTCTTAATCACGCCTTGTTACATCAAAACTATCGCGAAATATTATGGCTATACATCTTGAAAACGCAGATATGTCCTCTTCCGAAGGGCACATACTGTGGTATTCTCATCTACGAGGCAAGAAAACCTACTCAGCCGAAGATATGTTGCAGTATCCCTTACTTGATATTCTTCGTCTCAATCTTACAAAGACTTCCGACTTTACCCGTGCTGACATAGCTCTAAAACTTGGTATTAAGACAGTTCGTAGATCAAGTGTCGTAGACTACTGCTAGTATCTTTCAAGACAGCATGAAAATGGCTAGACTCATGCCAACACGACCAGCGCGTATACATTAACGGAAGATCGTTCCTTACTACGGAGGGTGGCCCATCCCGCTGCGAACTCCACTAATATCGGATATCATACTAGTTGAAACATCCCCTTGTTAGGGGTATTCTAGTGCGTTGTAATTCTCCACGCGTTCGCTCTTTTGCACTTCGGCATCAACACTCGGTTTCAGATCTTTAAACAACACATTACCGACTGTGGACAAGTATGGCTAATCGTTAAGGAAAGTCCCTGAAAGTCATAAATTGTCCAGGTTGGATTGGTTCCAGCCGGCCCGCCATGCCGCTGTGCCCGGCTTGAATCAACGTGTTGCCTTGCGGCCCGACTCTAGCAGCACAGGGACGGGAACGCATCATCTAAATGCGACCCCGAAAAACTCAAAATCAGATCCCAGCTATAACAGGACTCACTTGTTTCATGCATCAAAAGCATGGGGAAGGTAACAAAATGCCTATAAAATCTAGCTGCCTTATGGAAAGAGCTGTAGGTAGCGAGGAGTTATTCTTCCACTCGGTTTAGCTTTAGTGCATTCGCACGACCACTCGTTATTTGTGAATTCATCACATTCCTTTCTTCAACCCCAGACTTGTACTATTCATCTTCAAGATGAAGTGTTTTCATCAGCTGCTCATCGTCGGAGCAAGCTTCTTTTCCATCGCATGTGCCGTCGACACTCTCGTCGATGTCGGTTACGCAAAGTATCAGGGAGCTGTCGTCGACTCCAAGCTACAAGTGTCTGCCTGGAAGGGCATCCAGTACGGTGCGCCACCTATCGGCAATCTACGCTTCGCAGCGCCGCAGGACCCGATCGTTAGAGGTCTAATCAACGCCACTAAACACGGTGCAACATGTCCGCCTAGTCGCCCCGACGATTGGACCGTGGCCAAAACTTACTCACGCTTTCACATTGCAGAGGACTGTCTCTATCTGAGCGTATATGCGCCTTCCAACGCCACAGTCAACTCGAAATTACCAGTGGTGGTTTTCTTCCAGGGTGGTGGCTTTTCGTCGCAATCTAGCGCCAACTGGGATCCTACCGAGATCGTTGCAGATGGTCAGGTCGTATTCGTTCAATTCAGCTACCGTGTGGGATTGTATGGCTTCCTTAATAGCAAAGCAGTCAAAGCAGGAGGCGGCGACGTTAACGCTGGCCTACGCGACCAGATAAAGCTGCTCGAATGGGTCAAGGAGCATATCAGACAGTTCGGTGGCAATCCAGATCACGTCGTCCTGGACGGTGTCAGCGCTGGCGGAGCTTCTGTTGCGCTGATGATGGCTGCAAATACAGGCAAGAAGCTGTTTGTAGGCGGTATCGTGGAATCTGGGCCTTGGGCAACGATGCGGACTCCGGAGAAGGGTGAAGAGCAATACCAATGTTTGCTGAAAGACAAGAACTGCGCCAACGCGACCGACGGCCTCTCGTGCTTACGTGCACTCAATGAGTCAGCTATTCGCTCTTCCAACTGCTGGTTTAATCCCAACATTGATGGCGAGCTATTCACCGATTCGCTCGTGAATCTCTTCGACCAAGGCAAGTACGCCAAGGTACCTTCAATCATGGGGACCTGTGCGCAAGAAGGCACCAAGAATGCGCCAGATAGTCTCAACACTACAGCGGATGCAGTCACGTGGTTAGCGAACCAGGATCCAAGTCTCAGTAATTCTTCCATCTCTATCCTTGATGATCTTTACATCAAGGTGAAGAAACCATCGTTCCCCAATAAAGGACTCTACTGGCGCCAGGCCTCCGATGCCATTGGTGATATTGGAAGTAACTGCCCGACACGCAACATCCAGAACGCCATCGCACGTGATAATGTACGTACATACAACTACAAGTACGATGTGCTAGACCCAGCGGATGAGGCATCCGGCCTCGGTGCCTGGCATACTGTCAATGTGTACGCTTTTTGGGGTTTGAATCGCACCGACGGGCAAGAGCCGGCCAGTTACTTCACCACAAACGCGCCCATTATTCCCCAGGTGCGCAGCTACTGGACAAGTTTCATTCGCAACCTGGACCCCAACAAAGACCGCGCCAGTGGTACTGTTGAGTGGAAGCCATACACTGGTGCAGATTCTCGTGAGAGACTCTTCATCCAGACAAACAACACTAAAATGGAGCGTATGAGTGCTGCACAGTCACTACGGTGCGATGCCACTAGGCCGATGAGTGATAACCTTGGAAAACCAGTCGCGAAAGGTGTGGTCACTCAGCTGGATAAGGATTTGGCACAGAAGGCTGCCAGTGCGAGTGAGAGCACTGCGTTGCAGGGCAGCAACAGCTTGTCATGTGGGTCTGACGAAGGGGGCGATGGTTGCATTTCGCAATCAAAAGGCAAGATGGTGTGAGCAGGATATCTTAATTAAATCACTGCGTTTGGGTCCAAAGATTCAATGACTATTATCAATGACGATCAGCTGGCATATGAATGTTGACACAGGTTTGCCGCGTAATGCATATCACCAAATATCTATAGCTACCAGACCACGCTTGTTGAACGGGCTGTATGTTACAGCAATGCTAGGCCTGAAACCATCAAGTACAACGTCTTTACCAAGATGGCCCTGTACTTAGCCTCAGCCTGCCTGGTACTCGACTATGACAATGAGCCTATGAATATTGTATATGATTCCGGCTTCGACGCTATATCTGAACAGGCTGAGGGCTCCGAAGACAAAGAGAGTGTAACTTGGCAAGGATGAATTAGTTTTGACATGATTGCAGGGCATTTGACGACCCCTAGTACCTGCTTGTCTGCTTAGCAGCTCATCCATTGGTGCTTGCACGGACATCTTTCTTGCAGCCGACGGCTAACTGAGGCTGACAACATTGAGAATATCATTAGGTAAACAGTCTCTTATAATGTTGGGTATTAGCCCGCTCCAGGTGTACTTGAATAGTGCAAGAAAAAAACAGCCCGTAACGCAACAGTGCAGTTACCCAACAAAACGCATCTTATAGCTCTTGGAGAAAAGGCAAAAATGATACTATAAGTTTAAAAAGATCTCAAACTATTTAAACAATGTATTCCGTATTGTGAAATGTTGTGAGGAGGGTTGTTATGATTGGATTGTCTTTATTGCACTTTTCATGTACGCCGAGAGGCTGGAAGACATGTTTGCCTTCCATTGCGCTCATCACGCGGGGTAGAGATGCAGCAATGCAACCATATTCCTGCATCTATGCAAGTCGAGAAGTTCAAGGCTTAGAGTTTAGCCCACCTGTTGTTTGTCGGAAATGGCAACTAGGCTTTCATGCCACCCAGCCACAGAACCGGTGGGCAGAAATACTCGGCTAGATTGAACGTCAGGTGCGTCTTTTAAGTGCCTGCAGTAAAGACCTGAAACTGTAAAGTATTATCTACTCAGTCCAGATTTGGGATAATCGGTCGCGTGTTTCGGCCAGGTTGAGCCCATATATCACAAAGCCATTGCGGCTGACGAACCAGACAGTGAGTCCCGCGATAACCCTTGCTTAGTTACAACCAATGTAGAAGGTTTCTCTCCAGCAGAACCGAGATCTGCATGTGATGAAAGTTGCATGCACACATAAACCGGAAGCTGCACGCGTAAATCCCTGCATCGGACAGAGCTGAGAGTGTTTACCTGACTTGGCCATACCTTCGAGGACACCACTCACGCTGGTGGAGCATTCCATGACAAAATCCAATGTTAGTGAAATGCGCATGCTAGTACAAAAGATAGCCTAAGCCGAGTTCATCTGGCTCCACCACAGCTCTCACAAGCCACTGTGCGCGAAGCATATCAAGCAATTTTTTTCCGCAGTTGCAATCTTTGCGGTCACGGCTACCAGAGCGACCGAGTCACCATCTGTTGACGATGAGTCTCTAGCTGCAGTTCGATACCTGGTTCCACAAAAGCCAATCACTGGTCGAGACCAGTCACACGCCTCATTGAAATGTTGGGGGCCATGGGGTAAGTCAAAAACATTTGGAATGAAGTGGGAATCTGCTCTAGTGATTGGAAAAGCCGATTGCAGCGATGGAACAACTCTATGTTGCAACCCAGACACCTACTACTGCGGCTTCAGTCCGCATTGCAAATCGAGGAGTCTTTGCTGTCGTCCAAGATAACGCAAGAAAGTTGGGGGAAAAGGATGTTGATAACGAGGGTCAAAAATGATGAGTTGAAGGGGTGATAATTACTACATTAACAACTGTATGAAGATCTGTCTTAATCCAAGCCTTCGTCATACTCGTAACTACATGTCGGGGTCTCACACTCGTATTTATCTAAGGGGGATTACCTGGAACCTATTTATAATCTTGCTCTAGTCGCATTCTTAGCTTGTTGTGCCTCTATTTCTCTAAGACTGTCTACAACCACTTCGTACAAGCGTCCGGACCTAATCGACTCGTAGACGCGTGTGTTGTAAAGCCCCATGCTAGGGGTGACACCGCTAGGCGTCGCAGCCTCGGTCGAGGCCAGGTGCTCCTCGCCCAGAAATGGGATGCCCAGATGGTTCCGGACGAAGCGGTACATGCGGCGTGAGGCTAGACCAATGTAGGGAGTCGCGTCGGGCGGGCTGTTGTTGTTGCGGCCCTCGATTTCGATGGTGCGCAGGTCGAGAGCTTGACACAGGGCCAGCAGATGGGCTGAGGCGATCTGGGACAGCACATCGACAGCCTCGAGCGTGTAGCGGGCTGAGATGAGGGCCAGGGAGTTGAGGGCCTGGTTGCCCATCTCGGCCGTCTGGACGTGGGAGCCGACGGGGTTGGCCAGGAAGCCCAGCTCTGAGGTCAGAGCGGCGACGGCGATGTCTAGGCCCTTGAACAGGAACGAGTGGTTGGCGTCGTCGGAGCAGAGGTTGGGCGGCAGGCCCCAGCTGGTGGCCGGGTTGATCATCTCGGTGCACTGGGTGAAGAGCATGCGGCCGATAGTCTGCAGACCCTGGCGCAGCTTCTCCACTGCCGACGTGACGGCGCGGGCCTGGAAGTTACCGCCGTGGAGCACGCGGCCCGCGGCCGTATCGATGAGCGGGTTGTCCGTGACCGAGTTGAGCTCGACGGTGAGCTGGTCGTAGGCCAGGCCAAAGTCTTCGAGCACAGGGCCAATCCACTGGCTCGCGGTGCGCAGCGAGTAGCGATCTTGTCGCAGCGAGGCCGCGCCGTCGCCGTCGCCCTGGCTGCCGTGCCGCTTGAGCAGCTGCGAGCCCGCTAGGAACGCCTTGATAGTGCGCGCACTGTCGACCTGGCCCGGATGTGGCCGCACACGCGCGATGAATGGCTCGAAGCTCTCGTCCGTCCCTCGCAGCGCCTCGACGCTCATGGCCGTCAGTACCTGCGACAGCATCGCCAGGTGAAGCGCCTCATGCGCCGCCAGCGCCGCCACTCCAGCTGACACGGCTGTGCCGTTCACAATGGCAAGGCCCTCCTTTGCCTGCAGACGGATGGGCGCGATGCCCGCGTCTGCCAGCGCCTTGTCGGCCCTTGTCACTCTCCGCGCGCCCTCGACGTCCCGCGCGCCACTGAAGGCCGTGGCACATGTCTTGCCCTGCATAAGTGCGCCGATCCATGCGAGTGCACTGAGGTCCCCCGAGGCTGAGATGCTCCCTCGTACGGGGATGCGTGGCACCACGTCCTTGTTGAGTAGGCTGAGTAGGCATTCCGTAATATCGACCCGCACTCCAGAGGCACCGCCGGCCAGCGAATTCAGCCGGATGAGCATCGACGCCCTCACCCATGACTCGGGCATGCATGTAGCAGCGAGTGCGTCGTTAAGTCCAAGTGGTACCCTGTGTCCATTGCCGTCGGCGACGATTCCGCATGTCTGGTGGCTGATCAGGCTTTGCTGCACGAGTTCGACGTCGTTGCATCTTGTGTCGGCGCTGCCGCCAAATCCCGTGTTGACGCCGTAGATGATTTCGCCCTGGGCAAGTTTCTGCGGGATGATGTTGCTACACGCTTCGATGGACTGTATCGATGCTGAGCTAAGCGCCACGTGTGCTAGCCGCCTCGAGACGGCCACTACATCGGCAATGCTCAGCTCTCCTCCGTTAATCGTCACCGTCACTGTGGCTGGCGACAAAGAGTCGCGCCACTGCGAAAGGACCAAGTCCGTGAACGTGCGTCTCGAAGTAGCCATGTGAATTCAGAAGGCCAGGGATTTGCTGGGGGATTTTGCAATCTATAAAGAAGCGGTGGACAAAACTACCTCCCTGCTTCAAGACAGCAAAGTCGTGCATCTTATACGAAACCTTAACCAGTCTAAAGTGCCTGTTATCTTTTCCTACATTGTGAGCCTATCCACGCAACCGAGGCCGAGAGGGTAAGCTTCCTGCAATGTTGTCAAGCCACAACTGGCGATCGCCGCAGCCGGTGTGTTCCTACACTCTCTTCAAGCGCAGCTATTACCATGAAAAGCTAGTGCGTCCGACAGTTCCGCCAATATCATGCGTTCTACAAGCAAACACGATGGGAGCGAGGAACTAATCGAAAAAGCGGTGACCCTAGCTTGTTTGGTTTTCATGGGAAAAGTAGAGTCAAGTTCGTTTTGCAAGAGAGTGTTACTTTTTTTTGATATCATTGGAACCCCTAGATATGCTGATTACGGCGGAACTGAGCACGGAGTTTGTTTTCGTCGATAGGTTACATGCACAATTGACGCAATATTTACGCACTATTCATACTCAATCCATCTCTTTTGTTTCTTTTTGCCAGGATCATCTAGATATGTCACTCCTCTAGTACCGCTAGAGTAGGAAGGTCTCAGTTGGCCCCAAATATTGAGCATGATGCTTCGTGTTCGCAGACTTCACACTTGGCAAGTGCTGCGAACCTTCGATGGAGCGAGGGAAGTAGGGGTGCCCAGAACTCACACCCATTGCTTGTTGCCAAGATGAGAGACAAACGAACCGCCATACCCACCCTCGATGCTAGCCTTCTCCCAGACTGACCTAACAGCCTTCACTGATTCTTCTGGCGTGATCGGACCCTTGAATTCAGGCGCATAACTTGCGAGCTTAGCAGCAAATGACATCATGCTCTGTAGCTCTTCTGGAGTGGCTGTGATTTCAGAAAAGCATTAGTCTCAAACTCTTGCTGAAGATATTGCGAACCTCAAGAAGGCAGCACCAACGGAGATGTAGAGAGGAGAAAATAACGTACCATCTGCGTAACGGCCTACCTCTACTAAACCCGGGCTGATACTGAAGAAGAGTATTCCATCTTTCTTATATTGTGCGCTGAACTTGGCCACAATGACGTTCAAAGAAGCCTTGGAAGCAGCATACAAAGCAATATTATCAATCTCGAGCTGGTTGGTCAAGTCAAGATCGGCCGCACCGGTGGAAATGGCAATGACCTTCTTGATCTTGCCTTTCATGATAAGGGGAATGAAAAGGTTGAAGAGGTGGATGTTGCCAACAACATTGGTCTGCCATAGCTGCTGCGAAACATCCTCGAGCTCCTCGACTTTATTGGCTCTGTTCAAATAAGACGCATAGCGCATTAGCAAATATAACACACTTCGAAAAACACTAGCAGCTTAGAAAAATAAAGACCGATATTGACTTACAAAGTGCCAATATTATCGTATTGGTCAAACAGGGGTACCAAAGCGCCGTTAGCCACCAGGTAATCCACGCCACGATCGCCAACGATCTTGGCCGTGTCAGCAGCGGCCTCCTTTAGCGTAGTATACTTGGTGAGGTCCGCGTGGAGAATGTGAACATTTGGACGGTTGCCCAGCTCTGACTCGATCTTTTTTTCAGTTCCAGCTTTGTCACGCACTAGACCAATGACCAGGTTCTCCTTATCATCCGATATCTGCTTCAGGAACTCGAACTAGGCCTACTGAGTTAGGATAAACGTATTAGTGTGTCATGCCATAGAGAGGCACTCACCCCGATCCCCTTGGATACTCCCGTGATGACATAAACGGACATTTTGAATAAATGAGCAAGACGATTAGAAAGCTGAATTAATCGTATCACTGCAGACAGAGTGCAACGCACCAATCTTGGTTGCGGTATTTCGATAATGAGTGGCTGTATTTATACGTGACGTGCTTACAAATACTATTCGCTTATTAATGACAACAGATAAAATAGGATCCAACGGTACGGTAACCAGCCTAGATACCGCAAGATTGGAAGACTCGAGTTCATTATTCAGCTCGGCCTCTCGGACGCCTTACATATGTGGGTCGGCGCATATTCCGGCTCTGCACATGCATGCAGCGCTTGGGACTTGCCTTCAAACACCCTTGGCAACACCCTTGGCAGAAGACGTGCAGCATATCATTCCACATAAAATGTTCTGTCATGGGCTCCTAAAGAGAATAGGTAAAAAATTTTTGAAATCAATGCCGGGTTTGTTTGGATGAATACAGCACAGTACTAGGTCGAAAGTTTCGCGATGCTAGCTCTAAAACCCCATCATCAACAAAACCCCGCACCTCTATGTCAACCACCGCTATCTCCACCCAAACTAAAAAAATTTGAAAGCTGAGGAATCGTTGCGATGCCTGTATATCAGTAAGCTAGTCTCGAGACGTTACTCTGAATTTAAAGTACGGTTTTTTGATAAGAGTAAGAGAACTCTAGCAAGATTTTTCCAAGTAGGCCAGGGGCAAGATATCTGGCGAGCGCTGGAAGGATCCCCACAGGATGTCCACCGATTCCTCAATTACTCGTGAAGCCTAGAGCCAGCACACTCCTTTTCCATAGTCTTCCGGTCATCCTAGATATCAATCTATACACCTTGTGGTGAAATACCATTACCTTTCTGAGGTATGGTCGAAATAACCTTATACTCTAGGCACAGCCTATTCTAGCGCAACTCAAACTCCTGTTCGCGCCTCATGTAAGTTACGATAGGTACTAAGGCCAACTAGCATTATGGTCTTCCAAGCATCGGGCTGAAAAGTCTCCAACTCACCGGAAAAGGTAGGGTTACTACAGCCGCACGGACCTCTACAACATTGCTGCCTAACATACAATCCCATCACATTCAGGAACGCGAAGATTTCCTTCCTACTGCCAGCACAATGAGCGCCTCAGAATTTACTTCGCGTTCGGTCAGTCAGTTGAATGATAACCTGAACTCTCATTTCTCACGCAACCGCATGAATGATTACGACCGCATCGCTTGCCTCGCAATTTACTGGAAAGATGGCGGCTCTGGCTACAGAAAAGAAGCTTTGGACGTCCAGAACTTCTTCACTTCTCGGCTTGGATATCCGACTGATTTGTACGAAATACCGTCGAAAGACAGCTATTGGGAATTAGACAAGGAGATCAATCGTTTCATGGCACCCGTGAGAAGTAAGCATTCATTAGCGATCATTCACTATGGCGGTCATGGAGCAGAAGATTCGAAGCGGGATAATGACCTCAGGGTGCCGCTTAGGTCGGTTTGGGCGGCCGGGGAAGACGAGGATAGCCCCAGCCTGAACTGGTCGGATATGCAGCCAAAACTCGGCAACTCGGAAGGACATGTTCTACTCATTCTGGACTGCTGTTTCGCTGCTCAAGCCGCACGAGGAGCTGATCGGGTGATACCACCAAATGTCAAACTGGTCGCGGCTTGTGCAATGAGAGTGAAAGTGCCTGCTCCAAGCAAAATGTCCTTCACCTCAAAGTTCCTCAGGGAAGCTGGAGAGAAACTTGCAAGGGATGGTTATATTCGCATATCTGAGATGCATGATACACTTCCTGTTCGCGATAAAAGTTTGCTGCAGACACCTCAGCACTGGGGACTTCAGGGGCTTCAAAGCACCATTCGACTGGATCCGCTGCCAGTGACAGGTGTTCAGCTACAGCCTTCCAGACAACATTTTGATTCACTGTCGCTTCGAATCATGACCCGTGACCCTTTTGACGATGATCTTCTGGACGATATCCTTGAGTGGCTGAAGACACATGCTCCCCGCAGAATTTCGTCTGTGAACATCACCGAGATAACAAATCTCGCTGGTAGCCTCCGGGGCTTTGTGCGCGAGAGCAAAGGTTCCAGTGCCTCAGTCGCAGGAGTATATAGCATGACGCAAGAATCGCAGAAAGAAATACAAGGAGGTTGGAACAAGTTCAAAATAAACTCGTCCTCAGCAGCGAAAAGCATCACGGCTGGGCTCACGATCGACTGGGGATCGGAAGGGACTGCTGACGAAGTAATGGTTGATCAATTCCTTGAAGACTTCGGAAAGAACGTGCAAGCATTACAAAGGGTTATACAAAGGGGTGTGTTGACGCTCCCACAGCTTGTGGAGAAAGAGTTTTTGGTTGCAGCCATCCAGGACGTGAACCTGAAGCCGCTCGACATTACCGATATACTGCAAGCTCAACTTATGGCTCGCTTCCCGTCTTCACTCCCTCATTCCATGGAAACAACACCTGTCAGTGTCAACTCGCAACCGGGATATGATCTGGCTGTGCCACTTTTGATTGCACACCATGAATCGTTCGGTAATATCCTGGTGGAATACAAGTTCTATGAAAGCGAAGAGGAAGTCAGCATTAGGACTTGTGAGAGAAAGATTGAGCGCCTCGCTGCCGTTCTTCAAAATTCCGAACCTCGAACCTTCCATACCCCGAAATGTCTTGGTTGGTTTCACGAGAAGAGTGAAGCTCGATTCGCGCTTATATTCCAGCTGCCCCACAAGGAATTCGATACGTTGATCTCATTGCGCCAGATCCTGGAAGCGGGCAATCTCGCACCAACTTTGGGTGAGCGCTTCACTTTAGCGAGAAAGGTTTGTAGAGCACTGGCTCGATGGCACAGTGCAGGCTGGCTCCATCAGGGCATCGCGAGTCACAACGTTGTATTCCTTCGAGAAAAAAACGGTACCATTCGTTACAGTGAGCCATACCTATGTGGATTCGAGTTCAGCAGGATGTACAACGACTTTTCTCGAGACAAGCATGTCTACAAGGCCGATGTAGACATCTACAAGCATCCTGATCGACAGGGTAGGCCGCCCAAGGTACGCCACTCAGCAGATCATGATTATTACTCACTAGGGCTACTTTTGGTGGAGATAGGAATGTGGGAATGCATCCCAAAACTGCTCAAAGGCCACATTGCAAAGAAAGGAGCATCTGGAATTCAGGCGAAGTTGGAAAGGCATGCGAAGAATCATCTGCCGCATCTCATGGGCAAACCTTATAGTCAGGCTACATTGATTTGCTTGGAAGCAGAGTTAGCTCCGGAAATGGAAGGCACGGGCGCGATGCAGAAGGTGGTGGAAAGGTTTGAGAAACTTGTTTTAACAGCATTGGAGGCAGACCCGACTATAGAACCCCGTAGAGAAGTGTGTTAATAACTGTTTTGAGACTTAGACACACATCCACGCTCACATTGGCGTAAGTATGTATGTCGAGTGTTATCAGGAGCAGGGAATGAGAGCTGACTCGGCGACAGTAATTCCACCCTCTGCCGGGTTGCCATCTTCATCGCACAGTGTGTACTGCCCATGGCTAGGCCTTGAGGCGATAAGATATGGACCCTTCAAGACACTCTGGCCTGGGGCATTGTAGTAGACCCATTGACCGCGTGAGTAAAGGGCTCCCTGTAAGATATCAGAAAAGACTGCTTCCAAGATTCGAACGATGGACTAGCCTCGCTTTTGGATATGTTGGGTCTGCCTGGAAGGCTTTCTGGGTCAGGCGTCGGGGTACGGCTGCATGTGTCAAATACCGCACGCAATGAATCGATATGTAGAAATTATACCGGTCATGAGCGCTAGCCTTTGAAGACTCGACAACGACTTTTCGAGATGCACTCGGCCAGGAGATCTATGAAGGATTCAGCGTGAGGTAGTTAGAGTGGTTGAAGAAGTTAGAGATCTTTTAAGCACACATGATGGCATGAAGGCAAATCATCAGTTTATAGGAAGGCAAAATCCGGTCAACATGGAGCGTTGAACGCCCAATGAAAGGCAGCTTGCAGCCGAGGCTGCGTATGCAAAGCCAGCTCATGCATGTGGGAAGACAAGGCTTGGCCCCCAAAGATTGTGCCTATACATCAGTCCTGTGCGGGGCACTCGTTTATCGTGCAAGAACCTCATTACTATCAGAAAACGTATCCCAGCAGTAAACCTGGCATATGGCTAATTTCGCA
This sequence comes from Curvularia eragrostidis, assembly GCA_020744315.1. Classification (NCBI taxonomy): domain Eukaryota; kingdom Fungi; phylum Ascomycota; class Dothideomycetes; order Pleosporales; family Pleosporaceae; genus Curvularia; species Curvularia eragrostidis. The sequence continues at coordinate 85,319 of JAIRCK010000010.1, read as the reverse complement.
TCGACCGAAAGCGTCCCTTGCAGTGGGTGACTTAATGACATAAGTGTCTGCAGCCAGACTAACAAGATCGCAGTTGAAGACTTTCCCGATGGGTACCCTAGATTTGCAGCCCTCATTAGCACTCATGCGTCCTTCCATATGTGTCGACGATTCCTACGTCTACGCGGGCGCCTCATGCTTCACAAGCAGGACCATCTTGTTACTCTCGAGCAGGAGCTAGATAGAATTGATCGAGAAGAGACCCGCGAGCTATTCCTCGGCAATCTTCGTCGGGATAAGAACGAAGAGCGCAAGACCATCATAAACCAAATAGACAAAGAGCTCGAGTCGTATGGTACGCAACAGCCTTCGCTATTCACTCAAGGGTAAGCGAGATAATAGCTGATAGTAATGTCTCAAGATGCATTGGTGAAGCGAAACAATGAAGTATTGTGTATGCAAGCTGCAACGCAGAGGGATATTATAAACCTACAGAATTGGGTCAACGGCACAGGTTGCATAACCCGAAGCGAAATGGATTATCTACATGCTTCTCCAGACCTGATGGCTGTAGGTATCTCTACGACTGATAGAGCTCTCGGCCAACTACAGAATCCCATAGAAGACGCAGCAAAATGGTTGCTGGCACGCTTTCATTGCCTCGAGAAGTTGGTAAGCAATAGTCATAACAATCTCCACAAGGCTTGGTGAGTATTGAACAAGAGGACTAGAAACTACGACGCAAGGTCTCCGAGGACAATGGCATCTTTATCCTGCCCAACGGCTGGGCAAGTGCAATGAGTAGATCAGTGATGTCCTGTTTTCTCGGACTCACGATCATTGTCCCAGTGGTAGCTGTGGAGAGTATAAATAGTCTCGTGCCTCGAATTATCGCATCCTTTTTCGGCACGACCGTCTTCATCGCTTTACTCTCCTTCGTCACAAAAGCAAGAACTGGGGAGATGTTTATTGCAGGGGCTACGTACGTATTGCGCTCGAGTCTCTCTCTGCATATGTAGCTTATGAACTCAAAAACCGTAGATACGCAACGGTGTTGACCGTCTTCATCTCTGGAGACGCAACAAATGCTTACACAGACTCTTATCGCTGTTCATGCCCGTAGCTCCGGATCATGCCAATGGTCAGTTTGGCAATGCTGAGTACGAAGGGAAGAGGAGTGAGTCTAGCTAGAAGCTGGGGAATGAACAGCGTGCGAGGGAGCGATGACTTTCGTTGGATCACACTAGAAAATGAAGGGTGAGAAGGAACCAATGAATATGCTTATTGGATCTAGCCGACTACATAACCCATGCGTGTCCACGGCATATATGTCGTGAAATCGTTCATATGCTTTGGCCTTGGCTTGGCCTCGATTCTCCCACCTGACCATCTCTTCACAACCCGTTCTGAAAGTATTGTCATGAAGATGATCGTAAGAAACTCCGCCCTACGTAATCAGTGCTTGAAAACGTGCGTTGGTGCTTGAAAACTTACGCTGGTACCGCAATTAGAACACCTTCAAGAGCTTGTGATAGGCTTCCAAAAGTTCCTATCCAACGAATCTGCCGCGGTGTAAAGGAATCTGATGTGGGGTAGGGGAAGATCATTTCTTGTTCCGGTTGGAGGAGATAGCATAAGTAGCAACATCCGGCGGCGACGAATAGGGAGAATGAACTCTGTATGGAGACTAGTAGTGTGTCGTGACCGTGATACTTCGCTCTACACTGCCTGTAGAGCACTGATAGTACGGAAAAGATTTGCGGTGCTAGGAGAAAAACGTTCGCCTTGGCTCTGAGTGTCAGCGGGTATCAAGCCTCCAGCAAAGTAGACACTGACCATGATGAAACAGACTATGGCATAGATCTTGCGGCTTTGAGGACATTCTGTTCGTGGACTCCGGTGGATTATGATGAAGTAGGTGATCATTGGGATCATGAAGATCCATCCAATGCAAAAGGAAATGACATTGACTGACCAACGAGTTCGAATCCAAGGTACAAACTCCAGGAAAAGGGGACGGTAGTCAAACCAACGGTTGACCCAGAGCCATTTGCTAGCTCTTTCCCATTGTTTTTGTTCTAGATTGCCATAACATAGGTAGTACGATTTCCACAGAAGAGAAAGCCATGAGGCCTCCCTGCGTGAGCGTCGACTGCTGAAATCGTTGTGTTGACGCTTCTCCAAGTAGCGCAGCATTGACTCTCGCGTTGCTTCATCTGCAATATGGCTGGCACCAACCATGCGTTGATTATGCGCATAAAGCACCAGGCATCTGTAGTCAGGTTTGAATAGCTCGGAGTCAAGTAGCAGTTTAACTGCTTCAATATTACCCATAGAGATGGCAGCCTCTAAACCACTGTAAGAAGTGGCCGAAAAAAACATGTGTTCGAAAAAGTTGGTCCCAAGTCGTGTTGTGTGCTTATAACAGTTGAGTAGAGCTTTTAGCACTTCTATGGACTTTTGAGAGAACGGATGATCGCAACAACCAAATGTTTCCACTCGATTCTGTTCCAAGTGCATCTCTGGTAGTCGTGCAGGAGATATCGTTCCGGGACGGAGCAATTGCTCTAGTGGCGAATATGTCAACCAACCGACTTCAAGGAAAGGATCTGTGAACGTCCAACTGATGAGTGATTGACTCTGGCTGTTTAGCGCATCGCATATCAGTATGATAGCTCTTTTGTTTCGTCCAGACACTGCTGCGCTCAGGGGGGTACGACTATCGAAGTCGCGAGCCGCTATGTCTGCACCAGCTGCAATTAATGTTCGAATGATTTCACTGTTTTCTCGAAATGCTGCACAATGGAGCGGTGTTCGCCGCATTTTGTCCCTCGCATGAACGGCTTTGGGATGCTTTTTTAGGATCTGAGTAGCGATCATGCTCGACGCTGTACTTGGATACAGCGCACAGCAGTGTAGAGCGTGACCTCCAATTTCGGGCCATGCCCGTGATAGGTTTGAACCAGCTTCGACAAGCTCGCTGTATGCATCTACGCGTGCTCGTGTGATTGAAATGCCTAATGGAGAGAAGCCCTCTGGAGATGTCTCTTCCAATTCATCGGGTTTTGATGACGACCGATGCTTGAGGAGTACGTTCAACAGGGCCACGTCTGATGTAGCAGCAGCTATGTGTAAACAATTCAACCCCGTGTTCTCATCAGCTCGCAGCGGAAAGCCGGCATCTAGCAGCCTCTTCACGATTGTGAGCTGAAGATCAATCAATGGTGGAGTGTTCACCTGCGTCGACTCCTCATATGGAGTAAATAGCATGAGTCGAAAAAGGAAATCTGACTGCACTGCATAGGACAGAGGGTTTACCCCGCGATGGTCAAAAGGATGTACGGGATGAGCCTGAAACTGTTCGCAGAGATATTCGACGCAATCTGCACTTTGATACTGTGCGCCCCAAGCTAGCAGATCCACGAGCGTCTCTTCGTTTCCGGGCTCATTCATATTGTTCAATCTTGGTCGCAAGAACATCTTCAACAATTCCACGCGATCGAGCAATACGGTCAAAACCAACGGAGATACATTCGAGGGAATCTGTTGCTTGGGCATTCCAGCGATCGAGAACTCGCATTCCGCTGTAGTACACTGTAAAGCGTCACCACCAGCGCCCAGTATAGCAGCAGCGACATTCAAGTCCCGGAAAAAAACTGCAAAGTGGAGGGCACTCTCGCCAGAATCGAGCTGAAAGTTGATATCCTCAACTTCTTGAATCAGACTTTGAATGTCAGCAACTTGGCCCAGCTTCAAAGCCTCGATCAATCGCTCGCCTCCAGTAGTTTCAGGAGGAATATGTGTTGGACTGTCAATTTCCAATGACTGGTATCCAAGGGCTTCGAACACAGAACCACGGGGCGGACTATGCAACAGTAATTGGCGGAAGGTCTCAGTATCGCCAAAATCGTCACTCCATCCAAAACTCGAGCGTTTGATCAGAGGATCGAGCTCAACCCCTAAGGCAGTTGCAGCTTTTCTGAGAATGAGGCGACTCATCCAGAAACCCTCACTTGCAGAGTTAGAGAATAGACGAATTGCCTCGTGGTAGCTACATTCAACGCCGAAGCCAGCAGCATGACATAGACCAAGTTGAAATTCGATTGCGCCGGGATCGCGACCTCGGTCCGAGGCTTGTGCAGTCTGCAGTGCTTTGAAAATTTGCTGGGGAATATAGATAGTATCTATGAGATGAGAATACAGATGTATGAGCTGCGTGCGGTCAGTGATGATCAATATGCAGCCGGTAGTTCCCTACATTGAAAGGAGGCAAATCGTGTAAAGAAGTCACCTTAGAGCAAGACCTTTCTGGCCGAGCAGTGAGTATGCTGTAGTCTTGTCAAGCTCATGTTATGCAAAACTGAACGGGGGGTTTTGAAGAGAGCCGACTGAAAACAGAAACTCAACTGTGTTGCGCAAGTGCTCGTACTTTCGAGATGAAGACCGCGGCGGATGGTCGTGATGATGGATTCTCAGTGAGAGCGTCGCTAAGAATTTGGAGTACTGATGAGAACATGCTTTTCTCATCTTTGTGGTGACGCTCAAGATGCGCCTTGCATTTGCCAAGGGCAGATTGGGCAACTGAGCCTGACTCACGCAAGCTCTACATAGCTTGCCTGTCAACATCTAGTCTTCCATCCAGCAGGACTTCCCATAGCAGCATTCCCCAACACCATATGTCAGTCCTGTCTGCAACGTTGCCATCAAACGTGGCACCGGGTTTTGCCAGCTCTGGTAGTCTGTACAGATCAGTTCCGAGCAGCTGGTCACGGTTTGTAATATCTGAACTGTTCTCGGCATGTATAACTGCGTGACCAAAGTCGATCACTTTCGCCGTCCAGTTCTCTGCAGTGCCAATGGTGTTTGTAAATACCAACACATTGCTGCTTTTCACATCGCCATGGATGATTTTACAAGAATGTAGATCCTGTCAGATAAGGTTAGATATGGCATCACACACGATAACAGGATAAAGTTTACCAACAGAGCTTCCAGGACATCACTCAAAAGACGGACCTTTGCGAGCAGAGATACACGTTTCCGACAGTCTGCTCTATGCTTCACGAATTCGCCCAAGGTACCCAGTTCGGCCCTTTCTGTAATAAGGATAGGCCACTCACGACTCTCTTGCGTCTTTTCATCTTCAGGGACCGTCTCGGACGCGATATCCTCTTCCCTGACCCAAGCAAGCCCTATAAAGTGAGCGATATTGGGGTGTCTTTGAAGTGGTGGGTGGCACAGGATCCTCAACTCCTTGAGCAAGTCCGAGAAAAGGCTGTCTCTCTTTCTTCTTCCATTGGCGCCAAGACTCTTGTAGGCCACGACTGTATCATAGCTCCACTTGATCCCTGTGTGGTCGGTAAAGAATCCCTCACGTCTGCCTTTGGTGATATCGTAGTATTGAAAGTCTGAGACTGCTTCTCGTACCGGCAGGTCGGCCTGTTCGACCGCGAAGGTAACACCTCTGCCAAGATCTTCGCGCGTGTTCCATTTCCGCCCTCGTCTGACCGAGAAGACGGGTACATGGTAGCATGCGACGAGCCGTAGGCAGAATAGGAGGGAAGCGCCCTCGAAATGGTGTTCATCATGGAGCCAGCTGGTGGCGCTGCTACCAGCAGGCTGGGTGCGATGCGTGTCAGAGGATTGAAGGGCGCGTCTTCGAGTCGCGCGTTGTCGTTGTAGAAAGCGGCGATCGTAGGAAGAGCTGTCTGTAGTGTCAACAGATATCTCACCTAACTCAATATCTGATTCCGTCATGATGGGACAGTGGTGAAACTATGGACCAGGTGTGCAAGACGCCTCCATGAGCCTTCGAACGCGACGAGGCTGGCGATGCGCTGCAGCAAGGACGGCATCATATTACCATTGTAGATGGTCAGTGCGTGCAACAGTTCAGCCAATGCACACCCTGTATTATGATCTTGTGAGAGCAGTCAGGCTCCGATAGATACAGTGAGTGCTCTCTAGATAAATATAATTGCTTTTTTACCCTGGAACGAAGCGGGTCAAAACGGCTTTGCGAAGTAGAATACGAAGACAAAATGTTAGCACTTGGACTTGCTTTCCTCTCGCAGGATAGGATTTGAAAATCTATGGGGAGTGGGGATAGTGCGACGTGCGCAAGCTGCGAGTCTTGCGGCCGCTCTGCGCCTCGGCCCGTCAGCGGCCCTCCCTTGTCGGCACAGAAGCCTGATGTTCGTCAGCGCACGAGCCATGGTGTAGTCTTTTCCAAGAGAGGTTTCAAAACCACTAGCAGACGTACGCCCTTGCGCCCTTTCTACTTCAACAATCAGCCGTGCCGCCCCGACTGCTGACTTGGTTAAGCTTCATTGCCGCAGCCTACCTTTGCTTAGCGGTTGCTTAGCAGTATACAGTTACGTAACAACGGACTATCCCTTGCAATGACAGCCAACACAAGCCAGCTGGAGGTGCTGGTGTCTGTTGGGGACCAGCGGCCGCGGCCGTGCGAAGGCGTTCCCTGTGTTTCGGTTCACTGCGCTCTGTCTTGTATCTGGGTTAGGCCATATAAGTTATCGCTACCACCTCGCGATATCCTTCGCCGCTTCGTTCGATTCAACTGACAACAGTCAAGATATTCATCGATTTTCTTGAGCTATCGCGCTTTGCCACAGCCTGCGGCTAAAGACCACGCATGATGGTCTTCCAACGAATCCAGGCTCTCCCCGACCGCATGGCAGGGAGCAGCCCCTACGTTATTCTGGCCGTTGTGTTAGTTTTGATGCTCTATGCTTTGGATTTCACTAAAACAACAATGTAGGTGCTCTGCCATGTTCCTCGATCTTGCAAACCTGAGTGCCATCACAATCGCGCTTCCTACCATCCAAGCAAATTTTGGAATTAATTTTGGAGATCTCCAATGGATCATTTCCGCCTACGCTCTCACGTTTGGTGGTTTCCTCCTGCTGGGTGGTCGCGGAGGAGACATCTTCGGGTTAGTACTCACAATCTTGCATCACCGGCATAGCTAACGTGAGTCCAGTCATCGCCGCGTTCTGCTCTTTGGCATGATCATCTTCGCTTTGTTCAGTCTGGTCTGCGCTCTTTCTCCCACCTTCATAGGACTGGTAATTGCTAGAGCATTCCAAGGAATAGGTGCTGCTTTCACCATTCCTCCAGCGCAGGCACATATCGCCATACACTTCACCGACCCAAAGCAGAAGGCGAAAGCGCTTGGAATGTGGGGCGCTGCAGGTTCTTTGGGCTTCATCATCGGACTCATCCTTGGCGGTGTTCTTACAGCGTTCTTGGGATGGCGTTGGATCTTCTGGATCTCTTTGATAATTTCAGGAATCGTCATTCCGGCAGCGTATGCAATTCTTCCACGCGTCCCCTTTTCTCGTGCTATTACTTCGCCTCCTGAAATTAATAGCAGTACGAACGAGAGCGCTTCGGTGCCAAAAAAGGCGCTTTTCCAGTCGGCCAAGGAGCGCTTGATACGATTCGATGCTCTTGGCATCACTCTCGGCATCCCTGGTATTCTCCTTCTTACCTATGCGCTCACATCTGCCAATGCCGAGGGTTGGGATAACGCTAAGATCATCACAACACTGGTAATATCGGTTGTCCTGCTCGTTTTCTTCATTTTGCACGAACGTTCAGCTTCCCAGGCAATCCTGGCTCCTCATCTCTTCCGCAACCTGTCCTTCAACCTAACACTAATCCTTGCCATCAACACCTACGCCGTGCGCCAAGCATGCACATACTTTCTTACTGTCCAGCTCCAGTCCTATGGCGCAAGTGCCATCCACACCTCAGTGCTCTTCATACCACTTGGCGTGAGCGCTCTCATCTTCAACACTCTTTCTGGTCGTCTCGTCCCCATCCTTGGCGCGAGGGCTATGGTATACTCTTCCGCCCCGATTTCGATCCAACGTGCTGACTGTATGAATAGTTTATCATTGGCTGGGCTCTTTCCATTCCCGGTGTCCTTCTCTTCAGCTTCATCACCGAAGATACCTCGTATTGGCGCTACACCTTCCCGGGCATGATCTTATACATCGCTGGCATTGGCGCCGTCTACATCACCGCCAATTTCGTTGTCGTCTCATCTGCTTCCAGGTCGGACCAGGGCGCTGCCGCCGGCGTCTTCAATGTCGCACTGCAGGTCGGCGGTAGCGTGCTTGGTTTAGCTGTGTTGACCGCGATCGCAGAGGGTATCGAGAAGACCTACGGGGACTCGAATCTCCCTCAGGGTGAGCTGAGTACTATTGGGTACAGGAGTGTGTACTACAGCTGTGTCATATTGAGTGGCATCGGGCTCTTCCTCAGTGTTTTCGCTATCAGGGTGCCAGAAAGTATGCGTGGCTCATTTCGGAAGAAAACCGAACTGAGTACTCAAACTGAGACCTCTTCTTCTCATGAGCTGCAGCCCATTCAGTCACAGCATAATTAAACTACGCACATTTCTAATCTAGTTTGCATTATCATCATGATGTAGTAGCGTGTGACTAAATCATGGCTGTATATTGATTTCTATTCCGAGTAGAAAAGCTCCTTCACTTCACCAATAACTTGTGATTGATTCGTAGCCTATCTTTTGACTATTCAATTCCTGATTTCCCATTCATTTTCACAAACTGGATCACGCATCGTGCCAAAACATAATCCTAGGTACAAGCATACTATTTCTTAGACTGCTTATGTTCATCTCCTTACTAACATGTTGTGTGAATATAATTAGCATTTCCTACTAGCCTATTCACGTTCAATCCAATCAAAAGCCTCATTATACTTGTAAGTCTAAGCTGTGATAAATCGCCTACAAGGTACAGCTGATAAGAAGAATCGTACGATAGCCACTGAAAAAGATCTCCAGAAAACTCTGCAATGCGATAGTGGCGTCTAGGAAACGAAGTTGTTCAGGCTGTGCCATTGTAAGTCTAACTGTTTTTTGCCTTAGGTGTATCGATCTACTTGACCACCATGCATCTTGACGCAGACTATACCGATCTAAAACGGCTTGCTACTGACAAGACGGCATCTAGGTGCAGTGTTACATGAGCGTGGCTTACCAACTGTACGCCTTGGGCCAATGAAACTTGTTTTTACCGTTCGAGAAGCTTGTGAAGGCTAGCCTTGACGGCTGCCAGCTCCAGCTCTGGTGCATCCCTCTCTTTTTATCATTTGCAGGTGTTTGGGGCTGAGTGTGAAGTCTAGATGGTCCCTCAATATTTAGAGCCACTTCTTCTACATGCCGTTGTCCGCAGCGTCGTTAGGGTTGATCGAGGAACAGTACACGCCTTGGCTGTAGCGCCATGCCTAGAATAGACACCTATATCATGATCGTTGATAGCTGATTGAATGTACACACTTGGAACAATTAACCTTACCAGTCTAGCAGCAGCCTCACACCTCCAACTAACAGGATGATATGGTGCGTGACACACAAGAAAAACCATGGGGCGAGATATGAGGTCAAAAATGGACACGATATCCTACCCTGTCTGTGAAATTTTGTCGGCAAGTTTCATCCATAGGAGATAAGAGGGCACGAGGTCGTTCATTACAACACGCGTCTTCAATTCATTTCATAGCATTCTTCTGAACATTCCTATTGAAGAATTATAAATCATTCCATGGATTAGAACATGAGCAAAGTCGAATGTGAGAGCGATGAAAGGCATTCCAAGATGGTAAATCCCAAAATTTATTCTATGGGAAGATCTTCTTGTGTATCATTTTTGGAATGTTGCCAAACCTTCCACCTGTTCATGTTGAACGTTCCCAATGGTTGCAGTGAATGACTGCTGATCATTTGCAGCCTGCTCATCAATCTTGACAGATGGTGATTTCTTTTGCCCGACAGCAACCAGCAACACCTCCTTAACTTCAGCCTCCTCTGGAATGGATCCCTCTTTACTTCGCCATGTGATATGATCGTCGGGCCTCACTAGTACGACGTCTCTTTCCCACACTTTCTGGACGTGAGCTTCATTTGGCAGATGTACCGTCTTCAAAGGGATTTTCAGTGCTGCAGCGTGATATTGAAAAATTTCTGCAGCTTTTCCATGCTCTGTGAAGTCGACCACAGTGAACTCTGGCCCCCGGCCAAAGTGTTCGTATATACTTGTCTTTCCATCCGCTAGATAGACATGTGGAGCACGTGATCCAGGCCAAGTCGATGGTATGTAATGTCTTCGGCTCCAGGCAGGCTCCACAGCACCTTCTTCGTGTATCACAATATTGGATTGAGTATAGCGATAACCAAGCTCGATGCCATGTTCCTTGTTCTCTCCATCATTAGCCTGGAGGTGATCCGCAATCTTCCGCTTCAAATCCTCCCAGTCTTGACCCTCGAACTTCGCTGAGCTACCAGAGACATGACTCGCAACCCATTCCATATATGTCATGTGCACACTCAGGTGAATACCAGACGCTTCAATGTTACGACTTCCAACCGGTCGGCGTTCTTGTTCGTATGATGAGAGAAGATGCGGACCACCATACCCACGGATCATGGCTCCAAGCTTCCAACCAATATCAAAACTGTCGCCAACAGCCGTGTTCATACCATATCCGCCGGTAGGGATGTTTTGATGTGCAGAGTCTCCGGAGAGGAAGATACGTCCTGTGTCTGAAATGTATCGATCAGCAAGATATATGTTGGGACGCCACTTGCTTTTGATAAGCATTTCTGTGATTTCGATCTCGTAAGGGCCAAAGTGACCACCAAGTGCTTTATAAACCGCCTCATGAGGATCGATATTATCGACTTCTGTGCCAAGAGGAAACATCAGATGCAGTGTCCAGGTATCGACTTCGTCCTGAGCAATTATAACAGCACCAGATGTAAAGAAAATGTGCCAGAACTGTCTTTGAGCGTGCAATTTTGCAAGATCTGGGGATTTGAAATGAACAAGAAGGTTGATGCCAGGTCTGTATACAAAATCAGCATCTAGCGCGTACGTGTTTGTGCTCCAGGGAATTCAGGATCCTTACACTGGGCCGCCAATCAGCTGTAAGCCAATCGCCTTTCTTACACGGCTGCCTGCGCCATCGCATGCAATGAGATAATCTGATGTGATAGTATGATATTCACCTGCTGTATCCCTGAAATGAGAGACGACCTCCAAATCATTTTCCTCCAGTCCAACAAATTCCCAGCCAAATCGTGAATCAATGGCAGATTGTTTCTGGATATGTGGTTTCAACCAAGCCTCAAAGATGGCCTGTGAGCATCGCTGGTAGGGTTGACTTGGCATCGAGCCGTCGTTTCTCTCCCGAATTATTTTGCGCCACTCCTCAGCCGATGGTAGATCCTGTCAAAAGATCAGTCCCCAGCGCACATTCTCAGGCCTGAATGGAGGGAGTGTACCCATTTCGTGATTAGCTCGCCACCGGAAGAGAGCCCAGTGCTGAACAAGACGTCAAATGGATAGTGCTGATCGACACCTACTCATAATCAACTGAGAAATTCGAGTGCGTTCTGTGGTGCTTCTGAAGTACTGACCAACATCACGCAGACCCTGGTCAACACCCAGACGTTTCAGTATTTCCATGCTCCGACAATTGGTGAGATCCATCTTGGGCCATTTTGTGGTGTCCAGGTTGCGTTCTAGCAGCATGCACTCAACGCCTTGTACAGACAGCTGAAGCGCTGCGATCAGGCCTGCAGGTCCACCACCAACAATGACGATTGGTGTGCGATGCGTTTGCGGAGGCTTATCGAATGATCATAAGTATGGGCATGTGAGCATTAGTTTCAGACGTACCATGATCTTTGTTTTGTGACCTATTATGGGATTAATCTGAATTTCTCTTGCACTTCGAAAAAAGCTTTTCAAGCAGCCTCGGCCTTTGATGTACAAGACCTTGCGATTCGATGCTGGTTATTATAGGGGCTCGTTATGGACAGTGGGGGGCCTGTCACATGGCCCCAGTGGTAAGGCGGCGTAAGACGGAGACACAGTCACCGGTGCACCGTTCATATGCCGTGCCCACTTCCCAGAGCAGGATAGTTGATTAAATGGGGCGTATCATCTTTTAGCGGGCTGAGGATTGCGAAAATGGACGAATCATTGCCAGACTGCGCGAATAGTCGTGCAGGTTTGATGCGTAAGGTCAAGCGCTATTATTGCAAGAAATTCGGTAAGAGAAAGATACAAGACAGCTGAATCAATGAGCCGCAAAGCACCATGGGATATCCGATAGACTTGCATACTTTCTGTTTGCTCAAGACAATGTCCTTAGCTACTAACTGACCCTAACGGTAACCTCGATGATCGTGAATGAAGCTGAACAAAAATGACGCGTGCTATCCCTATTTGATGGCAGAGTACGACATTCTCACTTCACTCTATTAAGGATATCGTATCGCCCAAAAGAGCAACCGCAGGCGCTACCGAGTCGTACCCTAAAAGCTGACGCTGATAGTCGGTGTCCAACCACTTCCATCGAGATGGTTTTAGTTCTGAACTATTCCAATCGAAACCAAGTAATTCCACGTCGCGTTCTTGTTGCTGTACGCCGTCTTCCATGTGGTAAAACTCACGGTTGTTAATGGCACCAGCCACATTTAGTGTCGTCCGCACTTTTCGGTTCTTCTCATACACTTTCAGTGCAACCTTTACAAGATCACTGGTCGCTGCTTTCGAGCTTTCGAGTTTTCTGTTGACAATGCCCAGCAAATGGCCCAGTGTGACGCCGTCTTCCACTGCCATGGCTGCACCCTGCGCCTGATATGGCAGCGTTGGATGACACGCATCACCAAGAAGAACTGCCCGTCCCTGTACAATCAAGCCACTTTAGCTCTCTTATGTTTTACCAAGCTGTTATATCTGCCCATTCACTTACCTTTGACCATGTTTGAAGCTCACTAAAATGACAGAGCTTCCATTTTAGTACTGACGGGATACACGAGATTATTCTTGTCAAGCTAGAATCCAGTCAGGACTTCTCCCACAATAGAGCAAATTGGCTGCATTCACATGGGGTCCCAGTCTTTGAAGGTTGCCTTCATTTCACCAATGTCGCCCTCAGCTGTTCGGATACCTGAAGGCAAGTTGTCTGGCCGCACGAGGATCAGATTGTACGCTTGACTTCTCCGCACAGGATAGAAAACGGCATGTTTGTTTGGGCCTACCCATATGGTGACTGTGCTCTTTGCACACAGTTCTTCAATCCTTGGATCATTCAGAGCGAGGAGTTGCTCTCTCCTGAAAGTTCCACGGTATGCAAGGTCTCCTGTCTCTTGTGGGTGAACGGGAACATCTTGGACCTTGTTTCGTACATTGGACCACACCCCTAGTCGAGTCAGCCAACGGGATTAGTTCCATATCCTAGTAATTATGCCCTTTCAACTCACCATCAGCGCCAATAACAACATCTCCCCTCCAGATCCGCCCTTGTTCAGTTTGCACTTGTCCATTCTCAACATCGATCTCTGTGACATGCTGGTCGAGAATCACCTGTACTCCAGCGTCTTGCGCTGCTTGAAGGAGAATCTCGTGATAATCCGCTCGATGAATGACACTATTTTGGACGTTGGTGTGAATAGGAGACGCGCCGACATGACTTACTACCACAGCGCGCCAAACTCCTCAGTGGCTTTAGTTCCCAGTGGCCTCTTCGTCAAGATTGAGCCATCCGAGTATCTGCGGACAGTGATTTCGTCCACAACATTGGCTCTATTCTTGATTGCGTCGAGCAAGCCTAATTTGTCCATTGCGCGAGTTGCATTTGGGGGGAGCTGTATGCCTGCGCCCACCTGGCTTAGTCAGTACAGATAATTTCATAGGGAAGTAGAGCCAAACTGATTCAAACTTCGCGGCCCTTTCCAAAAGTATCGTCTCCAGGCCCTCTCGACGGCATGCAATAGCGCATGAAAGACCTCCAAGTCCGGCACCAACTATGACAGCTCTTATCTGCGTCATCTCTTTCTCTCTTGGATGCTTTTCCAACAGTATATTGTGCAAGTGGCGGCTAGAAATTTGTGCAGGTTGATTTTACGCAGGACAAAGCTTCCTTTATTTGTTGGGTGATTGCTAAACTTTAAATGCTATGCAGGTACAAGGGGGCACCGTCCGACCGTCCACAGTTTCCCCGCACGAAGGACGAACATCGGAAATACTCGATGTCACTCTTCTTGATTTGAACCAGAGTTCTGGCCAAAAACGAAGCCCACAATTGACCCTACGGGATCCTTGAGTGAAACGTCGATCTTTCTTCCTGGACCTTTGAGCTCAGTGATAGATGATGCTCCTTGTCGTCAGCAAAGCCCCCGTAGCGTTTATATGTTGTTTTTGGTTTTTGGCGCTCGATGTTCGCCATTCGAATCGCTTGACAGGATTAGTGCATGCGACATCGGCCTGGAGAGGCACTGCGGCTGCAGCGCAGAGGCTAGCGAAAAGAACGAACGAGAAGCGCATGCTTGCAGCAATTTTGGAGATCGATTCGTGCTGAAAATATGGTTTTTGATTATGTCCATATGAACGGTAAATACGAATAAGACAAATTGTTGTGGATAGAAAGGGAGAGCCTTGTACAACCGCAGATCTACTTGATCGACACCAGGAGTATTAATGCGGATCAGCTGCCCACTTTTTACATACTTGGGGGCCCGGTTGATCACAATAGCTACATACCTTGTATTCCATCAGAGATGGAGCTATCATTGGTGCCGAAGGCGGCCATACTTCCTATCGAAAGGCTGCTCTCTACCAAATAAAGCTTAGCTCCGCACCTTGCCACTGTTCCACATGGAATACTTCTGGTGTCGAACAAGTAAAACATTAACTCCCTAGACAGACCACTAGCAAGGATGATCACCAAACTGTTTGAGCCAACATCGTATTTCAGTGAACAGGACTTTGGTGTGGATACTGATTTGATTTGGTTAGGTTTTGACTTAAGTCAACGGTGCAAAGCTGAGAAAAGAGAAAAGAAAGCTGTCCTCGTATTGATAAGTTCAATTGATATTAAAGCGCGGACGTGTTCATATGCTGAAACCTAGCGCTTACTTAAATTAGCTGTAACCTACAAAATAGGCATCGCCCTTCTCCACTAAGAGGGTCTCGGATAAAAAAACGATACTAGTCGAAGAGTCACCCTTGGAGGGAATTTTAGAGCCCTACCAGCCCATTTTCACTTTGCCCTTCAACAGTCACGCTCATTCTCGACGTTGTAATGTAGAACTTTAGAAGATTATCAATTGCCGATCCAAAAGGGAGGACGCTAGGCTCTCAATACGGAGATGCGCTTACTTGGGTTCGAAAATGGAGAGGGTAATGGACACTCGTGTACTCTTTGCCGGGGTCCGAGTTGCAATGTTTGTTGGAACCTGCTCGCGAGCAGCCCCACGTGTCTAGAAACATCAGATAAAAGTGAACGATGGGGTACCGCCACGTCTGAGTCGAAGTGGAGAACAAGGACGGGGCAATGCACACGAATTCGTGTACTGCCAATGTTAATACTTTCCTTACAGCCGCTGTATGATCCGCTCATTTCGCACCATTAACCATTTGCTCCTCTTACTGACCAAATTTGTTTACAACATTGATATATAATCCACCCCACGCTTCATAAGTCATGTGTCCCACCCAGCTACTTTCGTTGACCGGGCTCGTTGCCGCTAGAAGTCTACACTTAGATGTATGTACCAAGTGAAGCGTGTTGAGCTCTGTGTCCTGGATGTCGCCGCTCGCAAATGATATGTCCTTTCCATAACATCGAGAACCCATCTGGGTAGGGACCACCGTAACATACTAGCGTTTCAGCGTACCCACTTTCCTTGACGTAGCTGCTGGATCCCGCTGCCGATCACAGCGATGATCGCATGACATGTTTTCTCGGGACTTTTAAGATGCGAATTTTGGGATTGGAATCCGTGAAAGAACTTGAAGCGGATTGGTGTAAGTTGTTCTTATAATACGTAGTACAATTTTCTACATAATTCATCCGCAAGTGTTGAGCTAGTAAGTCCGAAAGTGAAAGCTAGGCTGTGCATCGGCTATGCCGAATGTCCGTGCGAGCAAACATGTTAAAAAAAAAGGAGAAAAAAGTAGAACCTTAACTATGCCGCGGACTATCCCTGACACCGTAATGGCAACCCCTGTCATCCTTTTCCTCGTTTACACACATATTTGTGGCCACTTCCAGTCATATTGTTTCCTCGCATTCACCATTACTGCGGATCTATCAGTAGGCCGGAATGAGCGTATATCAACCGAGGACTAACAGCGAATGGGGGTTCCACGGAATTGTATTGGCGCAGGCAGTCTGCGGTACGGCGTCGGAAATGTATGTCATGTTCATTGCGCTTTGGCTCACCAACCTCCTCAAGTCAAGATACGTGTACACTGACAAAAATACGTGAATAGCACCGTGCTTTGGAAATATCTAGGCTGGATAACGCCCTTAGTATATCAAACACCGAACTCATATGCCATACCGGTAAACTGTGGGCTCGTAATATCTGGCCTTCTCTACCAAACATTTCTGACCTTTGACGCACTTCATGTCAAGAACAACGTTCAGGTGTACAACATATGCCTCTGCAACATTGTGCTATTTGTTGTCAATATCATGAGAATTGGAAACACGGTAAAGGTCCTTGCCGGATTGGAAGAAGAACGTTCAATGGGGACGGAGCCGACCGTTGACTTGTCAGTTGACATGTCGAAGGTAGTGTGTCCGGCGCTAATCGCATCGTCAGTGCTTGTGGGAGCTTGCTCCTTGGGGTTATTTGCGTTTGCGTACAACTTACACAAAGAATTTGCATGGGCGATCTACCGCCATGTCAGCGGAAGTCGACAGACAAGACGACGCTTCCTCACATACAAGGTGCTCGTAGTGCTGGTCAAAGTCGAACTTTACTTTTTTTGCGCCTTCCTTACACTATATGGCATTGTTGAAGTACATTTCACAGTCCCTGAATTCCCGTTGTTGGTGGGCTTGCTGCCGTTAGCTCTACTACAAGTAGCGCTTGGCATCTATTTCACGAAAACCGAGAATATAGTAGGCGCTATCGTTGCAGTTGTGAGTACACTCACGTGCCCTCTGGTTAATTAGAAGTGTCTGACAAGCAGTGTTAAAAGGTACTACGAGTAGCAGAAATGGGATATCTCATTAACCGCATTGTTTACTTGAGGAAAATGATGTTACAAAATCTACTCGTAATGGGCAATGAGATGATTCTGTTCGCTGGCACGGCACTGGGATTTACATTCCTAATCTGCATTACCTCGATGGTATGCATATGTAACTTTGGGTACGGTTTGAAGCCACTGCTATGCTTGGGGAACAAAAATCAAAGACATGAATACGAGTTTCAGCCGCTTGGACACCGAGCAGGACATCAGTCTTTCGTGTCCCAGCGGTTTGATTTGGACTGATAGAGTTAAAAATAGAATGGAGATGAATGCTCCAGCCGTTCATATGTCTATGCTCAAGAATGCTCCCGGGGCTATTAACCTACACTCGGACCTACCGCGGGCCCATAAAAACTCCTGAGGGGTATTTTCAAGCAAAGGGCTGTAGTACTGCTCATTGACTGTAGCCTGTCCCTAATCCCTAACGCTAGACCAATCTTGTTTGAAGAGCGCGCGACCTCGGTTCTCCTAACTACCTGATAGTTACCTAGGCAACTACCAGTCCTATTCTCTACTTACCTATATACTTATATAGATAGCCAAGTTACTTTGCTTAGCTATCTATTGGACAAAACCTCATTAACTGGCTTCGATGCCTCTTTGAAGTCCCCAGAAAGTGTTTCTTCGTAGTACTCATGATCTTTGGGGGGCCATCTCTCAGGAAGAATTTCATAGTATCGCGCGAAGTGCCATCCATTTCGTGCTATGGGAATATCTGGGGCTTGTACTACAGTCTTGATTGCATCAACTTACGTTAGCTGTGTACTGGATGAGTTAGAAGCCAAAGGTGCGGAACTCACTCCTTTTAGGACGTAAACGCTTGCAATCATCGCCTCGAGGCAGATCCTTGATCCAGTCTCCTACCAACTAAGCTTACAATTTTCAGCTACTTCCTCTTCCGTGTGCACCCATCGTGACATGTGGCGATTTGAATCATGGGAAGGATGTCGAGGAGGCGAAAGTAAGTCTTGTTCACCTGGCTTGATCGAAATGGAAGTACCATTGATAGCTTCAAGTTCCCTAATACCCAGTCACCTTCGGAAAGCCTGCAGATAGTCTGGCTGGTTCGAGAATGGCAGTGCGCATTCATCAGGATGCACAAGAAATGCTTGATTTCGAAGGCGAACTGAGTGTCATAGCCAAAAAGAATGTGAAGGACATACCTGAGTCTTTTGAGTGGAGGGATAATGTCCTGGGATGAGCTGTAGGAAAGGGCTTGCTGGCGCATGGTTTCCATTTTCCAGAAGCTGGTGGCAGTCAATTTTACGACGCGAAATCCTTTGATGCATTTGCAACTATCAGATCTGCTATTCCAAGCTCTGGATTAGTTCTTGGCCCGCAAAAGCTGAGGTATACCACGAGAGTTAATGGAGTCGAAAAGCAATCTTCGGGTACCGGCGACATGATATGGAGAGTACGAGACATTCCAAGGCATTTTATGCGCGTAACGGCTCCACGTGCAGGGACAATTATAATGACAGGTACTCCGAGCGGGTTGACTTTTAGGGTAATGAGTTTCTCAAGGATGGTAACATAGTGGAGGTTGAGATTGAAAGACTAGTGAAGTTGCGAACAAGACGGTATTCAGTAAATAGTGTTACAAAATTTTATTCTCAGTCCTGTTTCACATTATTGAATTTTTTGGAATCAACAGGATTTCTGTACCAATAGGTAGTGAAAGAGCAGCAGAGATTTGTTGGGTGATACAGATTTTTTGAATGGTAGGAATAAAGATTGATTAAGTAGTGAAGACTCAATCTATCTCTCTTGTATAGAAAGAGAAAGTTCGCCTCATATCATATACTATGAGATAGACATCCGCTTCTTCTTCCACTATGTCAATAAGAGAATGATATTACTGAATTGGTCATTACAACACTTGCATCAGGTTAACATTTTACGCCCTATACTATGCGCTCTAAGCCGAGCTGCATCTTGGCGCGCCCTATGGTTGTACATACGAAAGCACTCAGATCAAATTACTAAACCGGATTAGGACTTAGTCCTGCGCCGCACAACATCGGCTAAGCACCCTTACCACTGTGCTTTAGCACCTTCCTAATGGAAAATTGCTGTGTTACAGGAATTTCCGAATGTGAAAACATGTATGTGGTAGTAAAAACCTTCTCCGCTGCGATAATCACTACGTGTAGGCCTATCAAACAGCCTATTGAGCCCAAGAGATCTTGTTTGCGGTGTTGCATTCTGCCTTTACCTTGACCGCTAGACGTACTATCATGATACCGCCAAGCCTTAGACCGCTGCCAGGGTGATTGCCAAGGCTAGTATCCCCATGCAGGGTGGAGGAGGCGCGAAACGGGCCGTAGCAAGGCTATAGCGGGGCCGAACTGACCCTTACCACTAGAGCTGCTTGTCACCCTAGCTAGTAACCCATTTATTCTTTGGTATATATCCGTACAGTTCACTCTTTGTTCATGGTTATTCTCATCAGTTACTACATTCTACTCTCACCACAGCCCATTTCAGAATGGCCGAAAAGGTGGTTGAGAACACATCTGAGATGGGCGTTGTTGAAACGTCTCCCCACGATTCGTCTACCTTGTCCAGTTCAAAAGAGCTGGAAGTTAATCACATTCCCGACAACACGCACGAAAGCCTTTCTGGTCTGCCACCGAAGGATGGAGGAAAGGCCGCATGGTTGTTTCTGGCGGCCGCATTCGTAGTCGAAGTCCTGACTATCGGTGAGTGTCTCATATGCCCTACTGTTACTGTCCCCAGCTGACTAGATCCAAGGATTTAGTTTCTCCTTCGGACGTTTCCAAGATTACTACACTACCGCTGAGCCGTTCGCGGGGTCTTCGAATATCGCAGTCATCGGCGTCCTAAACCAGGGCCTCATCTTCATCTGCCTGCCAATCACAATGCATCTTGCTAGACGGAAGCCGCAGTGGGCTCGATGGATGGCAACAGGGGGACTTCTAGGCTCTGTTGTATCTAACATTGCGAGTTCCTTCTGCACCAGGATATCACAACTCATCGGAACTCAAGGAATTTTACTAGGCGTTTGTGGAAGCTTTGCCTTTTGTCCTCTACTAGTCTTCGCTGACCAGTGGTTCGATAAACGCAAGGGCCTGGCTTTTGGAATCATCGGAAGCGGAGCAGGTCTTGGGGGTCTATTCCTGCCCCTAATGATTAACGCGCTTCTTAACAATACTGGGTTCGAAACCACCATGCGTGTTTGGGCTGGAATACTGGTTGGAGTTGGCATTCCGTTAGCGTACTTTGTGAGACCCAGACTACCACCGTCAGCCATGGAGCAGAAGCCATTCTGGAACCTTAGAGCAGTCCGCTCACGCTTTTTCCTCCTCAACCTAATAGCCACGCTTATCCAAGCCGCCGGCTACTATCTCCCTGGTATCTACCTGCCCAGTTACACCCGTGAGGTCTTTGGCACATCAACCTGGTTATCAACACTAGCACTCATGCTTCTTAACCTTTCTGCCATGGTTGGACTGATCATAATGGGCCACCTGACAGACCGATTCGATTCCCGAACCTGCATCTTCATATCCGCGTTTGGGGCAACTATATCCGTCTTCCTCTTTTGGGGCTTAGCAGTGCACATTGCCCTGGTTTACATCTTTTGTATATTTTTTGGCCTCTTCTCTGGGTGCTTCCCCGCTGTGTGGCCAGCTGTCATGAGAGAAACAGCGAGGAGAGGCGAGGCTCGTGGATTTGGCCATGTCGATACCATGATGATCTATTCACTACTCTGCGTTGGTAGAGGTATCGGTAACATTGTCTCAGGTCCTCTGAGCGAGGCGCTGATTGAGGGCAGACCATGGGAAGGAACAGTGATTGGCGGTTACGGGAGCGGATTCGGTGCACTTATCGTCTTCTCCGGTGTGACCTCTCTCTTGAGCGGCATGAATACCCCGTGGTACCACCTACTCTAAGGATGTGAAATTACTTAATGCTTAAGCGTCGGGTAGATAACGCATAACGTACATCACTTCCACCTTTAGTCACTTCTACGTTTTCGTAAGCTATACATCATGTTAGACGTATTCATCATGAGTCGTTGCAAAAGATATGAATACGAAGTATCAGTATACTTGACCTGGTTGAACTGAAGACTTGAACTGTTGTTGGCGAACACAGTGACATTTTATTCCAGTTGATATTTCCCTACTCGCCGTCCCTAGTACTTCTCTTCGTCTTTCTATGACGCTTTCGCCTGCTTAATCACTTTATGATTGGTGACAGTCGTCATACATTTAAGATGTAACGCTTTTAGCTGCTTTTTTTCTCTATCATAAGGGGTGTATAGGGGCAAGCGATGCTCACTAGGTCATCGTGCAGTTGACGAAAAAAGAGCGCAGAGGACTATTCGATTTAGCAGAAGTCTTCCACCACATTGCTATGTTCCATGGTACCATCTCTCATCATGCGCTTCCTTCTACTCGTCGCCCTGATGCTCACTAGATCCCACCATTTGCCTAATATAGCTGCCAAGAGCAAACCTGAATCACGTAGTGTGGACGCGACAAACCTGGTATAGCTGCTGTCGTACAACCGGTAGAACCGGAAAATGGTACCCTCCGAACAGCAACACGAAATGGCGCAAAAGCACGACATCCAACCACAAACAAATGTCCTAGATAAGCTTTGTACTTAGAGTCTCGTTTCTGATATATATACATATATGTTGTAAAAAGCCTCCTTGATGGACATAGTTCATAGCATTGATACTTGGTCTTAATAGGCATAGCTCGCTGTTCTGATTTTCCGGTTTCGCGAGTTGTATGAGAGAGTTGAGCTGGAATTTGACCCGAACAGGCGCCGACATCTTACTCAGGCGCTCCACGGCCGGCAGCCTAGCCAGAGGCGGTGAGTTCTAGATGAGGCTGAATCCCTTGTATGTACGGGCAGATGCGCCGAGCCAGTGTAGCTGGAGGGTGCTGATTGTGCGTCCAATAGACACGGGCGGGTATCTCGCGTCATCAGCGGAAGCGGTGCGCTCCGCTGCCTGGACCCTGTGATGAGCCGTCAGCCATGCATCTTACGCGCCCTCAGCCATGCATCTTACGCGCCCTCAGCCATGCATCTTACGCGCCCTCTTTCTGAGTCATCGTCCACGACACCTTTGCGCCACCAACTCGTGTAGGATGCAGCGAGATTGAGCGTCCCCAGATCAGGCAGGTTCCCTTCTCTCAGGAGCGGAATACAAGTCTTGGTGTAGATGAAGCCAAGCGTTGTTGCGAAAACACAGACATATGTGGTCAAACTCGGTGCATCTCTGCTGTGGATTCGTCGTCCAAGTGGTTTGGATCCCTTTTCAGGCAGGAGACACAGCGTTAGCGCGCTTGTCATCTTACCCAGCGCATGCCATGGCGAATGTGCAACTGGCTCTTTGCTACCCGAGTTTCGACGGCACAGGTGCTGATTTGATCGCAGCTACGTCTCTCCTACCTTGTCGTGTGTTAGATGCGTGAAACTGAAGCCAGGCCTACCATTGTAATGCAAGTCATGGCGGATACGGCTAGATCGGCCCGTTTGAAATCTGCGGAGGTTAGTTGCAGCAAAAAGAACCGGCCTCGTTTCCTTGACCCGTGAAACGCTTGTCCACATGGTCGGGACCCCCGCAGAGTATGGCGATACCATCAGGGTCCGAAGAATATAGGCGCTGTACCCCTCTGGTATAGTATGAGCCGAATAATTCTTACCTCTATGAACGTTTAATGCGGGGAGTTGAAGTCGAGCCTGACATTGGATGCTACCGGTTCAACCCCTGAAAGGTAGACATGTCTCGTGCTAGTCGTCTCCGTGCCTCGTGCGAACGCTGCAGACAACAGAAACTGCGATGCCTCCCGTCGTCCGACCCCGAATCGACCGCACCTTGCCAACGATGCGTTAAAGCTAAGGTCCCGGAATCTTGCATCTTCGGTTTGCGAGCACGGTCGCAACGGCCCGCAAACGCAGCAACAGCCCCCGACAAGGTGCTTTGTAACAAGGATCTGGATGCCGAACTTGTGGTTCCAGGCATGAACATGTTTGCGCTTTGTTCTCCCTTCTCTTCTACCCTTGGTGCAGAAGCCTCTGAGGTCGATCAATCCTCATCACCAGCGTTGCTTCAGAACGCACCGCAAACGTCCGAAATGTTCAGCCTAGACGAGTGCGGGCCCCAAAGCAGCGACCACATCTTTACCGAGATGACTCCTGAGACATTCTCTCAACAGTACACCTGGGATGAGTCGTTCTTCACGAATGGGAATAAACAACCAGCGCCGCAACATGGCCGGACAGCCAACTCTCACTCTGTCACTCATGCTACGGACAGCTATACACGAACAGAAGCGCACGAGGCTTTCCCCTCCCCCCTCAGTGAGTGGACCGCAGACATACTCCCGGGAGATCGCGAAGAACAGGTCGAAGATAGCTTGACCAAAGAACGGTCCGATCCCGTAGTAGACCTCACCAACCTTCTGGCGGAGATGTCTTCCTACGATAAACAAATGTCCCACATGTCGGTCGATAAAATCCCACATGTTGTTCAATATCCGGTTGGGGATGCTTTATCCTTCTCCTGTGAATTCTGCAAGATCCTTTCGTTCAACAATAAACCACGACAAAGAGAGACGATATCCAATCTAGAAACACCAACCATCTTGGTTGTTCTCTCTTGCTTCATGACCCTCAACCGCATCTACTCAGCCATTTTTAGGCACTGGACAGAGTCGCTTTCACGAGTTTCCACAAATAACAAAGCATCGAACGACTATACAGATTCTCGCTCGTACCGTGGTCTACGTCTCAATCAATTGCATCAAGTTTGTCCTCGGTCCGAGGTGAGACTCATAAAAAATGCCGTTTCGATGCTTCTTGAGTCACTGGGAAGTGCTGAAGATATGCTAGATCTTCCATCGGATGTGAGGGTCACCAACGACTCAAGAAAAAAATCGCAGAGAGGTCAGGGCTTGACTTTGGAAAAAAAGAATGGAGAGGAGTTACTTACGTCTGCTCAAGGGTCTCCATCCGTGATGAGTGGGATCATAGACAACACGATCAGGCTGCAGACAAACGAACTCCGTAAGGACATAAAGAAACTTGTCGAACTGCTCAACAAGGGGCCGGGCGACTGTTAGACTCACTGTTATGGATAGCGCGAGGCTCCCATCACGTGACATATCCGCTGTAGCTACCCATCATTATCGAATCCAGACGCGAGAGTATAAAGATTATTCCAAGTGCAAGCAAAGTGATAACGAAAACTCATTCGAAAAATTAGGAATTCACGCCCACAATCAGATTTTTCATGCGCCCTACGTTGTCAAACTTTTGATTAGAATGCCGACTCTCGCTCGCCGCGGAAGCGGGTGGTTCCGCAGAACAGGTGCTCCCCCAAGTAGCGTCCCACAGCTTAGCGTACTGCCAAGTTTCACAGTCCGGCGTCCTTGGCAGCGTTGGTTCTTTGATTAGTGAGCCTTTATCTAGCTAGCACGAATTGGTATTGATTATCCGAATTGCCATGAAGCTCGGAATTTCATGACTTACAATCTGTAATACAACTCCGAAACTCTCAATAGTTGGCCTTGCCGGCTACTCAGACCATTTCAAACTAGGATCAAGGTATTTCGACTTGCCACACTCGTAGTGCATTTCGGAACTTTTCTTGGAAGCGGAGATTGTGTCTCTGGATGGATTGGAAGAATTTTATCTTCGGAATCCGTCTTGTGTCAGAACACGCTCGGAAGTCCTTGGAGAAACTATCTCAGGAGGCCAACTAGAACTTTTAAGACCTCACAATATCGCTTTGGCAAGCACACAGAGTGTGCACGGTTTGGTAGTTACATCTTTGCACTATGTCGCTTGTTAAGACCCTTGATTTCGCCCAGTTCACTGAGGGCACGGAAGTACAGCGTAAGCAGCTAGGCGCTGAACTTGCAGACGGATTTGTTTCCGCAGGATTTGTGAAACTGATCAATCACGGCATCCCCGAACAAATTGTAAACAAGGCTTTTCGACTGGTATGTATACAGCCACATGTTTTCGAATAAAGCATGGCCAAGTAAGACAAAGTCCAAACAGTTCTTTGAGCTGCCCCTTACAGCCAAATCTGCAATTGCGCATACACCCGGACCAACACCCCAGCGAGGATGGAGTGCCGTGTACGCTGAGAGAGTAGGACCCAGCCGCTTGGATAATCTTGAAAGAAGCGGTGAAATCGCGATTGACGAATTATTGGATGAGAAGGTGACACAGTCCTTTTCCTATTGGGTAATATAATGACTAACTCGATCTAGG
Organism: Curvularia eragrostidis; assembly: GCA_020744315.1. Classification (NCBI taxonomy): domain Eukaryota; kingdom Fungi; phylum Ascomycota; class Dothideomycetes; order Pleosporales; family Pleosporaceae; genus Curvularia; species Curvularia eragrostidis. Next base: position 59,967 of record JAIRCK010000010.1, on the reverse strand, counting down.
AGCATTTTGACTGGGGTCCTCGCGACGACCGTGAGTTTCCAAACCCTTGGCCGGACCAGGACTTGCCCGAATTTCGCCAGTTCATGGAAGAGTATTTTGATACTTGCCACGACCTGAGCATCAAGATCATGGAGGCCCTTGAAGTTGGTCTGAAAATACCGCCAGGCTCCCTTGTTCAACGGTGTCTTCCTGCACATAGTGAAGCTCGCGTGCTTCACTATCCACCCGTGAACGTTGAGGTACTTAGGGGTGGCAAAACTAGGCGCATCTGGCCACACACAGATTTTGGAATCATCACTCTCCTCTTTCAAGATGGGGTTGGTGGTCTCGAACTCGAGGATCGGTCGATTCCAGGCACTTTCGTGCCGGTCGTGGCGCAGCCCAAGGGAATGCCATCTGAACTGGTTGTCAACACTAGCGAGACCCTGCAGCGTCTGACCAACGATTACATCAGAGCAGGACTACACCAGGTTAATATCCCAATGCAATCCAAAGACTCCGAAAAGACAACTCTCGAAGCACGTTACTCTATCGCATTCTTTTTCAAGGCTAGCCGCGAGGTGAATGTCGGTCCTCTGAAGAACTTTGTAACAGCTGAACGTCCAACTACCTATAAGGACATGACGGCTCTCGATTTCAACCGCGAAAGGAACGCCATCGTATTCAAGAATGCCAAGACCGAGATGGTCTATTAAATGTGCTTGATAGGTGGGTTGGCTTTGTCATTCAATGAACGATAACATCAATGTTTCAGTCCACCACAGTGATTATCGGTTGACCATATGGTTAGCCATGGCATAGGGCCAAATTTGTAAGGTAGCTTTAACTATCATGTTCTCTTAGCAAGCAGCATATCAGATGTGTTTACCATTGTGCTGTTTTCAACCACTCATGATTCACTTTGTGTACTTGAAATCATACATTTCACGATTACTACCCATATACTAACATTGGCAATACCATCCACAATACGTCTTGGAATATCCTTATTCGAAACTTTCAACCACAACCTGATTTATTAGGGTTGAATACATTACGCTACATCATCGCGATCTCTGCAGATTCCAAATTCTTACAATCCCAATTCACTCCTGAACAACAAACACCTAGGAAAAAATCACTATTCATTGACTTTCATTTGTCATCTCACGACGATCGAGTCATTGAAAGATGTCATGTTGAAGAAAGAACGGTATGAAGACTTTTGTCCATATATACAATTTGTGAATCACTACTGAAATCGACTATTGTCGCCCTGATCTCTTTAGAGCATTGATACAAGCCACATAATTTTGTACTGCCTGCTGATCCATGATTGGCACAGGATAATCCTCGCCACCAAGAACATCCTTACCGACCATTGGTCCTGTAACGAATGCAGCTGCGCTCTTTGCGTCATTGATACCATCTATCAATGGTATGATTCGAGCTAGAGGACTTTCTGGGTGACTGGCAACATGAACAAAAGCGCGTTCGCGCCAGGTAACGAAGTCTACAATTTCCTGCTGGGTACTCGCCGCACTCAAAAGCTTCCAAAATTCATCGAAACTCAAAGGATGCGCATTAGCAAAGTCGAAGTCTTTGCCGATGCGGCTCAAATCACTCGTCATCATCGTGACAATGGTGTCGGCCAGATAATCAACTGGTAACACAGCGGCTAAGTCTGTGTCTAGCGATGGAAAGGAGCCCATCTCAAGGCAACCTGATATCAGGCTGTGCATGAAATCGCCGCGCTCAAGTCTGAAACAACCAGTGCTGGCTGAGGCTGTGACAAATGGTAAGCGGTAGATAGATGCTTTTGCGCCACGCCATCGGGCCGCTGCGACCATTCGTTCGGCCATGTACTTAGACGTTGCATAGCCGTACTCTCCTTCTCCTTCTACGAGCTCGAGACCCATATAATTAGGTAACGTTGACATGGTAGAGATAAAATGAACAGTCTTTTCTCGACCATGAGAGGCTAAGCGCAAGATCTCATGCGTGCTCACGATGTTCGGGCCAAGGTAATCTTGGAGTGGACGCACCCAGTCAACAAGACCACCAGAGTGACATATACTGTCTATGTTGTCTGCCAGGTCCTCGAATAGATCTTCTGGCAACCCCAGGAGTGGTTGAGTCAAGTCGCCTACGATAGCACGAAGAAGTGGTTCATAGTCAGTCTTCCATAGTTGTTGACTGACCAAAGTATCCAATAGACGTTGTCTGGCCTTCTGAGTGGATTCAGCGCGTACCAAACAATACACTGGAATGCCGAGTTGTAGCAATTTTCCGGTAATGAACGCCCCAACGAAGCCTGTAGCGCCAGTGACAAAAACTGCTTCGGGGGACTTGCTGTCCCCCGTGGGCCGAAAGTTCATGGCGGCTTCCAAGTATCCCTTCTTAATAGCGGAAACATCAATCATTGTAACAACTGATTGGGACTCGACGGATGTTGGAGGTGTGGAAGTTCCACTATCGTTTGACTCATCTGAGTGTGCCATGTCCTCTTGAAGGCTGACCATGATGAACTCGCTGAGCGCCCTGAGGTTCGGGTACTGAAACGCAAATCTTGCGCTCAGCTTCAAATCTGTTAATTTCACGAGCTGGTTTCTCACCAGAACAGCAGTTAACGAGTCGATACCAATATCTTGCAATGCTTGGTCTGGATCCACCCCATCCGGTTTTGCAAAACCTAATGTCTTAGCGACTGTGGCCCGAACCATAGTGAGAGCAATTTCATGGTGCTCTTCTGGCACAGAACATCTCAATGCCTCGCGAAGATTCTGCGAATCGGCATTGGGCTTGTTAGGTTGCATTTTGCTTTCTCTTTGGTCCAGGAGCGAGTTGCAAAGTGACAGAACCCCCTCATCTTTTTCGGAAAGGAAAGCATGCAACGGATACGGGTCCAACGCCGCCACTACAGTAAGCGCTAGTCCGCTGTGTATAGCTTTTGCGGTGTGCTCTAGCCCCTCATTCGGTTCAAGCAAGCCAAACCCCATTCGTGTCCAGCGCGCGAGGTTTGCCCCACTCAATCGTCCCGCCATCCCTGCACCACCCCACGGACCGTAGCATATCGAGGATGCAGGTAGGCATTGAGCATGACGTAAATGGGACAGTGCGTCCAGAAAACTGTTGGCTGCTGCATAATTTGCTTGACCTGGGGTGCCGATGATACCGGAGACAGAAGAAAACATTAGAAACAGGTCCATGTCCATTCCTTGAGTCAGCTGGTGCAGGTTCCAGGCGCCCCTCACCTTGGGTGCAAAGACTTGTGCGAACCGTTCCGGTGTCAAATCTTGGAGTGGTCCATCATCCAATAAACCAGCTGTGTGAACCACTCCACGTAGAGGTCGTGCCTTTGAGAACATAGATATGACTTCCTTGAGATTCTTGAAGTCGGCTATGTCACACGCAACTACACTGACCTCCGATCCTCCTTTAGCTAGCTCTTTCACAAATTTGTCCGCACCTGGTGCTTCCATTCCCTGGCGCGAAATAAGCACCAATTCACGTATTTTTTGTGTGGTCGCAAGCCACTTGGCAACACGTCGTCCTAAATCTCCAAGACCACCAGTAATTATGACTGCGCCATCTGAACGGAGCAACTGTTCCTTCGCAGCCAAGTTCGTATCCAGTGCAGGCGTGTGTCGTAACTGAGGCACTAAGATACGTCCTTGACGAATTGCACACTCTGGCACATTTTGCAGTTCTAAAGCTGAGAGAAAGCCCGGATGAACCATGTCTGTAGTTATGTCCAGGTCAATCAAGCGGAGATTGAGTTCTGGGTGTTCGTTTCGAGCAGTTCGCATGAGACCGAACAAGGGAGCTGACCCTATCGCTACGAGCTCGGGGTCTGCAGTACTCGTGCTAATTGTGTTGCGAGTGATCCATACCAAAGGTGGCGCAGAGTGAAGGTTAATGACTGATTGCAATTGTGTCAAGGCTTGTGTCATCAGCTCATCCACTTGGTCAATTCCATCATTAGGTTCCCAGAAACACAGGAGACCATTCAAGTCACCGCACTTGTCAAGGTCCTCTAACTCTTCAATCCAAAGAGCTTGAATTCCAGCTTGCGAAAGCATTGTCATGATGTAACTTGGGGATGACATATTATGATGCTGACGAAGAACTCCCCATGTCCTGAATGGTTGAGAACTCTTGGGGCTATTCGCTTTTTGCTGTTGCCAAAAAATCTCCAGCGCAGAGCTTATTATCGTGGTATCATGGACGTCAAACACGTTCGCTGATTCGCGGCGCTGGTTCTGATACATGTCTCCATCATCGGGATTAGTTCTGCGTAAACGTGGATATCGCTCCCTCTGGAAAGGATATGTAGGCAATTCTATGCGCTGGTATGGACCGAAGGGGTCTAGATAAGCAGCCCAATCAACGTTGACGTGGCGGACGTGCAGATCTGCGAGGCTACGCTGAATTGTTGATACGTCGTCTCTACCATGAATGAGTGATGGCATCCAGGTGACCGTTGCTTGGTCCTCGAGACACGTTGCTCCAATCCCAGACAAGACAGGCTTGGGTCCAAGCTCAAGGAAGATGGATACGCCCAGTTGATGTGTTGTTTGCATAGCAGCAGTAAAGTGAACTGCTTGACGTACTTGTTGGACCCAATACTCAGGTGTTTCGAGTTGCCCGGGCTCGGAAAGCCTCCCAGTGAGAGTGCTGATTATGGGCAGTCTTGGCTTCGTGAATGTCATTGTCTGAGCAACCGATCGAAAGTCCGCCAAAATACTTTCCATATGATGCGAGTGGAAAGCATGAGATACGTCGAGTATTTTTGTCTTCCGACCGCGGTTGGCAAAGGTGGAAGCCAGCCTCATGATAGCATCGGCATCACCAGATGCTATGGTTTGTAAGGGCGTATTGTAGGCGGCTATTTCGGCCTTTCCTCTTAGACCGAGCGATTCAATAGCCTCTCTCATCTCTTCTGGACCGGCTTCCAATGAAACCATTTTACCGCAGATTGACACAGCCTGCATCAACCGGCCACGCGCTGCAACCAGGCGGCAGGCGTCTGATAGACTCAACACGCCAGAAACGTGTGCTACTGCCAACTCACCTATGCTATGACCCAGGATTACATCTGGGTATACCCCCCAACTAGTCCATAGATGCCATAGAGCGACTTCAAGAGCAAATAGAGCTGGCTGTGCATATTCAGTGCGTTGTAGTAACGCGCCGGCTTCACTGCTAGGGGACGCGTGCATTACCTCGATCAGCGGGATTTTCAGATCCAAGAAATGTTCAGCAACCTTGTCAAGTGCAGTGCGAAAGATTGGATAAACTTTGTAAAGATCTTCACCCATGCCGCAAGCATGGCTACCTTGGCCCGTGAAAAGCATTGCCAGCCGTGGAGTTGAATGACGGGGAAGTGGGCATGTCTCCAGCCCTTGAGACGTTGAACTCAGTCCGTCAATGAGCAAGGCCTTGTCCTTAGCCCATATAACATGACGTTCTTCAAACATGGACCGAGTTGTAGCTAGGGAAAATGAAATGTCATTTAGACGATTGTAATAAGCCTTTCCAGCGCCCTGGAGGAAACTTTGAAGTCGTTCTGCTTGCTGGAGTAGCGCGTCATGAGTGCGGCCTGATAAGAGGAAAGGAACCGCGACATCCTGGGAGGAAATAGTTATCTGTGATGTCGGCTTGGCTTTGACGTCGCGTTCAGCCTCCTGTGGAATTGATGGAAGAGCATCCTCCAAAACGACATGGCTGTTCGTTCCTGAGATGCCAAATGCAGAGATGCCTGCTCGCCGAGGTCGGGTAATGGTCGAAAACCAAGGCTGAGGTTCCTGCACGACCGCCATGTGGCTGCCTTCCCAGTCTATAGCTGGACTGGGCTCCTCGACATGCAACGTTCGAGGCAGTTTGTTGTTTTGCATGGCCAGGACGACTTTCATCACTCCAGCAAGACCAGCAGCCGCTTGTGTATGGCCAAGATTAGACTTCGCAGAACCAATCCACAGTGGATCCGCGTCATTTGAACGACTGCTGCCAAACACACCTGCCAGGGCTGCACCCTCGATTGGGTCGCCTAACCTTGTACCAGTGCCGTGGGCTTCGATGTAACCGATTTGATCCGGTGTGAGTTGCGACGCCGCAAGCGCAGTCCGGACAAGCTTTTGTTGCGCCTGTCCGCTGGGTACTGTCAGCCCTGCGGCACTTCGGCCTCCATGATTGACGGCTGTTCCGCGGATAAGTGCATGGATCCTATCGTTGTCACGAATTGCATCGCTGAGCCGTTTCAAGACAACAACTGTACATCCTTCAGCCCACCCAGTGCCAGTGCTGTCCGCAGCGAATGCGCGACATCTTCCGTCTACAGACATGCCATTGAGCCGACTGAACTCAACATGCATCGCTGGACTGAGAAGTAGACTGATACCTCCGGCGATAGCTAGATCGCACTCACCCTGACGCAAAGCATTACATGCCAGATGCGTTGTAACTAGGGATGAGGAACATGCAGTATCCACTGTCATGCTCGGACCCTCAAGGCCGAAGACATAAGACAAACGACCAGATAGGGTACTACCAGCAGATCCCGTGATAGCATAACCGTCAAGTTCTTCGAGACTTGGTATAGATGGAGCATGGGCCGACACAGTACAGACACCCATGAAGACGCCGGTATTACTGCCACGAAGTTGTCCAGTTGTGTAGCCTGCACGCTCCAGTCCTTCCCAACAAGTCTCGAGACCAATGCGCTGCGATGGGTCCATCGCTCGCGCCTCACGTGGTGAGATACCGAAGAATGGTGCATCAAAGTCGTCCACACAGTCGATAAATCCACCCCGTCTACAGTAAGATTTTCCCTTGGCACTGGAGTCAGAATCGTAAATGGCCTCAGCGTCCCATCGATCTTTTGGGACGTCCGTAATAACATCAGCGCCGCTCTCCAGCAGCTCCCAGTACTCGCTAGGATTTGTTACGCCGCCCGGAAGTCGGCACGCCATAGACACTATAGCGATACCCTCCTGATCCGATACACATCTCTTGAACAAATCGGGCTCTAGGACAACATCATGGCTTATATGTAAGAATTTTGCCAACGATTTGATGGTGTAGTGCTCAAAAAAGATGGCCGGGGTCAAATGTTGACCAAGAAGCTGCTCTAGCTCTGTCTGCATCTTAACTACGCGTACCGAGTCGCCGCCAATCTCGAAGAAATTGTCATCTATCCGAATGTGATTGTGACCAAGGACTTTAGACCAGATAAGCCGAATGCTAGATTCTAAAGCCGTCTGTGGCTCGAGATCTGCTGCAGTCCACTCGGTGGCTTGTGATGGATCTGGCAAGGCTTTGCGGTCGATCTTTCTATTGGGTGTCATTGGGAATGTCTCAAGTTCAACAAAAAAGGCAGGTAGCATGTAGAACGGTAATCGTGTGCTCAACCATGGGCGTAGTACGTGGTCAATCTTTGGTGAACTCGACTGTTGCCCATTTGCCCGCACGCTCTGATTTCTTATGCAGAAGGCGACGAGCCTGCCCTCCCGGGCGACTACGACAGCCGCTGCAATACAGTCGTGGTCGGTGATAGCAGCTTCAATATCGCCCAGTTCGATCCTAAATCCTCGAATTTTGACCTGGTCATCTGCGCGGCCTAGCACACGGAGACTTTCTGGCGCATCGAAACATGCAAGGTCACCTGTACGATACATCTGACCTCCATGAAATGGGTTATCGATGAAGCGCGACTGGGTAAGGTCAGGCTTTTTATGGTAACCTTTGGCTAGGCTGGCGCCACCAATGTAAAGCTCGCCTTCTACTCCCACGGGCACTTGCGATAGCTCGTTGTCGAGCACATATATCCGATAGTTATTGATAGGTCTCCCTATCACGATGGGATGATCTGGGCACACCTGCCACACGGTCGCCCACACAGTCGCCTCTGTCGGCCCGTATACATTCCAGACTGAATCTGCATGAGATAGTAGTCGATCAGCGAGCTGTCGGGAGAGTGCCTCGCCACCGCATACGATCTTCGATAGGCGGACATCATCCTTCCAGCCTGCATCAATCAGCATCTGCCACGTCGCCGGGGTGGCTTGCATGATAGTGATGCTGTGGTGCTCAATAAGGCCCAGAAGTGCGCGTGGATCTCTCGTAGCTTCCGCCTGGGCGATGACTGTTGTTGCTCCAGATATCAGTGGTAAGAAAATTTCTAGCATGGCAATATCGAAAGAGATTGTAGTGACAGCTAGTAGTCGATCGGCTTCGTTACACCCTGGTTCGCGCTTCATTCCCAACAATAAGTTGCACAGCGCGCCATGACTGATCTCTACGCCTTTCGGTGAGCCGGTCGATCCCGATGTGTATATCACATAGGCAAGATCATCTGCCTGAACATTGTCATCGAGATCGAAAAAGTTGGCGGAAGGGTTGGAAAGAACTTTCCTAAGGTCCTCGACGTTCATAGAAAGACCATCCCAGGAAGATATTGTGGCCTCGGTCGACGACTCGACAATGACAATTCTCGGCACCGCATCGTCTAACATATGTTTTATACGATCCTGAGGAAAGGATGGATCGATAGGAACATATGCCGCGCCCGCTTTTAACGAAGCCAGCAACATAACGACAAGTTTGGCAGACCGTTCAAGTACAATTGCTACGAGGTCCCCGCGTTGAATACCTTGTTGTCTAAGTAGATGGGCGTAGTGATTCGCAAGTTGATTGAGCTCTCTGTACGTCAAATTCTGCTCGGCAGAAACGATAGCAGGTTTGTCGTCGTGGATCGCAGTAGCTTGCCGTACGAGGTCTTGTAGGCAGTATCCTAGAGTTGTGGGGTCCATAGTTGCATTGAGATGCTCAAGCGGGTCTGGCTGCGTAGTAGAAAAGAATGTTGATTCCATTTTTCAATACTACGTGGCATCAGTGATGATCGCCTCTGACGGGACATCGATAGACACTAGTATTGCACTTACAATGTCTACAACGGGAATTCAAAGCTCAAATCTTCGAGGTCTCCGGAGTGCTTGCTTGAACGACAGCTTGCATGGAGCGAGTTCGAACGCTTCTTAATCTTGGATAGATTTAAGTTCACAACAATACATCTACATAATACATTTCAGATGGCTATGATCTGGCAACGCCCTTCCAGTATCGAAGCACACCTTCGTTTCGGAAATTAAATTTATGGTTACTATGGTTTCTCCGAAGCCATAAAATCAAGAAAACATCCCCGATTCGGACCAAGGATGCCCTCAAGAGGTCTACATTGTAACACATCATGGTAGTTGGTGGCTGAAGACACCAATCTTGCTTGATTGTCATAGTGCGATTATGGTGAAGCAAGCACATCTCAAACAATATAGCACATTCCTATACCTCAAGGTAAAGCTACGACTGAAAGCGTAGCCTTTATGTGTTCATTTGCAAGGCATTGGTGATTCTCGCACAACTCAACCCTTTCGTGACAACATCTTGCTTCCCGCAAAAAGGCGTGAGTGGAAAATCGATGTGAGTCTGCCTCGGCACCACTCTGCGATTCGCATCATTGCCTGTTTTGCATATACATTCTTGAGACCAGCCCATACTGCAATCAGATGATCGAGGCGGATAGCTTCTGGAGTTCTCGGAGCCTTACTTGCGTCGGGGAAATGATGATTTCTGATGTCCGAGATTCCGAGGTAGCCGGATCCGGACAACAAAATCCGAATTTCGTTTTACCGTTAGCTTCATCTTTACCCATCCCCAGAATTTTATTTTATAGACATAAATCGATAAAGCTCCTATAGATAACGTAAGTCGATCATCACAGTCAGACAAAGTTCTTCTTCGAATTCGCTATCGCGTTTACTAAATCATTCTATCATGGCTCCGGGAATTACATCTACTAGTTTTCCAGAGGAAGCTCAGTTCGACATGAGAGTAGACTCTGATAAGGACAACAAATTTCATTGCAAAGAAACAAAGGCAAAACCTCTGACCATCTCCCAAAGCGCTTGGACTCATAGTCGCGAGAGCTCCAACAATTTTATTTCGGATTTCTACACCAAGCCCACACTGCCAATGCTCCAAGCCATCGTCGAAACCACACTCGGCGATGGTGATAATGACGAGGATGCGTCCACGAATGCTCTCCAGAAGTACGTCGCCGACCTCATGGGCCACGAAGCTGCTCTACTTGTACCCACCGGCACCATGGGCAACCAAGTTTCTTTGCGCACTGCGCTAGGCAACCCACCCCATTCTATCCTGGTTGATTATCGTGGTCATATCCTCCACTTTGAAGGCGGTGGCCCGTCGGGAATTTGCGGCACTCTAATTCGCAGTGTCGTTCCCGCTAACGGACACCATCTCACATTATCGGATGTCAAAAAGTTTAGCACGTTGCGCACGACAATGTACGACTGTCCAACGCGAGTCATTGCATTAGAGAACCCTATGGAAGGCCGCATCTTACCGCTCGAAGATATCCAGGCAATTTCAGCATGGGCGCGCGCCCAGAATCCGCCGATACACATGCATCTTGACGGTGCGCGGCTGTGGGAAGCAGTAGCTGCAGAGGCATTCACGCTCCGCGAGATCGGCGAGTGCTTTGACAGCATGCAAATGTGTTTCACTAAGGGGCTCGGTGCACCTCTTGGTAGCATTGTTGTTGGAAGCAGTGCTTTCATTCAGCGGGCAAAATGGTCCCGGAAGCTGCTTGGCGGCGGCATGCGCTCTTCAGGAGTAATTTCTGGGCCGGCACGAGTGGCGATTGACGATGTGCTCTTTGGTGGAAGGATGAGAATGGCACAACACAAAGCGCGTTTGGCGTCTGATTTGTGGGTTGAGTTAGGAGGTAAGCTTCTGGAGCCCACCGAGACCAACATGGTCTGGTTAGACTTGGAAGAATCAGGTATTGACAAGGAATGGTTTTACCCCATGGCGAGAGAAGAGTTTGCTCTGAACATAGGAGGCGTCATACCCCAGCGATTAGTCTTTCACTATCAGATTACTGATGAGGCCTTTGCGAGGCTTTGCAATTTCTTCCGTAAAGCTCTAGCTGATAGTCGTACTGGGAAATCTACCAGCAAAGGTTACTGAAGTATAATACAACAATCTTTAGCCGCCAGTGCATACTTTCAATTCATTCTTTTGAAGCACTTTTTGCTGATAAGCAAACATGGAGCATAAGCAGCAGTAACAATAGTGGTACTAACAATGAACCAGCATTCAGTTGTAGAGTGCGATGGCGACTGCTGACGTAGCTTAGAAGTGAGCGTCGTATCCTACTAGTAGTATGAAGTTCTATAAAGAATTTTCCTAACAACATGAGAATGTCAGATATAGAAAAGAAGAGGGAAGAAGAGGTAGTAGCTAAAATTGTTTGTTTGCAAGTACGTCAGTTATGGGCAGTCTCCTTACAACTCATGTAGTCTCACGATAGTCTCAAACTGAATTTTGAGCTGAGTTAACTTTATCTCCTACTCAGTTTTGGATGCCCTCTTCACCAGCTAGGCTCATCGGCTCCGCGAAGTCTCCAATCCCAGGCCAGAATGCACTGAAAGCAGACTCATCGAAGGGATACAAAGTGTAGTTGCCCTGGCATAAGCCGTGCGGTCCGGATTGATCAAACGCTTCATTTGCATCGCCATCTATCGAAGTGAAGGCTCCGTCTGTTATCACAGGAGGATCTTGGGGGTTCATCAAAGCATTCGATACCCCCGGACTGTGTGTTGTGGAGGACTGGGGTTCTTCTTGTTGCTGGTTTTGACGTTTCCGGAGACTCTCCAACAGCTTGCTGTAGGTGCGGCATACATGGTTCTCAGTTACTGATGCCTCCCTCATTCCCGCAATGAGCTGCAAAATAAGAGCAGTAGTGTCATTGACCTGCTTTTCATCTCTTAGAGCCCCGACATCAATCACTCTGTAAAGGAAGACGGCTGCATATATCGCGTATCTTTAGTCTTATCAGCGACGGATAACGCACTCAGGAGTCATGAAAACATACAAATAGAATCGCGACGGAAAGTATTGAATCTCACGTAGAGAGTTCGAGTTGGTAATTCTCTTGAGCAGTCTGGTAGCTGCATGAATGGCATTGTTAACGTATAGCCCATCGGGCGAGGAGAGGGTCCCACGAGGAAAAGGCTTCTCCTGTGATGACATGTTGCTCAAGCCTACTGGCCGAGAATTGCTTGAATAGCGCACGAGGACTGCTTGAAATGAGAAGGCATTCACGTACAAGCAGACATAATCATACGTCATGAGTACAGAACTTGAAACGCCCAGGCCCATCTCCAGATGTTTCCATGATTCATGCCACAACGTCGCGGCGCTAAGAAAATCATCAAGATATCGAGCATAATCGCCGTCTCGTATCAGTGCTTGTGTTCGCTCATTTGAAGGATATAATATTAAGTGAGCATTGTGAAGAATTTGCACAAGCTCAAGGTTAGCTAGAAGCAAGGCTGAATGATCGTGTATACTTCCAGGCTTGGGTTTGAGACTGGGGAAGTCATCGGCTGTGAAGTATGAAGACAAAGACGGCCCACGAGACCAGAAGGATTGGCCTAAACGGACCGAGATGTGTCGGTCAGCCAGATAGACAACTGGTTCAGGGTGAATATCTTCGCACCTGCAAATTAAGATAAGTGGACTCACAGTGCCAGATTAGTCGCTTCTGTCTGGAATCCTCTTCCGTGTTCGCTTGAGTTTTGTCGCGGAAAGCCCCACGATCTAGATGCAGCATATAACCATGTCGTATAGCAAGACCCACAAGTGACCATGCAAGCCTGTCCTCACCGAACAGACTTGTTGCTGGCTCCATAGTGTCCTGTGTTGTTTCAATATGAGGTAGCCATTCCGCTAGAAGTAGGAGCCCCTCAACAGTGCGTGGAGTCTGGGTACTGGTGCGAGCTAAAGACACATCTAGCAGCAGTCTTCGAGTATGTTCCCAGCAGTAGCGATGGGCAAGCACGTGCCCGAGTGAATCTCGTGAGGCTATCGTGAGTACAGCCGTGAGCAAGAAGTGGTCGAGTTTGGTGATTCGTTCAATTCTTTCCACAGCGAGAAACTGCTCTGGAATTACGGGGCAATAAGGGTGGTAGAAGGTTGCGTATCTATCTCATGCATCAACGACTAAAATACAAAACTTCACGCAGAGTCAGGCTGACCTTTCGAGCAGCTCCATTATGATGCTCACACTCAATGCCCCAGTCTTGAGCAATTCATATCCGTCAAGACCAATCTTTTCAGCATCGATGGCATGCTTTTCGATGCCCAGTCGTGGCATGCTGTCGCCTACGATACAGGGTCCATCCGTGGATTGCTGATGGTTTGATTGTGCCAAGATCTGCAGCGCATCGGCCGGGGTTTTCAGTTCGATATATCGGCCATAATCGGTAGTGGAAGTTAAAAGTGGCCTTGGCGATTGATTTGCAAACGAAAAGCTCACCTGAGGGATTGAAGACGATGCATTGGTTGGGTCTGCAACCTCATTGCGGTCCCATGAAGCTTCCCCGACATTAGTGACGCTCGCTCGAGAATTTTTCCACGTATTGTTCCTCCATTGACCCCTTTTGGATCGGACCAGAACACAGTCATCTCCGGAGAGTCGGCAAGACTTGCAGGGTGACTGCGTTCGACCCCCTGCACCATCAAGATCACATTTTGTCTTCCGACGACGACACCGCAAACAAGCACGAAATGACCGCTTGCCGGTTGATGAAGTCATTCCTAGTTATCGAGAGAGAATGTGGTTATGTTTGCGTTGTCAAGTGGAGGAAGGACGTACGATCAGCCGGCAAAGGTGCGGCTCCTTCGGCTATAGTTAGTACTATCTGCGGATCACGTCACCACCGACCATTGCCGCCAATGCCGCGCTCTTCATCGCTACAAGACTTTACAGTTGAGAGAGCATCTGCTAGGGCGACTGCAAGCCTTACTTACGCACTAAGCTTATTTAAATACTGGAAATCAAGGTCAGCACTCTTAAAGTAACGTCTGACTCGCCTTGCGCAGCAACCAATCACAGCCCTCAGCCCTCCGAATGCCCTTTCATTCAGTCAAACGTTTTTGATGAGCTCTGACCTCCAGACATAGGACTACAAAGTGCAATCATAACTCTTGTAGCCTAATTTGTACAGTAGTGCGAAGAGTTGACTGATGCGCATATCTGAGGAATTGGAATAATTCGGCAATGGTCGGTGATTAGATACGTTTCCTGAGTGGCGCTAGAGCCTGGCTGGAATTTAAATTCCAGCTGAGGTACAAGATGGACATCCCAAGTAATAATCTGCTATAATATTTGCTCTAGGCATATAGGCAGTTCGCCGGGCATGTCAACTACCATTACTCCAATTTGTACTCGGTCACCCAACCCCCAGATCCGGACGCTTGGGAACGGATTTGGTGTTGAGATCGAAGACCTTGATCTCGCACATGAAATCAGCAATGAGACGTTCAAGCTTCTGCAGAACCTCCTGACGAAGGTAAGCGTCTTGCCTTCCAGCAAGTCAACAGTCTTCACTAATCAATAATAGTATGGAGTGGTGGTTGTGCGCAAGACTGGTCTCAACGACGCATCCCACATAGCCTTAGCCCGCATGTTTGGCGAACTAGACGACGTGAAACCATATAACAAAGCTGGGCGCAAGAACCGCCTTGCTTACGACGAGCTCTTCGATGTCGGCAATATCGAAGCTGACGATAGTCTCGTCACACCAACTAGCCCACGTGCTCAAGCCAATAAGGGAAACAGCTTTTTTCACGTCGATAGTAGCTTTAATCCGCGCCGAGCAGGCTATTCCTTACTTTTAGCTCACGAGCTACCCCCTCCTGGCACGGGAGGCGCGACTGAGTTCTGTGACACGCGAGCAGCGTGGGACGACCTGCCAGATGCTGTGCAGAAAGACTTGCTAATTAACGACTACATCGCCTGCCACTCCATCCTGCACTCAAAGAAACTCGCTGCGCCAGACCATTTCGCGGATATCGAGCCTTCAGAGCATCCAATGGGCCGCCACAGGTTGGTGCAGCAGCACGAAAGATCTGGACGCACTAACTTGTATCTCGCCATACACATACACCACGTAGAGGGCTTGGAGCTGGAGAAGAGTCGGGAGCTTTTTGATATGCTGTTCCAACACGCCACTCAAGACAAGTACCGGGTTACGATCGAGTGGAACAATGTTGGCGACTTGGTCATGTGGGACAACACGTGCACCATGCATCGAGCGACGGGGGGCGAATTTGCGTACAAGTACCGAAGGGACATGAGAAGGGCCACGGTTCATGACAGTAGCAGTCAAGCGTGGGGACTCAACGAGAAGAGTGAGATGAGACAGGGTCTTCCATGAGCATTGGATTTAGCCGGCATCCAACCTACTCGTTGGCGTGCAGCAGCAAGACGCAGGAATTCTCCATGTTCTTGAAACCGCAGCTCCTGTATCTTAAAGAATATCACCTTGAAAGTCAGCTCCTTCACTCACAACGCCTTTTGTGCGTTCTGGTGTCAAAAATGTGTTACGGGCTGTAGCTCGAACCAAGGAGCCAAAAGCCAAGTGAAGTGGTTCACAAAGTTGATTGTGGTGGCAATGTGAACTTGTTCGAACTAAGTACCTGATTTCAGCCAAGACGCGATATTATTCAAGGAGATAAGCTCATTGGTAGTCCATAACAAATCGCCTCTGTGGCAAGATTGAAGTTCGGCCATTACTAAGTCGATTTTCGTCGATGCAGACTACCGGCCTTCTAATTATACTCTCATGAAAGACTGCCAAGGCGCCTTCTAAACCAGAGCTGACGAATGTAGGGCCGGGCCGCGCACCAGCGAGCTTTATGACAGCCCGTGGGCAACGGTAAGATTACTGCGACACGCACTTGACGGCACCCCGAGTGAATTTGAGCAATTCCAAGCGATTGTTGCGCATTAAGACAGGAAGTCTAATGACTTTCAGCGAGTGCAATATTGATGGCTTATCGTATGTACTTTAGGGAACATTTGTATAACCTTCATGGTAGCGTGACTACGCTCCAGCCAGAGACTTCCAGTTTTACTTTATTATCATATTTTGTCAAATTTCATCAGGATCATTCCAGCTATGCTCTAACTCCTAAACCTCCAAGCGTCCTCGCCGCGTCATCGAATTCAAATCTCTATGCAATCACGAGGTTGGTCCTATTTGACTCCACAGATTAAGAGAATCTTGCGAGCGCGTCAAAAAAAGGTTAAACACACCTATCACGGTAAATCATCTAGCAACACACTCAAGCTAAACTTAGCATCGAAAGCACTTACTTGTATTCGCGTCAAATAACGGTGTCGACGCTATCTGCTGAACCAGCCGAGCCGGCCCTATCAGCAATAGTTCGCATTAGGATCAGCTCTACAACCAAGCACCATTAGCTATCATCGTTATTGCACACTTGGCGACACGTGTATAGAAACTTACTGAAAGAACCAGTCAGAAACGAGAGACTCGCCGCCGTGCCAGCAATTGTCCATGACAGCGTTCAGTTCCTTTTCGCAGTCGTTGCCGTTCAGATTGTAGCCTCCGCCTCGTCCCCTCCAACCCACAGCCCAATTTGCCCTAATACCGTTGCAAGGGCTGTTGGAACAAGAATATTTGGTGGCGCCAGGCGCGTCGAACCAACCCGAGAGTGTACCTTTGCACAGGTCTCTAATAGCACCCTTGAACGCATTCTTGTTGCAGTCGTCAATCCAGGTCTGGCCGCCAGAATAGCAGCCAACAGCCATCGTGCTAGTGACTGAAGCCAAGACAATGAGAGGGGTAGAGAGCTTCATTTTGAGAAAATTGTAATTGAAGAAGAACTAAGCTTGAATATGTTGGTGTAGTTGGCTTGGGACTTGATGACAGCAAAAGACGAGATTGGGGAGATGAGCGACCACTTTATACCTCATAAACATACATAGTTGACTAGTATTGATGTGTACTTTCTTTACCAATTTTTATGTTAGGCTGCCTGCATATTGACTATTCAAAACAAGAGTGCGAAAGCCTGCTTGATAATCCTCCCGTGTGAGAAGATCTCAATCGTAGTATCTATAGGCCAATCAGTACCCGAGCAACTTTTGTGAAGGATTAGGCTAATATCAAGGCGTAAAAGGCTAGAATCGTAGCATCGGAAGCCTTACTTGGCATATAAGGCCACCCACACATCCTTCTAACATACTTACTAGAATTGGAAAGGAACTCGACCCCCGATAAGTTTTTTCCAAGCGACGTGTCGGGGTATGAAATTCTTTGTTGCGCTAAGGTATAGATGTGGATTAAATGAATCCACAATGGAGTATCCTCCGCGCCATTCATCTAAGAACACGAGAGACCTGCTTAATCTAGAATAAGTTGAAGCTATAATAAGCTCGAGAGCCTCCATGCAGATGAACGCTAGACCATTGCTTCTCAGCGCATTGAGACGAGTCAAGACATCCAAATTCTTGTTCGCTTATTGCAGGTAAAGACCCTCGACTAGGCAAATCTTAATATCGATACCTGTTCGTTTGTCCCGACCAGGATTGCAACCGCTCTAATCACAGAGTACGGGCGGTGGTGGCAAGCGAGAAACCCTGAACTGAAGAATTGTCTGCGTAAACCCTCCGTTACGCCAGAAGCCAACCATATGCGCG
This sequence comes from Curvularia eragrostidis, assembly GCA_020744315.1. Classification (NCBI taxonomy): domain Eukaryota; kingdom Fungi; phylum Ascomycota; class Dothideomycetes; order Pleosporales; family Pleosporaceae; genus Curvularia; species Curvularia eragrostidis. The sequence goes on along the minus strand of JAIRCK010000010.1, from coordinate 42,392 downwards.
TACGTGAACATGACAATTTACTATAGCAGTAACTACAGCACCCACGAATGACTAATAACTCAATCGCTGCTCAGCCCTAGATCGAACGCTTTGGACATAATTGAACAAGCTTGTTATAACAGGTCACGGCTGCGAAGGATGGGTCTAGCAAATGTCGTGCTGACCGAGTGTGTTTTACCTTGACAAACATGTATAAAGAAGATGAGGACGTAGTTGGTTGATTGCTAGACGCTATCTAAACGAGTGAATATCTATCCTTTTACAGAGGCAGTTCCGAAACAGCAGCATATTGAGCAAAAGAAAAGTCTAATAGAAATAAGCCATTCTAGTATACTCTCCAGTTCCAGAAGTTGGTAGAGGGAATGTAATACGAGATGCTTTTGTTGGCTTGAAAGGTGCGTCGACCGCGAAGTTCACAATCAAATTGGCACAACATACATCCAGTATCTTACGTCATTGGTCATGGCACCTGGAACTGAGTCGAGCTTTTGCTGAATATACTGTACGCCACGGATGTAGGCTGTGAGTCACATCAGCAAAACTTCTCGTCATACCGTGTATCGATACGTACTTCGAATATCGTCAGTGTCTGGTGCTTTCAGTCCAGTTGCGCCGTTACGGTGCCCAGCGAGCCACTTCCTCTGTCCGTAGAATGCCTGGCACTCTTGAAGACATTTCACATCCGCCTTGAGGTCCGAGCTGTGCAACCATTAGCCTTCTTGGTCCTTATCCACGGGGCACAAGTACATATAGTAAGTTACTTACTTAAGAATAGCTCCATTATTGAAGTTCTGTTCCGGCTGCCCTTTGAACTGTTCGCAACATTCGCGAAGCAAGCCCCAGTTCTGCTTGAAAATTCCGAAGTTGGCTGCATCACTGCTCTTGCCATCGCCGTAGGTGTACTTGTAGGAAGGATAGTAATGTCAGTAAAACTTTGAAGTAAGAATTCAGGAATTGGGCCTATGGAAACAGCTTACATTTGCCACCATCTTCACAGATTCAAGCATAGCGATGGATAGTTCAAAACTATTAGCACCGGCAGCGACAATCTCACGCTTACGAGCCCCCAGGCCTGTAACCTGTTCGGTACCAGTCTGGGTGCCGGCTGGGGTCCTGTTTCCCTGACAAGCTGGAAGGCCAGTCGAAGCAGCTTCGGGGATGGCGACGGCAAAGGCCTCTGCAAAAAGGAAAGTAGTAACGAACGCGTAGAGCTTCATTTAAGAGTACAAGATAAAAGAGTGAATCTAAATGATAGATAAGGGTCCTGAGTGGAGAGATCTGAGGTGTTGTGAGGTGAATTTAGAAGAGAAGGATGGAGGCTAGGAGCTTTATAGTCCATCGACAGTAACCTGCGTACTGTAAGTATGTGTTTGGTAAAATGTGGTCTGATGAAGGTCTTGTTCCGCATTAATTTTAACTTTAGTGAATTCTAGGACGGCTGTAGAATAGACAACAAGCGAGTGTCTTCCTCATCATATGGTTAGTACTCCATACTGTGGAGTTGTAAAGCAAAAGTTTGATCTTGTGGGCTATGCGACGTTATAAGGACTTCTTCCAGAACATAACCCCCGAAAGACAGTCTCGTGGTTGCTATCCAAACAACCCGTTAGCAGGGCTGTATAAAGCAAGACTTGTTAAATCATTGGCAGATTCTCGGATCCTCGATTCCTCGTGTTCTCCCACAAACGAATCTTTTGCAAGAGTAAGGCCACCTGAGTCATTGCTTAGGTGTGATTCGCCAGCCTGATGCGGCGACGCATGAGCCTTCCACAGAAACTGCCCAATATAGCCTAGAGGTATATGTTTGTCTTTATCAGTTCTGGTTTCGTTGTTCCGAGGAAATTAGGCCATGTTGACTATTGGCTACACAGCTACCGCGGAAGCAATCTATCATACCATACCTGTCTCCGCGAGTCAGATTGCCAAGCTGATCAAAGACGTCAGATCCATCCCCTGAACAGACTAGTCGACCATTTCTCCAGCGTTTCATTAACATCCTTCGACTTCTCCACCTGCACTCAATGCGCCGCCTCGATCGTTTCATACGTCAAGTTTCTCGTATACTGCTTCTGAACCTGAGACAACTTCAGTTGCACACTGGGCGAGCAGACACTATCATACTTTGCATTCATAGACAGCACTGGGAACTCAACATGCCTCTATTCATCGCACTTTCAGCATCCTCGATATTCGCTTCGTGGTTGAGATGGAACGCATCCGCCCGAAGAACCCATTCTTCTTCTTGCTCTTGAGCAGGCTCGAATAAAGCGACTCATCGAGCGAACTGTACTCAGGTGAGATATCAGGAAGCTGCTCAGAATGTCCACCAAACGAACCTCTGTCTCTCAGCATGCGACTCAAGGGCGACGGCTGACCAAACTTGTTGGAGACAACCTTAACATACAAGCTTTTGGTAAAAAATTCCACATGGTCGTCGAGTACGTTGACGGTTTGTCCAGGCTCTCACTCGTGGTATCTCATGTGTTCTCAGCTACCTCACTCAACGCAACATCATCGCTGCAGAGATCCAATGGAGCACATCCCAATCCCACACTCCCCTGTACATATTCACCCCGAATCGCCTGTATTGAGCAATGATCATTACCATGGTTTCCAGTTGGAAACATGTTCACGAAGGCACTGAGTATAACAGACTCTTTTGGTACAGTATATATTTTGTGCCTAGATCCTATTATCCCAGCAATCTGAGAGCACAATGACTTGCTGAAAGCTTTGAGCATTACTATTGGAGAACTCTCTATACGTCAGACATGATCCGAAGACGTTCTGCGCCCACTCTGTCTGCCTCTGCGTTTAATGCATCGATCTCCGCCTGCACGAGGGGTATGCCCGTCGTCTCCCTTTCTTTTTGTTGCAATTGTTCAAGCTCTCCAGGGAAATAGATACGGTCAACACCAGCCGCCTTCTCAGCACCGACAACCCTCTCGTATAGATATTGCATCCTCTCTCTAAAATCATCAAGACTCATGAACAAGTCAGGTTTAATAGCAACAAGAAAATGGCCAACATTAGAAGGCTTAGAGGGATCATATGGGCCAGTTACGTGTCCAGCAAAGGCTGATCCTGAGAGGACACCGGAGAAAACGTCCATCATGACTGCAATTCCTGAACCCTTTGGTCCTCCCATTGGCAGCATTACGCCACCATCAAGGGCAGCGGCAGGATCCGTTGTTGGCTTGCCATTCTTGTCTAGTGCCCAATCAGCAGGTATTTGTTCGCCTCGCCTCTTTGCTTTGTATATTTTTCCACGCGCGGCAATAGAAGGTGCCATATCTAGTATGAAAGGGTGCTCTTTGCCCGGCGCTCCGCAAGCCAATGGTGACACACCAAGCAGCATGCTTTTGCCACCCCACACAGGTAGTGCAGGACTCGAATTCGTGAAAACTAAGCTCATCATGTCTGCATTAAGAGCCTTCTGAACAACCCATGCGCTCATTCCAAAATGATTTGAGTTCTTGATACTGGCCATGCCAATGCCGTAAATCTTCGCTGACTCAATCGCTGCGGCCATGCCAACGTCTGCGGCCACGAAACCAAAGCCATTGTGAGCATCGACTTGCGCCACTGCAGGTGTGATTTGTTTAAGCTCCGGCGTCGCAGAGCCATTGAGCACACCTTGTCGGATGCGTTCCATGTACGATGGAACTCGGTTTATTCCATGGGTGTCCACTCCGCGAAGGTCTGCTGCGACAAGGCATTCAGCAACCACAGAGGCATTCGTTAATGAAACCCCGTTTCCCGTCAACACTCTTTCAATGAATGTTTGAGCTACTCTCGCATCAACAAAGTACTTCGTTTCTGCAGCGGCTGATTTCTCCATGGTGTGTACGATCGCCGCGGCTATGACTCGAAGGCAAAATTCGGGATTTGAGAAAGACGGTAGAGGGAGTCGAAGTATCTGTGTAGCTCAAGATCTCTCAATCACTGATGTTCTACCGCTTTTGAAGGGGCATCCGGATCATGTTCGGACGGAATGCGGCCGGGTACCCCACACCAGCGGCGGAAGCGGTTCCCTGCAATTTCTTCTCAACGGAGCGCCCCCGTCACCGCTTCTCCGCTTCTCCGCCCCAATACTCCACTCCAACATTGACAAACGGAGTATGGCCGACAACGAAGTACGCCGTAATCCGCGCCTGCGTCTCGCGTGTGCGCGTTGCCAGCGCCGCAAGATACGGGTCAGTCTACACCTAATGCGCTTAATTGAATAGAGCTGATGACCATGGTGCAGTGTGATGGGCAATACCCAACATGCAGCAATTGCAGAAAAGCAGCAACCGAATGTCTTGATGGCGACAGTGTTCGTTTGCGTAGCGGTCACCATGATCGAAGTTATGCGCATGAAAGGACAATAATCAATAAGCTGCGAAGACGGATCTCATGGCTGGAATCAATTGTTCGCGAACGCCTTCCAGACGTGGACTTGTCGACCTCGACGTCGCAAGAAGAACCTGAGGAGCTCACCAGAGAACACGACACTGCAAGTAGCCCTGTATCAGCATTTCCACAAGAGCTGCGAGAGAATCTGATGACAGGCCTTGCCCCTGCACAACTGGCCATTGGTCCAGATCAACGTGCTCATGAGATCGGCATGATCTCGGTTGGGTTTAACACGGATCAGAAGTACATTGGACCGTCGAGTGGCTATTTCCTTGCTCGTTTGTTGCTCGCGAACTCGCGAAAATCTGGTGATGTGGGACACAGGATTAGCAGGTCGACCACCATACCTCAACTAAGCATTGACGAGCTAGTCAGCGCTACGCATGGGCCTTTGCCTCTGCCTCCGCACCACATTGCCGTCCGACTGTGTCAGATCTACTACGAAACGATCCATCCTCAGTATCCTATTTTACACGAGTTGTCATTCCGGGCAACCCTTCAACAAGTTTATCAGGACGCTGGGAACGAGGGCGCTACCACCAGCGACGATCCTGTCTCTCATTTCCAGGTGTACATGGTACTTGCTATCTCAGCAGCGATTTCGACATGGAGGACAAAACGACAAATCCCTGGAGAATCATACTGTCTTTCTGCTCTGCAATATTTTGACCAGATTCGCATTGAAACCTCTCTTAGAGGTCTGCAATCTATGCTATTGCTGCTCATCTTCACAATGTATAGCCCGCATATGCAGCTTAATGTGTGGAACTTGAACTACCAATGCCTGGCCGCCGTCATAGACCTTGGCCTACAAAGGCAAGTCACGACATCATCTGGCATCTCGCTACTTGAACAAGAATTGCGAACCCGGATCTTTTGGACAGTATTCACCATCGACCGAACCATTGCAAGCATGATGGGTCGCCCGATTGGCTTACGTGATGAGGCATGCGAACTGCGGGTAAGTTCAAGTCTTAGACAAGGCAAGTCTCAATGCTGACCGCTTGGAGTTGCCGCAGCTTCTTAGTGATGCTGAACTTGTGCACGGTGCAAATGATATCGATAACCAAAGGCACAGCATAGCGGTGTCAATCCATCTCTTCAAGCTCGCAAAACTCAATTCGGAGATCAAGTACGTCGCCAATAGTATCGCACGTGATGTACCTACTTACGCTTACCCATCAATACGCGACATATCGGCATGGCAAAGTACCATGCTTCAGCGAATGGATGATTGGGCTGCGGCAATTCCGCAGACACAATTGTCAAACGACTACATCAAGCTGACATGCGAACTGCGTTATTTGTCTGTGAAAATGCTTCTTCTCAGACCGAGCCCAGCAATCCCGAACCCTACCAGCGCTGTCCTGGCGGCCTGCCATGAAGCAGCACGTCATTCCTTGCAGCTATACGAGAAGCTTTACAAAAGCGATCTCCTCATCTATGACTGGATCACTTTACACGGCGTGGTATTCAGTACTATAACAGCTGTCTATTGCGTGAGAGCGGTACCAGAGATCGCACGAGAGGTGGAGCCAGAGGACCTTATGGAGGACATAAGCGTCAGCCTCAGCATTCTTAGCGCCACTGGCGAGCATTGGTCTGGCGCTAAGCGAGCACGCGATATTCTGGATGATGTGGGCAAATCAACAATACGCTGGCTTCGGCGGAGCCGTCGAACCTCAACTCAAAGGCCAACGCTGGGTCAAGAGGGGCTAAGTGGCCAATTGTCACAAGTCAACGCTACGAACAACACCCGATTGGAACAGCTGATGGCTAGGGAGGAAGATGGTTGTGATGCATCACATGCGGCACCAAACCTGGACTTCTTCTCCGGCATTCAGCTTGATCCCGGCATATTTCCTGAGACGCAACAACGCGAAGAGTCCTACGGTGATGCGACCAACATCGATGACATGCTAAGAAACCTGTTCAATGATTTTATTCCCTCGGGAATGAATTACTACTGAAGCCACTACCTATCACTTGCTTAAGCAGGACCTGCTGCGGTCAAGAAATCGAAATCAGCTCCCTGATGCGCTTGATTCACGGTACGCATGTACAACCCACGGTAGCCGCGTATGTGACTTGCAGACGGTGCTCCGGTTGCTTCCAACCTCGACTTTCTCCTTGCAATGCGCTGTTGAATTTCCTCATCAGAAACGTGAAGATGCAACCGCCTGTTGATGACGTCACACTCTATAATATCGCCGTCTTGAATGATGCCAAGCACAGAGTCAGGATCCGAGGATTCTGGGGATATGTGCAAACCAATTGTGCCTCCAGCAGTACCACTCATCCTCCCATCAGAGAGGCGTAAGATGTCTTGTACTCCGTTCTCACTGAGCTTGCGTGGAATTGGTATCAGACCTGCTTCTGGCATACCTGGATTGCCCACAGGTCCGATGTTCTGGAGAACGAGAACGCTGTTAGCATCGACTTGTAGCTCAGGGTCGTCAATTCGTCTCGCTAAGTCTGCAGAGTTCATAAACACTACAGCCTTACCGCTATGTTGCAATAGTCTCCGGTCCTTGGAGGCGCTGGCCTTCATGACTGCACCGCTGGGGGCTAAATTGCCACGAAGCACCACTAGCGACGATGCTGGGTAAAGAGGGTTGGTCAAAGTATGTAAACAATTTGTCGGGCTGCTTCGAGGCACTTGTATGTAGGGAGCGGAATCGATCTCTTCACCGAGGGTTTTGCCAGAGACTGTCATGACGTCCAAATGCAACAACGGCTTGAGCTCGTGGAGCAGAGCAAGCATGCCTCCTGAATCGTGGAAATCGGTCATGTAATGCTCTCCGCTTGGCTTGAGATCCACCAACAGTGGGGTTTGGCGTCCGATCTCATCGAACGTACTCAGATCGATGGTACCCGCGACTGCCGGATGACGACCGATAATCGCCATCAAATGGATAACGGCATTGGTTGAGCCCCCGATAGCTTGAAGAACGGTAATAGCGTTGAGGAACGATTCCCGTGATAAGAGAGATTGTGGAATACGCTTACTCGCTGCTGCCTGCACTGCAAGCCTCCCACTCTCTTCCGCAATCCGCAGGCGCGCCGACGAGACAGCGGGAGCGGTAGCACCCTTGAACGGCATCATGCCAAGAGCGACCAGGATGCAGGCCATAGTACTTGCAGTTCCCATCACACCACAAGTTCCTGCCTGAGAAACATTAGCCCAAGTTTCGCCCAATTTCCATACCCCACTTACAGTTGGCGCGAGCTCGTCGTTGATTGACGAGATGTCTTCGACATCGATTATACCAGCACGGAATTTTGCCCAATTATTTCTGCAATCTGTACATGCACCAATACGGGCGCCTTTGTAACTTCCAGGCATCATGGGACCCGTGACGAGGTGTACGATGGGCTTGTTTGCAGATATGCCGCCCATCAACTGCGCGGGGGTCGTCTTATCGCAGCCTGTGTATTAGTCAATCGTCTTGATCTCCGAGACATTATCTCCGGTGTATGCACCTCCAATTAGCACTACAGCATCACATGGCTGTGACCTGACCATCTCTTCGGTGTCCATGCTCATCAGGTTCCGAAGGAACATGCTTGTTGGGCTTGAAAAACTCTCATGAAGGCTTATGGTGGGAAAATCAATGGCGAGACCCCCACTGAGCTGAACTCCTCGCTTGACAGCCTCGATCAATTGCGGAACATTGGCATGACACTAGACTATTAGCACACTGGGCTAAGGACGACAGAGAGTACCCACTGGGTTGAAACTGCTGTATGTGTTGACAACTCCGATGATGGGTCGGGACAGCGCATCCTCACTGTATCCAAGGGCTTTGATGAAGACTTTGCGCAAGAACAAAGAGAAGTGAGCATCTCCATAAGATGTCAGACCTTGACGGAGACCGCTCGCCGAAGTGGGGATTGGTCTGTCGAGGTCATAATCGTACGCAGCGATGCTTTTGTTGGAAGTCATACTGCAGATGATTGTGGGAATCAACGCGTGTAACACTTCTAACAACCTACTTTTCAGATTGCATTTAATAGCTTCACGGAGTCGCTGGTTCAGCTGCGGACAGAGTCCGTGATCGAGGCGAGGCGGAGATCGCCCGTCTCTCCGGCCTCGGCAACCTTCCGCCTGTAGTACTTCAGGAGCGCTCGTCTGCACCAGAACAGCAAGCTAAACCGTTATCTTCATGATACGCCAATATGTTCAACTTGAAAGGAAAGGTTGCTCTCATCATCGGTCTTGGGCAATCAGGAGATGAGGGCTGGGGTATTGGTGCAGCTTGCGCCGTACTCTTTGCTCGTCAAGGAGCCGTCATCTTTGGTGGGAATCGTACCCTTGAATCTACACAGAAGACTCAGAAGGCGATCCACGACGAGGGTGGGATATGTCACGTCGCAATCACCGATGCTACCGATTCAATGTCAGTGAAGACTCTTGTCGAAGCTTGCATCGCCAAGCATGGTCGTATTGACATCCTGTTGACGAACGTGGGCCAATCGCAGCCTTGATGCCCAGCGACAATGGAAGAGTCAGTTTGGGAATCCCAGATGGATCTCAATTTGAAGAGCGTCTACTTCGCTTGCCATCATGTCTTACCTGTCATGGAGAAGCAATCTAATGGGGGCGCAATCGTATGCGTCTCCAGCGTCGCCGGTATGCGCTACATCGGCAAGCCACAGATTGCATACAACACAACCAAGGCCGCCATACTGCAATTCGTCAAAGCCACCGCAGTCATGTACGCAGACAAGGGGGTGCGATTGAACACAGTCGTGCCGGGACTGATGGACACACCGTACACAAAGAGCATGGCAACCAGATATGGAAAGGACTACGAGCAATTCAGGCAAACGAGGGAAAAACAGGTACCGATGGGTAGGATGGGCGATGCTTTGGATGTCGCAAATGCAGCACTTTTTCTCGTCTCGAACGAAGCGAGTTACATTACTGGGCAAAAGATTGTAGTGGATGGAGGCATCGTGTCGAGTACAGGCAGAGCCTAGAACGTCCATAGTGTTTTTGCTAGATACAGCCATCCTGCTGGAATTGAAAGTATCATGTGTGCCTAGCTTCTACGTTCTTGAAATAGTGCTCTATCTGGGACATGCATAGCTTATACGAGCTTCCAACAAAACCTTTTGGTGGAATCTATTTTAGCGTTGTTGCATTACCTGGTGTCAGAATCGACACCACAGTATAGCTGTAACAGCTTTCCCGGTGAGATTTCGAGAGCACGCGGCCATTTCATACGCAAGCCAAAGGGACATGCTATACCCAGTTGCAGCCATTCGCGATTCCGAATCAGATCTCTACTCTAACTCAGTGCCAAGACTTCTATTCATCATGCCCCTCGCGATGAAATGGCACATATACTCATCACCTTCATCAACCTCAAAGTCGAACCTAGTAACATCCTCTTTGTATGGCCACAAATATTCACTAGTGACCCTGGCATAGCGTTAGTATGGTAAATGTCTTTGAAACTTGGGAGCCGTACAGATGATGCTCTGAGCTCGCCTGGTACTCTTCCAAAGCCTTGCGACTATCGTGAAAGCTCAACAGTGCAAATTCGTAGCCTTTGCTTCGCTCGATGGGGTCGGTGATGGATGGTCCACCAACAAGTAATCGGTTGTCCTGAACACAGGCTAAGTTCTTAAGCGCCTTGAGTTGGGTAACAAATGCCGCCTTATGCGCGGAAGAGATCGTTGACTTGAACTTGAACAGGACTTCCATACATCAGTACGGCTTAATATATCGAGCTCATCACTCCGGGTTGTATTTACCAATGTGTACCACCGTCATGATGGATGTGAAGATGGAAATTGATCTGCGAAAATGTTGGACGATAGCATATGTTATTATGACTATCTATATTCCGTCTAAAGAATTTAGCAGAAGGGTGTTGTGAAAGATGATAAGACATGGAGCTGGCGGTTTTGTGGAGTGAACGGGGTGAACGGAGACGGACAAAACCGAAGCGGAGATTGTCCGTGACTTCCGTACCGCTTACAGCAGCCCGCTGCAACGCCAGTTCATCACGAGGACCGAAGCACTTTCGCCTTCGACGATGTTCAGCTCTCTCAGCCCCTCGCCACCCCATGTCAGATTGGTCGTTCCATTCCCCACATGCCTTGCTGTGATCGTACACAGTGTACTTACGTCTTTTCTGTGCACAAATATTCTGCCAAGAGTAGAGTGAGCGACGAAGAGAATTTCCTCTTCGTCGACCGTTCAGCCATCTGGTCCGTCAGTGTCAAAATAGCTTGGTAATCAGCCAGTCCGCTGGACACCACCATCGCTGTATAAAATCAATGAGTGGACGACAGATGAGCTAGGCGCACAGTGGATGAAGCATTTCAACCAGCATACAGCCACTGGTACAGCTGGAGTCTATCGCCTTCTTATTCTAGACATCCATAGCAGCCAAACTTCGCCAAAGTTTGAACAGTTCTGCACAGTGAATAAGGTTATTGCTCTCTATATGCCTCCGCATACCTTTCACCTCCTCCAACCACTAGATGTGAGTTGCTTCTCTCCTGCGAGTTGTTGCCTTCTGCAATCTTTTAGACTAACGACAGCTGTGTATTAGTATCCAAATAGAAAAGGTTGTTCTCGACCAACCAGCCTGAGAGCGTCTTCTTCTGCGAGCATGCGACTCCAACAACTATGCCCAGATAAGGTATATCCTTATGCTCAAATGGCGTATCTGAATAATTCCTCGGTTTGCTAGACGAAACATTGACGCTAGAGCGTATCTGCATGTATCAAGCCGATCGCGCCTCTGCAGGACTAGAGCCTTCAAGCTTAGTCCGTTCTGTATTGCTTTTAGCTGGCTCTAGATGTTATTCTCCGCTTCGTAGACATATGGCGTGAGCACTTAAAACGTAAATCTTGAGTTTTCGTTGCTATTCGCCAGAATCACACCTACCAAAGTCCTCTACGAAGTGCGACCATGGTGGATCATGAAGTCCACTCACAGTATCTTGTCACAAAACTCAGCATAACTTTTGCTAGATCGTAACCCGTGTCCAATAAATTCATCTTCAATACTTGAGCTAGCGAAGGTTCGTATTAGAGAACTAGGTAGTAAGGACATATTCAGAGATCTCATCCGCAAGGGTGGCAATTTCGCCGCTCAGTATCTTGAAAGCTCTATCTTTCTACCGCCTCTTGCCACCTCCGCTACCTCTCATTCAGGAGGCGGTTTGTTTGGTACGTCCATAGATTTCGTTCCTTTTGGAGTATTTGAAAGAACATATACAGCATTGTCTTGCTTGCAGTATTCACTGCCTGAAACTAACACCGGAATAGCTGGTCGAATGCAAGTTGCAGCGATAGGTGCATTCACTGCTTTCAGGAAGCGACAAGGCGAACTAACTAAGCAGTTGTGTTTCTATGTGAACACGTCAACGTCGCACTAACAGGAACTCTGGAAATGGTCCGATAATTAGTCAGGTATGACCATATTATAATATGAATATACACACTCTATGGTTGGTGGAGAGATTCAGGTGGTTAAATATTCGCAAAGTGCTAATCATCTGCACTTACAGCAATTCACATATGCGCAAGCAGTATTACGGGGGGCAGGAGTTTGTAATTGAGAGTTTTCGCAATAGAATTATACTAACTATAGATTACCAGTTATCTGTAGATGGTAGGGCTATACGTCTATTTACAGAGGCCGTGATGCATACGTGATATTAAGACATTATATAACCTTGTAGTGTATTTGTAAGAAGCACTCTATGCGCAATTGAGGTTAAAGGGCCAGGTGGCCGGGATTTGGTCGCAAATGCGGTCGCTGGTGCTGAGACCACCGGCCCTGCAGTAGGTAGGAACCTGGGTCTGGGCGTACAAACCGACGCTGTGCTGGAGTCAGATTTTATTCATATGTGCGATGGGAGAATTTGAACAACTTACGCAGGTCCGGTCTCGTGGTAAACAGCGAGGTTGTACTGGGGGTTGTTCATGTCGAAGCCTGATTGCACGGGCTGGAGACCAAATCTGTACTTGCTGTCACCGCAAGTATAGACAGGACTGGGAATTTCCTGAATGGCTCCGCTGGGGCTTGTGCATTCGAGGTCGGTGGCGTTGTTGCCGCTGAGCTTGAAGCTAACAGACTCGACCTGGTTAAAGTTCCAGCGCAGGGAGTAATCGGTGATGGTAACCATCTCGCCGCACTGGGAGGTGGCAGGGAGCGCAACGGCGGCGCCAGCGAAGAGAGCGGCAGCGGTGAAAAATTTCATGGTGACGATTTGATATCAAGGTGTTGGTGTTAGACGTTGGTGAGTTACTGAAGAGCGTGGCGTGAGTATCGACTTGAGAAGTATCCGAAAGCTGTATTTATGTATATTACACCATGTCTTCAAGTGCCCAAAATAGCAACATCGCTCCATGTCACCGGACATTGTAACCTTCCAGGGGGGATACAAGGTATGACGGCATCCTAGCAATGTTGCCTCCCCAAGCGGATACACCCCAGGCAAGTGGGAAAAGCTCCGAACCTAACGGCGGGAAAGGCTCCGAACCTAACGGTGGGAAAAGCTCCGAACCTGACAACGGGCTTGTAACTGCAAACGCATGTGCACCTGTACACCTGTGATGTACCTCACCCAATCCCAGATCAGGAGTGTTGACTTGGTGGGCTATTATTGCACTTTTCGACGATATGGTAGTTGTTATTGTACATCCGATTGGTTATGATTCCGCAATTCCGTTTTGCGGATCCACTTGACAAGTGAAACTTATGACAATTTCATACGAATACGAGAATGGGCCTATGCGCTAATACTAAGCACTTTTGCCCCAACGCGTCCACAACGTCTTTGACTGAGCCTTAAAAAGGCATGATTTTCTCATAGCAGCTATCATCCACAAATATGAGGCTATCGAGCTATAGTCGTGTTACTGTAGTATACACAGACCCTGTATGGGCTGCAAGCCACATCCGCCTGTACGAAGCCACTACTTGGCTTACGTCATGCCAATGGTCCTTGCGGATAGTCATGTGACATTGCTAATAGAGTGTACTGGCATGTCTGAGCACTAGACCTACCACGTCATTCTCTACACTTAAAATAGCAGTCGCTGACGTAGGGGCAGATGGGCTTTTGGGCAGAGTCGATAGGTCACATATTTATTGAGTGGCGATTCAACAGCGCAGACCCAGGTGACTAGTTAATTTGCGCACGGCACCACCAGTCAGGGTCTCGGGAAATTTGACCTCCTGTCCGCATTGATCCCGAGCCGCTAAAGGAGCCCAGCGTCTTCACCGCTCCATTCTAAGCAGCACCTCGTGTCCACAATAAACATCAGAACTTTGTCTGGTCTTCTTCCTGGTCGTGTGCGCCATTTGCTTCGGAGAAGCTATTCAGGGGCTCTGTTTTAAGGTCACGATAGCGATTGCCAAAGAGTAGCTGCTAGCCTTTGATAATGTAGTTTACTGCGTTAGCGTTGCGCCGACGTAATCCTAAATTCTTGCATCTATACGTTGAACGAGATTTCTGGCATGTAGTACCAGGAGTGCGCAAGCGAGTAGTTTCATTTAAGAAATTTACAGTGACCATCACAACCCCTTAGGCTATCGCTAGCGACTCTGGTGATACTTGGAAAACGCCAAAAGTATTGAATATAAGGTAGTTATTGGAGGGAACTAAACCTTATCTGGTAGAGAGCTCCACTCGTTGCTTTGATCAAATCGGATATAATCGCGCGATCCGCAAGTCGCTCTGCGCTGTGTCGGATGTTGACTGGTCCTTTCTCATTTCTAGGTGGCCCCAAGAAAGAATGGATGGTTAGTCGGCATTTCCGCTACCCAACGTCTTTTTTTTCGTACTGGGTGACTGCATATTGCTGACTGTTTACTTAGAGCATCCGAATAAGTTTAGCGATTGATGATATTGAGGGATTCCAAATCACTCAGCCTGATTCGACATTTCTTCCGTAATAGCACCCACCGTTTGCTGCAGCCGTTCTTCGCGGTAGAACTTTGACTATTGGCCAGCCTTCCCGGCGCCCCCATGTCTATTAGTTGGTTGTGTTCAGCTGGTCATTACTGATTAACGTTTTTCTTTCCCATCATATCTATCACTTGATGTACGGGTGCTCCAACTTGCATAGAATCGGAGCGACAGAGTGTTGATGTAATCTAGACTCAGCCTACCCCGCACTATCAACACTACTACACGTATGCTATATATGTTTGAGATTGAGTTGGTTAATCTGACCGGTAGTGTCGTTCTTATCGATTGTGATTGTGGCTAGATATTCTAAAGTTTTGGCGTGGTACTCTTGTTATCGTGCAAAAAGGTCAACATTCAGCACGTGCAGCTGCTTGATGTAGATATACCGCGACATTTGTATCTAAAGCTAAACAACCAAGTTGTGCTCAAGAATGGACATCTTCAAAAGTGTACTCGGCATAGCTTTGAATGCTTCAAGTGCTTTTCGAAAGTACACCTCCGCATCAGTGTAGCGATGAAGGCCCTGAAGCGCGTTCGCTACGTCTCTGAGGGCGAATACTTCTGCATGTGTGGCCGTGTTCGGACTCCTCCACCGAAAGACTGATAGAAATACCCAAGCTCTTTCAACGAATTTCCGCATGTTTGTTGGGGCTGGTTGGTTACAGAACTTGGACTTTGTCGTGATCCAGAAAAGAGTGGATGTTAAGAAGGTCCCATTCATCCCCATCTAGATACTCATAGTTCACATAAGACCGTTTTGAGTCAGTGCTAATATGGCAATAGTGCCCCAGTTATCGAGTTGCCAGAGGTAGAAGCTTCGATCACCTGTAATAAGTTGTCGAATGATAATTTCGGGTCACAAATGAACAAACTCATCGATGGCAATGTTTGCTAGGTGCGTGATTGCTAGTGGAAAGCGATCAATCACACTGGCAAACTTACTGGCGGCTTTCATCTTTCTCTTTCGATGAGCATCTTCGATAACCCGACTGCCTTGGGTTGTAAGTATCATCAGAAGTTCCGCGGCATCTTCAGCAGAAAGACGGGATAAACTTTGCCCAGGGAACTTGCCAAGTAAGCTCTTGTCTCTTGAAATAATTAGGAAATCATGTCTTACAACTTCTCACGTAAATTCAAGTTATCTAACAATAACATTGATTCATTTGATGAACAGCAACTTCTTAGCTTGCGGATATTTTTCCTATCGATCCATCTATAATCAACTTACCAGATACAGTGGCTATTGATAGATGTGATCGCTTCGCACAGGGCCAAGTAATGGAGAGAGATGATGTGAGTCGTACGGGCAAATCAGGGATGATCCTCCCAGGGGTTATCCAAGGGTGGGAGACTGTCTTCTGCCGGTAAGGCGCCTCCTGCCTGCAGCTGGGCAGCGATCTCATCAACTTTCCTCCAAACCCGCAACAGATTTCCTCCAACAATATCTCGGGCCACTTTATCACTGATCCCCTGGCGTAGCATTTCTGCAACTAATGAAGGGTATCTAGAGACATCTTCCAGTCCGTCAATGACAGAGGCAACACCGTCGAAATCGCTCCCGATACCTATATGCTCGTATCCTATCAAATCACCAATATAGCGCATATGGCGAACAACTTGCGTTATAGTGACATTCGCATCGACTCTTTGAGGCAAGCGACCTTCGATTGGACGCCCATCGGGCCACTCACAGCTGACAAAGTCAGGTGAAAAGGTAACCATCACAATACCGTCTCGTTTCTTTGAGAGCTGCAGGACATCATCTGGGACATTTCTAGGATGGGGACAAAGAGAAAAGGCATTGCTGTGACTAAAGACCGGCGGGGCCAGGGTACCCTGCCATACCTTGGAATCATTGTTGTCTCTGTTGCCCGCACCCAGCACAGCACGCATCGTATCAGCTGATGTATGGCTCAAATCGACAATGACACCGAGTCTGTTCATCTCACGGACGATATCTTGGCCTGCTTTGCTGACACCTCCCCATTTTGGGCTCGATGGTCCAAGTGTCCCATTTGACGTCAACACCAAAGCAGAGTCCGCGTAGGAGTTGTGACAGTTGTGTGTGAGTGTTATGAGTCGCACTCCACTAGCATGGTAGCTCCGTAACTTGGCATATGAGTTGCCAATCAGATGAAGACCTTCAACCGCCAGCGGCGAAATGATTCGGCCAGATTTGAAGATTGCAAGCGCATCTGAGCTATTGCTCGGTCTGGCAAATACGTCAGAATATTTCGCGTGAATCCGATGAATCACATCATTGGCAGCTTCGGTGGTAGCGAGGGCTGCAAATTTAGTTTAGTCATGATGCAAATTAGCCCAAAAGCAAAAGCTGACCTTTGGCGTAGTATTCCAATGAGTAACCATGAGTCGGACAATCCGCAAACGTGGACCAGAACGCCCCACCAGAACGTCCCTTGAGCATCCTGTACAAATCTACCTCTCCGCCAAGTGTTCCTTTCTCAAAAGGTTGGGTGAAGTTATCAAGGTACAAGCGATTGTTATGAGCCCAACGGATGAAATATGCGAGGTCGTTATGACCATCTGCTTGAAGTCATTACTAGAATTGAATGAATTATGGGTTAAAACTTCCCTATTAGCGGTGTGCTTGCCAGGACATCGTTAGCACGTTCTTCGATGGTCCTCTCTATATGCTTTCGAGATTGGTTTGAGTTTATGAATTTGACAGAGTCTGTAGCCCACAGTATCCAGACAAAAAATGGCAAAGCCAAGGTAAATGCAATATTGTAAACAGTTAGGATGGGCGACTTCGCTATGCCCACAGTGGGGTTTCGTGTGGGGGAGACCATGATGCAGAGGTATGTGATGGGAAGCTAGCTAGGGTGAGGGGGTTCGGTCATTAAAATAGCGTCAGAAGACACTTGGCAGTCCTGGGACCAATCAAAGTTTGGTGCACCAAATGGTTGATAAAAGCTCGGTCCACACTTTGTAATCCAAGGTAGTAACTAGTTAAACCGTTCTATTGCCTAACCGACTAACCCACCAACCTGTCCACCCCATCCTATGAATCCGTAAATACTAGATTCCGAACTTCAATACTTTCGCGCGGCCGTGCATCTGGTCTTGCTTTGGAGAGTTTGAATGAGGTATGTGGACACCCTGAGTTAAAATCAGTGTGTTTGCTTGAGCAACTCGAAAGGCACTTACACCGTGCTTTGACATCCTCCCGCGAATCATGCATCTTCAGTAGAAGAACCTCGGTATTTTTCTGCTCGCTAAGATAGTACCATTTGTATTTTTTCCGGAACATTGGGTGCCAACTTTCGCCCACAAAGCTACTGCGCACACTATCAACTGCTACCATGTCAGCTGCATTGCATGTTGTGCCGTCACAAAAAGCGATTGGATAATCCTCCACTGTGAATAAGGGCCGCCAAACGCTAAAATGATTTAGTATCTTTTCGGTGTAATCAATCCGATCTTGGACTAACTTGATGATACGGAACCTTCGGTTTTCAAGGAGAGTTTTGGCTTTCTCGTCTCCCAGATGAAATAAAGCCCTCCGTCTTGCGCTTGCTGTGCTCTGATCTTAACTCTCGTCAGAAAAGGTGATGGGATCACTGGGTACGGAACACTTTACCAACATGAACACTCTGAGCCGGCCGAAGATATAGCAAGGGATCTGCTATGTCTACAAATGCCTCGGGATCGTACGCCGTCCTGGCATTGTCACTTGATCGAATCTAGTGTGCCATCAGCTCTTGTCGTTAGCTAACATCCCGGGCTCCTCACCCTCCAGTCAAAAGTAATCACTTCAGTGTTGGGTCCAAAGTCATTTTTCAACAATTCATGAATCGAAGGAATGTAGCTTCTGTCGATATTGGATAAATCAAATGAGTCAGACTCGCCATACATGCGTACGGCAAATCCATGCTGGTCAAGGTCGAACATCTGCTCATTTCCGCGGATGTCCTGAACAGACTCCACACATCCTTCCTCGTTGGTGAAATTCGCAATAGGGAAGTCGTCGGGCGCTTTCGTCATCAATACGTACGGTTTCTCGAACGCGAATTTTGGATCCCATTTGATGTACTTGAAGCGTGCCTTTTCTTCGGTCTCGGCCAGCCCTTTCGTAATATGAGCCATAGTGATCAAATGTATTTAACGATAACCCTTTTGAGAATTCGCAAAATTGGATCCTACGACAGGTCAGATGTTAAACTCTTACGTGTCGAGTACATTGAAGGTTATCACAGAAAAATAGGTAGCACCGATTGACTGTTTTCAAGAGTAGATCAGACCTAGCATACCTATAATTGCGCTAGGAGAACCCAAGAGTGCTAGAAAATCTTCCCATTCTTACTCGAGATGGCGTGCTTATTATAAGCAACTTGCCGGGCGTGCATATACGCTAGCTAAGAGGCATTGTCAATTTCTCTACAACCGAGATAAGAGATGGACACGTGATGGTCTAGGGATCACATGGTAACTGGGACTTTGCGACTAAAGCCTCAGTGAGTTGGGACTTAGCACAGTATGCAAATGTGGAAGATCTAATTGCAACCACTACCGATGTGCCTTCCACGAATGATAACTATGCTAACCACAATATAATTGCTTTGTATGTTCTTGTGAGAGGTACTGTTAATGACTTCATTCAAATCTGTAAGAGACTAAGACAAGAATATGCTAGAAAGTTTCCCAGCAGTTGAACTTCTTAGCTATTATGGTAGATATTCATCCAGAGAGGCTTGGATTATAAGCTTCTTCCACGATCACACGACCCTTAACCATCTCGGGCTTCTTCTCTGCTGTCTCATGGCTGATTCTTCCGAGTACCTCCTTCCATGGTTGCTTCAGTTCGGGTTCTGGGGTAGCGGTTCGTGTGTCCTTTGGGACTGGCTTAATCTGTGGAGATACCATTCTTCTAACACATCATTAGCTATACACTCGTAAATAGGCGGAAAATTTTACCAAAGCAAGAAAGGTAATAAAGCGTTGTTTAATTTGAGCGTGTCCCACCTTAGTGCTAAAAAGAAATCGACAGCGCTGTGTGCAAGTTCTTAACTAGCAGGTCGAGCCCGGCAATTTTGGTATACTTGTTTAGTAATGTATGACCAGTAACGAAGCTAAAATCTTATGTAATAGCATAGATTGTAAAGCATTATGCTTTATAGTAGAAACCTATAGATATAGCTAAATATCTAATTCTGTATCTCTATAATATCCCAAATAAACATATTTAATAATGTAGATCAAATACCTACTCTATTATATCCACTAAAATTATCAACCATCTCTAATACCTAAGTAATCCAATTCTTAGTTATAAATATTATTAAAGAAAAAAAAATATAGATATATCATAATTAACTACTATATATAGATTTTTACAGCTCTAAGTGCTTTTAGTTCTTAATTCCTTCGATATATCTAAAAAAAAAATATTTTTAAATATTATAATTACTAAAAAAGAGAAAGAACAACTAAAAAATAGTTATATAGATTAAGTAAAGTGATTATTTTTAAGAATTGGCGAATATATCTAATTAGGTATGGGTATAGATTGCGCAATCTTCTGGGCTCGCTTATCTTCTGCCACCGGGTGCCTCTGTCAGTGAGATAAAGACTAGATATTTGATTGGATGACATGGATTCCCGTTTGCCTGTTCGTCCCGCCCCTTCACCGATCATTTGTATTGTCCACGCATTCCGGTGAGGGGATTCTCAGCTGACTAGAACTGGACGTTTTTCTAGCTAATGAAATAGGTTCGATTCGTCTTCCTGAAACCTTTATTGGCCCCGTTTCACCTAGAGCCACCCTAGAGATATGCATCCTGCAAGCCTTCACCGATTATCGCCTGCAATAAAATATTGCCTGCGGAGACACGATCGTTAATAGCTGTCCAAATGAAGCAGTTGCATGTTACGCTTGATATGAATCAGGCAGCTCTCTGTGCGGGGTCAGTCTATCTGTAATATCGTGTTCAGCGCCAAGTTCTCTGAGCAACGTGACCGGTTTTCATGCCTTTTGTATCACGGCTAGATACCTATACTAACCTCTGTTGGTTTCCAATATCTTTCGGGGCTATTGTGAATGTTGCATCTTCTCCATGACCATTTGCTCGTGTTTTGGTTGCTGTAGCGGTCGCGCGAAGAAATCAATTGGTTTAGCATTGTTGGGACGCACACCGGCAACTGCTGAACAGATTATCAGCCAACGTTTAGCACAATTAGGTCCGGAAAAGGACCGAGACTATAATACAGTCCAATGGCATCGAGCTATCAAACGACGCATCGGCAAGTTGAGCCCTAAGACAGTAGAGATGCTCCTCGATCTTTGCGACAATAGCGACTTGGAAAGCTCCCTCCTACAACTCAACAAAGAATACGCAAAACGTGGCATCGCTGCTAGCTTCAACCAATGGGAAGGTACCCTACAGGCAATAAGTTCTTTTTCGACAGCTCTTTCGAGCATTGCCCAAGCAGGGGATCAGCTTGGCAATATACTCTGGGGGAGCGCTCTTCTTCTTATCACAGTCAGTCTTCATTGTTGTCTATTGCATATTGAACGTTGTTGATCTTGTATCAGGCCACACTTCGTCATCAAGATGTCCTGTCAAGTATATCACAGATGTTGAATCAGCTCACGAAGGCAATGCCAAGATTCGAAAGCTACTTAGACATATATCATACACCTGAGCTTCGTAGAGCACTGCGATCTATTTACGACGATTTCATCGAATTTTGTCTCTCGACCGCTGAGTTCTTGAATAGGCATCCAATTGGTCAGTATCCAGAATCCATGAAGCATCACATCATAGTTGACCTTATCCAAGAGAATTTTATCCGGCTCTACTGGAGTTCTGCTGATAAAGATTTTGAGAAAATCAAAAATCAGTTACAAGTGCACAAAGAAGACTTTGAATCAGAAGCACAGCTAGCCAATGTCAAGGCTGAGCACAAGTGGCGTGAAGAGATGAAGAGCAGGCTTTCTAGTACTCTCATCTCTCAAAGCAGCACTACTGCACAGTATGTAGAAACCATTCCATTCCCTCGTAATGGATTATTTACTGGGAGAAATGAAGTTTTCGAGGAGATCAGCAAAGCTCTTCAACTGTACAATTCTGAGCGTCAAGATGAAATGCGTTCTGTTGTACTGCATGGCATCGGGGGCGTAGGAAAGACACAAACCGCACTAGAGTATGCATACCGCTACAAGACGTATTACTCACATGTATTCTGGATCAAAGCTGAGACAGAAGTGGAAATGCGACAATCACTGGTTTTGATTGTCAAGCGGTTACATATGGACCAGGATGGGGTCTCCGATCACAAAGCTACAGAACTGGCGATTAGGTGGCTGAATACTACTTGTAAGTCTTTATGAGACTACTTTAAAACGCTTCCACTGACGCAGAGTCCAGCTGATCGTTGGCTTCTAATCTTCGACAACGTCCAGAAGAGGTCATCTATTCTTCCTTATTGGCCCCACAGCTCTAGTGGTAACATCATAGTCACATCCCAAAAGCCTTTCCATGAAGGCCTTGCTACACTGCAGATCAGAGTCAATCCCTTCTCACCCGAAGAAGGAAGCTCTTTGATTTTGAGTTACATGCGTCTTGAAGACTCATCAAAGGACGAAGCGCAAGAACTCTCAAATGAGCTCAGTGGTTCGCCTCTTGCTATAGCACACTATGTGGGATATGCGACTGCTTCGAATATCGGGTTGACGGATCTTTTAACGACTTTCCAAAGAAGGGGAATGACAGCAGAGGTCTGGTCTAATGCCTCTAACGCCTCTTTATTGCAGTATGAACGGACCCTAAGTACTGTGTGGGACACTGCTTTAGAGAATCTGAATCCTGACTCTAGAGAACTCCTCCACATTTTGGCATTCCTCAATCCAGATCGTATACCCGAAGAACTTCTTCGCAAGTCTTTTGGCGTGTTCACGAAACGAAATGACTTGACTGAGGGTCTCAGGTGATTACTCCAATTCATATTCGATGGGAGTCTTGGCTAACAAGTAGAAGCTTGAATGTACAAATTAATGGGCTAATTAGGCGAAACCTTGTCGAAAGAAACATCGCCACTTCGGGTGTCACGAGCCTGCGACTTCACCGAGCCCTTCAACTGGCGCTTTTGCTGAAACTGGACAAGGATTCTGAAGAGCGCCAAAGGACTTTCATCAAAGCGCTTCGAATTGTCAAAAACTCCTTTCCACATCGAGATATGACAAGTCGCTCCCCAGAGTACTATCCTATCTGGAAAGAAAACATCCCGCAAGTCATCAGTCTGCAGACTGCATATGAGCGCTCAGATCCCCCAATTGCTCACGATATGCAGTTTGCAGAGTTATTAGCTGATGCAGGTAGCTTCTTATGGGAACACCAAATCAACAGAGTCGCAAGATCTGTCCTAGAACTTGGTGAAAAGATAGCTCTTAAGATACTCAAAGAGAATGAGCCCAGTCCAACCCTCGCTAGCATCGAAAACTACCTAGGATTGCTTGATGCACACGAAACCGTTGCCGATCGACAAAAAGCAATAGAGCGCTTGAAGCTGGTTGTGAGGTTGCGAGAGAATTTCCTACATTCCCTTCCAGAAGGCACCGCTACTACCGAGCAGAGGGTTGATGTTGGGCGGGCGTGGAATGATTTGGCATACTTCTATGCTGATTTCGAAGATTTTGACGAAGCTGATCATTGGATGGCTAAATCTCTGAACCTTTACAAAGGTATCGGTGACGAAACCACGCTACGCTTTCGATTTTCGCTGCAGTACATTGATATCACGGTCGTAAGATTCGGTCAAGGACGGCTTGATGAAGCACTAGAACTGGCCAGCCGGGCTTGCTCTCTCTGTACTAGTGAGCTGGGCGCGAAGCATACAGAGACTGTCCGCTTTCAATCACAGTGGGGTTATGTTCTACTCGGTGCCGGAAAACTCGATGAAGCACTTGAAAAATTCTTGGATGTTCTGGCTGTGCGGTCAGAATTACTGGAGCTCGACAATCCTGATGTTCTGACCACAAATTACTGGATTGGAACGATCCATTACTATCGCGACCAGTTCGATGAAGCTTTGTCAGTTGATTATATATATCGCTCCTGGATTATGATGCTAATTACACTAGAAAATATCTCAGTATCGTAGTGAAGCACGGTACTAAAACCGGAATGGGAAAGGCTGACCTGGCGAGAGCCCAGTACAGGCTAGCACTCGTTCTGTATGCGCAGCAACGACGTAAAGACGCTGTTTCATATGAAGAAGATGCTATTGCTTCGGTACTCCCCGAAGATCGTCCGAATACGACTGAACATGATAGCTGGATGACTTTACTTGATAAGAGGGTCTATATACAGAATGGTAGATCCACAGGACCTTTTAGAGGAGTTAGAGCTGGTAAGGTATAATAACAAAGTATTCTTTTGGAGGCTGAGAGCGCCAATATGAGTCGATCAAGTGGCTAACACATGCGCACACCTACCGCTTACTATATGAGGCTGCATCAGAACTTATCGATGTCATACTTCCTGATCTGAAGCAATTTAACGCTGTAAGAGGAAGGATCTGGAGGCTTTAGAATATCAGGGATCGCTAGACTGTGGCATACACTAGAAGATACGATAATATGGGCTTAAGGATTCTAATAAGATCTCCAGTGACTATCTTTAGGTCGGTGTTTGAGGTAGAACATATTGAGAATATGAACAGAGCCAAAAAGAAAAAAGGTTATTGAGGGACGTACTATCAAATAGGCTGCTACAATGTATGCTATGCGGAAGATGTCCATGTTTCACATATCTTATTCAAACCAATTTCAACTTACAATCAACAAAGGGTCGCCACGTCTCTGCTGTGGCGCTTTTATGGCTACGTGTTTTCGTTAATATCTCTTGGTCATTTGCATCATTACCGCCTGCCATCGCCTTATTTAGCTGCTGGATTTTGCCATCTGCACAAGAGCAACCGAGCCAGCATTGAGGGATCAGAAATCATATGAGCCACCAGCTCGACCACTTACCTTGTAGTATGAACAGAGTTTTTGCACTCACATGTGAAAAAATCTGCGTATCATGTGGTCGGTCCTTAGAGCGCGGAGGATCTGATCATGCTTGAAAAGTTCGTCTGTCCCTCCGGAGCCCAAGCTTGCCTTCGTGAAAATGCACGCTACACCACAATTAGATCGAGACTGGACACACCTGGATGACAGAGACATCTTCATCACAAATATTCGTTACATTCTCCGGAAACTAGACAATCCATTTCCTCCACCAAGACAGATTCTGTTCCGTCGAGTTCAATATCTGCGCCTTATCGTGATCAACATCAGTGATCTCCGAGAGATCAACGCCTTGCAGAGCGATGATTCCAGACCTCGCGTAGCAGAACCCAGCAACCCACAGGAAGACAAAGATGGCAATATCAATGTAGTATGTGAGGAACGTGCCCACGCTCCATCGACCTGGAAAAAAGACACTGTAGCCTGAGAATAAGATGACGAGGACGAGCGCGCCTCCGGTGACCCAAGCGAGATATGGCTGCATGGGGCTCTTGTACGCAAGACCTGAACACATCAGCATCATTTCAGTAAAGGGAAAGACGGTCCACCTACGGTCTCGGCTGATACCTTGAGCCTTCAAGGCGTAGTAGAACCTCAGGTAAGTACCTTCGATGACAAGCCACCCAATAAGTCCAGCAATCGTTGTGATGTTAACGAACCATCCGAACACTACCGAAGAGTTGCTTCCTAGACTGAGATACACAAGAGGCATAAAGATGAGCGAAGCTCCAACCGCCAAGTATGGTGTTCCGAACCTGTTGGTGCGAAGCAAAACCTTAGGAGCTTGTCCGTCCTCTGCTAGCCCATATAGGGTACGTGATGCAAGGAAAACGCACGCAGAACCACAACTGAAGGCTGAAGTGCATACTATGGCGTTTATGATCGAGGGAAGGACGTTGATACCGGCGCGCTGGAATGCAATGACGAAAGGACTCTGCTGGGCGTCACCAGTAGAGATGCCGAGATTCGGGTCGTTGAATGGTACGAGCCTACCAACGATGAGGATGCTAATAACATAGAACATGAGCACTCGCCAGAAAGTCATGCGTATTGCGTTTGGGATGATGACTCTTGGGTTCTTTGTCTCAGCGCCAGCTATGGCGACCACCTGGATGTTGGCGTAGCTGTAGGCCGCTGAAATCAAGGAGCTCCAGAACCCAAGGAACTTGCCAGTATTACCAGGGACAATGTATTCGTTGAAAGGTCCGGGATTCTTCCAGTATCGAAAGCCGATTCGGTCTCCACTAGGAGACCCTCCCAGATCTACTACCAGACCGGCGATGATGAGACCAATGATGAGCAAGATTTTGAGAGCTGCGAAAAAGACCTCGCTCTGGATTTTATGAGACAGCAAGCCAAGAACAGTGCACGTCAGGACTCACCTCGCCATAGACCTTCACACCACAGAAATTGATAACCACGATGATAACGATGAAAACCGAGTACCAGATGGCAGAGTTGATACTGTTGTCCCAGAAGTTGATCAAAGTCGCAGCGGCGGCCAGCTCAGCCGGCGCAGTAATTGCCATGGTGTACCAGAAATTCCATCCGGTGGCAATGCCGAGTGCTGGCTGCACGAACCTGGTGGCATGGCGAACGAAGCCTCCGGTGACAGGCATGAAAGCCGACATCTCCCCTGCAGAGAGGGCAACACCGCAAGCGATCAAACCCATGCACAGGTATCCTAAGAGAGCGCCCACTGGTCCTGCGGTAGCGATTGCCTGACCGGATGCCAGGAACAATCCGGTACCCTACGATTTGTGTGCGTGAGTATAGGGGCAGGTAAGATGGATTTGGAGAAGAGTTGACTCACGATCATGCCAGCTATCGCGATCATGTTGATATGGCGACGCCCAAGGTCCCGTTTGACTTCATAGGTCGTGCCCATGGCTCCTTCCTCAGTATCTGAACTTGACGCAGAGGTTTGGGCGAGTTGTGTAGCATCCTTCTTTGGAGAATCCATGGTGTTAATCACAGCATGGAAGCGTGCGATGGCAATTGTGCGTAGTAGACTCAGCGCGCAACAGCAAGTATGATCAGGTCTCCGCACTTAGTCGTATGTTCTTGATGTGAAGAGGACCGGCCTTTAGCTCGAGCAACAATGTTAGCAGAAGCACAATGCTTATCTCGCTTGTCAGCTCGGCATTCTATGCTTGATTCCATGCCTCCTGGCCACTGATAGCGGGGTTTTACACTTTGATAGGGGGAGGGCGCCCGAAAGCGGCGATAAGCTAGGGTTCTTGAGATGCCGGTGGTACCTGCCCTGCTAGAATGCCGGTGGCCCCACCTCACTCCAAGCGGGACAATAGAAGTCAAGAGATCACGAGATGAGCATAGTATTCATTGCAAAACATCACCAGCTTCCCAAAGCAAACGAAGATGTCATCGGTCAAGGACGACTCGTTCCAATTGTACGACTTGCGGGTCGAGATGGTTTGTCCAGCAGGGGAGCGCATTCTGTGCGGAGCCAAAGATGGAGACTACTTTACGGTTCAAGGCGAGATGCTACATCTTCCTGATGGCCAAGGCATAAGCTTTTACAGCTTAGGTGAGTTGTATGCACAGTTGCTGCATACTTCCAGGGCTGACGAGCTTGTAATTTAGCGGCAGTACTGCCTCTGCTAGCAGCCAAGCAGCGACCAACCCACCCACATGACTGGATGTCTACAGATGCATTGATTGCATGTCCGGATCCGAATTGCAAATCCCAGCTTAAGATCATGCGGACCGGATTGCGGACTTTCAGTCATGCGGATACCACGGTAGTTGGTCTGGAAGGAAACTCTTGAGTTTTGAAATACCGAGGAGGATTTCGAATGGATATACTCATGGTATAACAATTTCCCTTGCTGTTTTCAGCATATCATATTATGCGGGGGAAGTCTCAGGATTGGCGGGGTTGGAGGCATGCCCGTAAGCGCTTCAAGCGCGCCCTGGGGGTGTGGTCGTAGGCAGTCGTCACACTTAACACAATCATGGTGTCAATATATCCAACTTTTGAAGCGTCATAACGTCACTGAAGGTTTCAAGGAGCCTCTTAGATGATTCCAATCATCGTCATCAGTATGATGATCCTCCGAATCATGATCTCAATCCTTATGCCAAGAGTCGGTTGTGGCTGCTACAACAACCACGCTGCCCTCGAAAGCACAATAATGTCTGCATCTTACTGCAGATCCAAGACATCTAGTTGGGATGTTTGTAGTATCTCGGTAGTCTAAGTCGCAGTAATTAGGGCGGCGATGGGGACAAGGACCGACGCTGGGGTAACGGCAGAGTAAGGCGGCGTGTATGTTTGGAGGTGACGTCAGCCGTAGCAGGAGAGGTGGGAGCTCGTGAGCGTACGCCAATCGCGCATATTCCGAGACATAAATCGAAGCGTCCGCGAAGGAAATGATTCCGTCGACATGAGCATCGGAAAGTGGTCGCGTGGTGGGGTGCAGGCTGGCACGAGAATAGGGAACGACCGCACGGGCGGGTCTAACACGGGCTGCGAAGACGTTGCTCCCATGGTCAACACCAAAACACATTGCTCTCATATTTTTGCCAGCTACTCTAGGAACTTCAAAGAAGCAATCTTCCACACAGACTAGTCAATAGCTCTTGTTGACTAGCCAATTACCGATATTCACTACCGCAATCCCCCATGACATTGAACACCTCTTCCCTTCTGCTTTTTTCGAGGATTTCTTCGATGCGCTTCTGATCTTCTTCATCAAGTTTCCATCCATACGTCTTCAAATTCTCTTCTCTATGCTCACTGATACCCATCCGCGCGCCAATGATGACCGCACCTACGTACGGAAAGTCAAGAACCCATCTCGTAGCGATGTTCGAGATAGAGACATTATTCTTGGTCGCTATAGCTTTCAAAGTCTGCAGCAAGCTCTGGAACAGATCCCAATCACCCCATGTCTGGATCATCTCGAAGTATTTTCTTTGCGAGGGCGTCGTATCTGGACCAAACAGCTGTGGCTCAGGTTTGCCCAACCACTTCTCAGCAAGGAAGCCTCCACAAAGAGTGCCATATGTGAGGAGTTTCACATTGTGCCGCGCACAGACCTCGCCCATCCTGAACCGTGGTCGTGCATCGATGAGAGAAAACTGAACTTGATTGGTGACAACATCGATACCGCTGTCTATTACTTCTTGAAGTCGCGCTGTGTCGAAGTTGCATAGTCCCAGATGTCGAACTCGTTCGTCCTGCTGTAAAAGTCGCAGTGCTTCGATATACTGGTGGTCATTGTAGTCTTGCCAGTGGAATTGCAAAAGATCGACCTTGTCGGCACTCATACGCTGACAACGCTCAGTGACATTTGCGCGGATCACCGCAGGTGTCACGGTGATCTTATGGAACACGCAGTACTTTGTGGCACCGAAGACGGCATCAGACTCGGACAGTGAGGATCTCAGCCGACCAAAGACGACTTCAGCATCGCCGTAATGGTCGGCCATGTCGAACGCAGTGAAGCCGCCTTCGATGTATTCGACGAATTGCTTGAACATTTGTGTCTGAGATGCAGTACCCCATGATGGACTTGACAACTGCCAGAGACCTGCAAACAATTTAGGAAGCTCAATGCCCTTTATTCTAAAAGTCTCCAAGGATCTGGATGCCTTTCGTTCATGAACTCGATCTTCATGAGAACCATTTTGATGAGTCAGTGTCGGTATACCACTTTCGCGGCCAAGCATCGTTGCAATTACTGCTGTGCTTCGATCAAAAGGAAAGTCCTCTGCAGAAGCAAGCCATTTTTGACGACATCGAAGTAATGAATCGAAGAGCGAGTTCATCACAAGCTTCTCGTCGTCTTTAAGGTCCCTACTGCCACCATCGGATAATAGGCGTTTTTGGATCGCAGTTAATGCCTGCACGATATCGCCGTCTACGGAAGCTAGACATCGGTCAAGCTCAGCTGACCGATTCACGTCGTGTCCATCATTCAGGCTGGAGGATTCGTCTACAATATAGTTAAGTATTGCAAAGCTGTCGAGTACCAGTCCACAGCCTATGGCGGAGCGTAGGCGCTGCTGGGCGCATGTGAAGTTTGATGTTGACGTAACCCCTCCGGCCGTCGATTCGAACAGCTGACCAACGGGCTGATTGGCGATTTTTCTGAGATAAATTTGCGTCTGCTCCTCAAGAATACTTGTAACTGATGGCTCCGTTGTCAAAATGACTCTGATTACGCTTCGAAGTGCGTCCGCCGGAAGGTTTGCTATGATGGTGTCGGTCATCATGTTGACATGCGCCGTCTTGGCTTTCGAGCGTGGTATGATGGCCATGTTTTTAGATGCGTAGTATTCAGATTCGTGTAGGTTTGATGACGACTTGCTTGACTGCTTTACCCCTCCTCAGAGCAATGAGGACTATTGAGGGACGAGCGCACATGCCAGCCACCGGCGTCTCAATCTACAGAAGAACACCGGCGATACGCGCGAATGATAGTAAAGTGGGCCGAGATCGCAGCAACTTTACCAAAGAAAGCTGGCGGATTCTCTTGGAGGTTGTCCTGAATCGCGTCGGTAAGAGTGGTGCGGGGTAAACGTTGCCGAGAGGTTCGTATCACTGTAAGAGCTTCATGCCAGGGTGGCTGCCGACTGTCAGGACACGCGTTCGCGTAATGCGGCACATAGCATTCATGACTAGAGGAGAACCACTAAGTGGAGAATGTGATAAATGCTTGGTTGCTGCATGCGGAAAGCAATCTGCAAGTGTCAACTGTGCGAAAGGACAGGCGCCAAAGTGGTTAGTGTGGAAAGATAACACAGATAAGACACCTTACCCATTGGACAACATACTACTAAGATGCTACTACAGTGTCTATCCCAGCCTAGACTGACCTCGAGATACGATATCCATATTCAGGATGACGGAGGCTGATGAGGCGCCCGGTCCCCAATCTTCGAGAGCAGTGTGAGCCAGCCCCAGATCGACTCTGCAGTTGCGCGTTCACTAATCTGTTTGCTTCGAGACCACATGCCTGTCTACAATGTCGCAAAGTCAAGATGAAGTGCCACAAGGTGGCGCAAGACACGCGGTGCGTTAGGTGTACGCGCAAGTCATTGCAATGCGACTTCCTTGAGCATCGGCGGGGTCGAAAGCACGGCTTCAAGTTAGTCAATCCTGCTTTTCTCCAGATTGCAAGACAACTGATCTGTGTTGTAGATTACAAAAACCAAGCTCGAGAGGTCAAGAGAACGTTGTGACGACTTCGGGGCACGATGAAGCTGTTGCGAGGCCTCCAGTAACATCATCCAGGTGGTCTTTGCCTCAATATGCCACCCATGGCGTTATCGAAGTAGGTGATGTGGATGCATCGATAGATACGCACGCCGCTCAAAGGTTGACTTCCAGATTGGGTTCTCGTCCCCAATCAACGCATCGTTCAGGTCATGATTTCTGGATGGAGAACAGAGGTTTTCGACTTTCTGATATCCTCAACCGGCAGATTACAAGAGGAGACTTCTCTTTACAGAACGTGCTAAGTACTGAACACGGAAATGCACCAGAAGAATGCACCCAGGACATATCGGATAATGATCCAGTTAACAAAGGCTTGGTCAACCTCCATTTCGCTACCGAGCTATTCGGTGGATTCATGAAGCACCTGAATCCTTTCATCAGCCAATTGGATCCTTCCCTACATACCTTTCAGTATGTCCGGGAGGTGTCTTCTTTCCTCTTCACAGCCGTTCTGGCGGCAGCCGCAAAACTATCGCACCCTGCATTGCAGAAACCTCTACTTTCCCACGCAGAAGAGCTTTTCTTGGAGAGCTTTCGCTGTGGTGTAAAGTCACCAGAGACGGTACAGGCGATACTAATCCTGACATATTGGAAAGAGCCCCGCGACAACCGTGTATGGCTGTCTGTAGGTCATGCTATCAGGATGGCCATCGAGCTTGGTTGGCATAATCTTGGGAGTGATGGAATGAGACCCCCAGAAAACGCATCTGACCATCAGATGATGCATTTCAGAAACATCGAGAGAACCTGGTTGGTCTTGTTTGTATATGACCGAAGGTAGGGAATGGAGGATTATCGATCTTATGAAACGATACTGATCGACGCACAGCATCAGCTTGCAGACTGGCAAACCTTGGATGATTGAAAGAAGCAGCTATCTAGAGTCAGTAAGCAACTGGTATCTACACCCTCTTGAAGTGGCCAACGACAGGCTACTTTGCTCATTCGTATCCCTACGCCTCATCACTTCTACCCACTTCGAGATAATGACGACTCAATGTGCTCAACATCAACGCCAGGAACCCTCGCAGTTCCGATCATTACTGCGTGTGCTTGATCGAAAGATCATCAACTGGCAAAGGAGATGGACAGAAACAGTATCCGAGCGGGGCGAGGATTGTCATGCCTTTTTGGTACCGTTCTACGGCAGCTACGCACGGCTGCTCTTATTCACTTCCTCACTGCGCGCATCGATCAGGCTGAAGGATATCGAAACTTCAGTTGATACGGAGGCGATTTGGAACAGCTACTCCAGCGCTGTCGACATGCTCAAGCTTGTATCCGATCCCTCTTCATCACAGTTCGTGTACTTCGCGCAAGACTCTGTACATGTCATGATCGCTTACGCGACAGTATTTCTCATCAAGGTATCTGACAGTTGTCAACGCTAGCAAACTGACACACTGACCCTGAGGCAGCTTTTACTCTCAGCGCCATCGTACATCCGAATCGAGATGGAAATGCCAGCTTTGGATGGTATACGTAACACAGCGGAAGTATTCGACAAACTTCAAGCGCCTGCAGGTACAAGCTGCGCCTTGCAAGCGGCATTCTTACACAATATTTTGATTCAACACGAAGCAATGACGGAGCAGCGCTTATCCTCGCGTTCGCACGTCCCCACCGCGCCCGCCGCATACACCGCAACTACCACGAACGTGGACGCTGCAGCCCACGAATCCGCGATTCCTCATGCGCAAACTACGCAAAGACCTGATGTCAATACAATGTACGATGATCGGGACACGTATCATCGTGCATCAGAGGATGCATCAACTTTCGATATGAATTTTGTGGACGACGAAGCCTGGACGTTCATGTTCGCTAACGCTGGCTTCAACATTGGCCAGGGCGCATTCATGCCATCGACCTGAATGCCAGCTTCGGCTATTCCTTAGTTTGAAAGCAAGACTAGTATCAGCCACAAGGCTTCTCACCTCCATCACTAACTGCGACACACACAACTACTCCTAACACGGTTCAACGTCTTAGTATGATCGGTTAAAGCGTATCTAAAAAACCATCTTCCCCTTCACCTTGATGTCGCTTGCTGAGAATCCGACAAGGAAGCCATACTCGCCATGTATAAACTCCCAATCTCCCTTCTGCTCCGACCAGATCCTCAAATCATCCTTGAGCACTTGCAGCGGCACCTCTGTACTTTGGCCTGCCTCGAGGTGGACTTTGGCAAATCCCTTGAGCAACTTGGGGGGCTCCTTGGCTGCCTCCGGATACGAAACGTAAAGTTGAACGACTTCTGATGCAGCGACTGTTCCCGTGTTTGTCAACGTTGTGAAGCAAACGACATGCTCCGAGCTAGATGTGACCGTAGAGTTTGCTATGTGCATTGCGAGACCTTCTAACTCGAACGTCGAGTATGTGAGTCCATGGCCAAATGAGAATAGCGGATTGATTTTGTGCTCGTCGTACCACCTGTATCCAACATTCAAACCTTCTTCATAGGGTACATTCAGGTCTGACGTGATTTTTATGGCGTCGTCCAGTGTCTTGGGAAACGTCACCGGCAATTTGCCGCTTGGACTGACATCACCGAAAAGCAATCTCTCAAGCGCCAAGCCGATTTGCTGGCCTCCGTACCAAGACTGCATAACGGCATCCACTTCGTCGATCCAGGGCATGAGAATGGCTGAATTGGTGTTGAGGATAATCACAGTCTTCTTTGAGCGTTTGGCGATTTGAGATATGACAGCGTCCTGATCGCCAGGGAGACGAAGGCCAATGTTGCTGTCAACGCCCTCGGAGTGTCTGTCAGACGCGAAGACGATGCTAATATCAGCTTTCTCCGCGAGCAACATCGTTTCTTGGTCCCTTGCTTCATTACCGACATCAACACCCAGTGTGACACCATACGCGCCGGTGGACAGTGAGTAGCCCATGGAATAGTTCAGAGACAAAGGTACTTCGTCTCCTGCTGTCAGATTCGCAATGCCTTGAATGGTGTTCCCAAAGTTCGCTTTGGACATGTTGGCGATGACTTGTCCATTGATGTAAAGTACGGCATCCCCTTGGCCGGTGAGTGAAAAATGGTACATTCCTGTAGTGTTGGCTTTGAAGATGCCTTCATAAAAACAAGAAAATACTTGCGGCCATGACACCCAAAGCTCTTTGGGAAATGAGGCTGAGGTGATGTTGGGCACGAAGTCGGTTTGGTTGATAGGCCCAGAAAGGTCGGTAGTGGTGTAGTATGTTACATTCAGACCGTCGTTGACAAACATGCTGGAAGGTACCGTCGGAAATTCACCGGTGCCAGGATAGGCCTCCGCATAAGTGACTGTCATGTTGCCTTCTTTGCTAGCTCGTTGTTTCAAGGTATCCAAAGGCGACTGAACCACCATCGTCGTGTCGATCACGAAGCCTCCGTGGTTCTCAGTGACCTGGCTTTGATTAGTTCCATCTACGCCATAGACAGCGACATGCATGTATTTCTGTGGCGAAAGAGGTAGCGTTTGATCATCATTCTTCAGGAGAACGGATCCGTCCTCGGCCATCTTTTGAGCCAGATCAAGATGGCCTTGTGTTCTTGCCACGGATTCTGCGTTTCCAGTAACTGGGTTATCGACCATTCCAAGCTTGAACATATATCGCCATGTTCTTGCAACCATATCGTCGATGCGCGAGGCTGGTATGGTTCCATTATTGACAGCCTCGACCAAGAGGTCTCCGTAGTAGGCCGGAAATCCGTATGAAGTCTCCAGAGAACCTCCAGGCATGCTGATATCTAGACCGGCCATGACGGCACCAACAGTGCTTCTTGTGGAGAAATACCAATCGGCGACAACGAAACCTTGAAATCCCCACTCTTGTCTCAACGTAGCATTTAGAAGCCAGTCGTTTTCGCAAGCGAAAAAACCGTTCAGCATATTATAAGAGCACATTATAGAAGCGGCATCGGCTTCTTGGACAGATGCCTTGAAGGCGGGCAGGTAAAGCTCATGAAGCACCCGCTTGTCGATGCGGACGTCAACGGTATCCCAATTAGGGCCTACTCCGAAGCGGTTCGTGTCCTGATTATACCCAGCAAGATGCTTGGGGCAGGCTAAAGCGCCTTGACTTTGGACACCCATAATACCTGCTACGGCCATTCGAGAAGTCAGCCATGGGTCCTCTGAGAAAGTCTCCGCTGCGCGGGCCCATAGCGGCGAACGAAGGATGTTGATAGTTGGCGATAAAACGACATTTCGACCCTTTGCCATGTGCTCCTGAGCCAGTGCTCGGCCGTAAGCGTGTTCAAGAGAGGTATTCCACGAAGCGGCGGCGGCAATCGGGGCAGGAAAGGCGGTAACGTTATTCATGCTATTTCCGACGCCAGCTGGGCCATCTCCCATACAGATAGAGGGTACTCCTAACGTCTCGTTGCCAGAGATGTGCCCTATGCATGGATTCACTCCAGTTCCGTTCTCATCGAGCTTGGTGTCCCCTTGTACCATGGCATATTTCTGGGTGCTGTTCAACTGGTTCAAGAATAGCTGCAGTCGTTGTTCGTTTGGCAGAGTTGAGTTCAGCCATGGTCGATATGCTAGGGTTTGTGGCGATGCATGTACCTGCATCAAAGTATAAAGCAAGCCTGTCCAAACCGTGGTGGAGACATACATCTCGCGGAGAGACAATTGTAATTCGAATGGTGAGGTAGACTTGGAGATTGTCGGAGTTGATTCATCACTCGGGCAATATACCTAGGTATGCCCCAGCAGCCAGTTAATTGCGCGGAGCGATTAGCTTAATCACTCCACACTCCGCAGTTTGTGCACAAGATGTGGTAGAAGGCCGACGAAAAGCCAAGATACCGGCATCGAGACCGTTAGTCCAAACAACTGCCGAAGTACTGATACGGTTGACTAGTGGCATTTTTGAAGCACTACTCTATCTCCGGAGAGGGTCAGACAAACCGAGTCGGCCTTTTGCTATCGCCGAACGGCTCGTGTAATGGGCCTGAAATTAGCGTGGTTGGTTAGACACCGGCGGTGAAGATTGAATGCCGGCGTCCGCAGGCTCCTCAACATCAACTTGATCCAGCCAGTGCCATGTACGGCAGCCTATGTCCCTCATGACCCTCGTGTACTTCGACGCAAGAGTTCTTTCCTTTCTCATCGTAGCTCAGAATACGGTCGTTCATGACACTCTCTATTTAGTGGTGCGCCACGCACCGAAATTGCCATGTGTCCATATCGGCCGGCGCTGCTCGGTAGATTCGTGGACGGTGCCATTTGGCTGACCGACCGCGAGTACGGTGCTATTTGGTCTGAGTCTCGATGACTGTGTCGCGTGTCTGGTTTCGGAATGTAGGCATTGGACATCGATAGAACACATACATAGGACAGAAAGAGTCGAAGGCAGAAGGCATTGCGGGGAAGCTGGGGTGCTGCATGCCCCCCTAGGGACGGCTACTTGATACGCCGACATCCGACGCTGGCGAGTGTTCCAAATGCCGTGTAAATCCAACTTTCACGTCCCTCACGATCGCAAACCGAATAAGCATCACAATAACCAAGAGAGGAAAAAATGCATTACAATCCCCTGTCCCCCTTACATTTCTTTTCTATACCCTTCTCCATGGCTGTCCACCTCAACCACAGGCCGCGAGTCATTTAGCAGTTACCGCTCACCACCATCCATCATAGACCATAGTCCGTACCACTCATGCTGACTGTTACGATCACGCTTACGGTACTAAATGACACACTGCTGGTTAGGGGCGCGCCTATGTCAGATAGGCAACAAAATAGCTAACTTCAGAAAACGTTATCAGAAGCTTCTGCCGCCGTCCTCAACCGGAACTATGCTAACAAGGGCCACTAACACTCGAGCACGAAAACGACATCAAGTTGTTGCAATCAGTCTAGATATATTCTAGTCTCTAGACAAAGGGTGTTCTCTAGATAAACAAACGTCCCTAGACTGGACATGGTCTCTAACTACAACAGGATGACAAAAAAAGACTAATCAAAAAGGACGTGATACCCGCACCTTATATTAGCCAGGAAATAGTGTGCTAGACTAAAATTAAGTCCGGCTCTGCTATGCTAATAGGAGACTAAGTTCAAATGCTGCGAGAAGGGCGAAGGAACCGCACTTTGTAGGCGCTAATGATAAGGCGCCACGTTTGACTCTGAATTTGCGAGGTCCTCCAGTGAAAGGTCGTGAGCGGGAGCTTCTGTCAACTTCTGAGTCAGAATCCGAATTCGATTCTGAATCGCATAGCTCCATGTTCATATCAAAATGTCCAGTCCATACCTGTTGCCTCAACGCTTTCTTGTTGACTTTGAGAGCGATCGTCGCCTTAGAAAATTGCGAGTAAGTTTTTATGACAGTTGTCAGAGCGCTGCGTCCTACACGCTTACATCTTGTCTTGCTGGCGCTTTCTAGACGATATTGACCTGAGATCAAGAATCTGGCAAGCTTCAGACTATCAATCGAACCGTTCTCGAGAGCCCAAATAATGTCGTCGATGGATGTCTCCATAACGAATGATTGCTGAGATGTAAACAACGCACATTCATTTAGATCACCCACCATGAGCATTAGACCAAGCCCAGCCTGGATAATCTCATAGTCATTAGATTGTAACAGTGCAAGTTTGGGCAAATCCGATATGTTTTCTGTAGGGAATTTTTTTGAGAGCTCTTGCTATCGAGTAGCTAAAGCCCAACGGTTGTGCGGTATAGATCGAATCTCACCGCCTTCCCATGATCTCTTCGCTGAAGATCTTTTAGAGGATATGACGGATGCATATATGTAATATCAAGCTGGAAGACGGACATGTTTCCCTTGAACGGTAGTTGAATTGATGTCTAGTGCTATATCAATTTCGTTATCTTGGTTCGCGAGGAGATGGTATAGATCAGATGGCTGCCATAATGAACGTTCAATTGCTTCCACTGACTCTTTCCTTCTTTTGCTGAGCGGCGCTTCTTCAAATGCATAACTGTAAGAGACTTCATCGGCCCCTAACAAGTGCTCGGAGAAGGAAGGCAGAAACAATCCTTCGAATTTATCTGCCTGTTTCTGAAAAGAGCCGGATAGTTGCAAGGAATGATCTGAGGCTCTATCTGTATGCGCATATCCCAAGCTTTGATCTTGTAATGCAGCATCTGTGTGGGACCGAAGGCCAGGAAGGTTATCCAGGGGTTCAGAGATTGCTGTCTTCGAGTTCTTGCTAGGAGATTCCTATGTTCGATTTCTTTTTTCTATCGTAGTCAGGATTTCTACACATTATGCCAAACGGGATTATGGTCTAAGAAGAATTGTATATTAGTAGCTTAGCTATACGCTTAGATGATAGAGAAAGTACTAGAGTCAATTATACTAATGTAAGTAGAGTATTACGCTATTAGTTATATATAGTAACTATAGCTACCTTGAGTTTATATTATTTCTTAGTAGTCATCTAATGATATCAACACTTAATAGATACTACTAGCTATAGCTAGAAACGCGTTCTAGTACTATACCTAATAATATTATTATAGAGAATTATGCTAGCATAAGAGAGATACTAAAGAGAAAGAAGAGAAATAATTAAGATAAGCTAGATTGATAGTTTTAGTATAGTTTTAGGTATAGTAAAAGGGCTACACAACGAAGAGTAACTAATAGATAGATATAATAATGGATCATTAGTTAGACACGTAACGGTCAAGTCTGCTTTTCTATTTGCCACCAGTTCCTATGTAGCAAGATACTCTAGATTCATCAACTCATCATTTGAAAATATCAAAGCGGTATCGTTTTATAAGTGCTAAAGGTGGTATGTACATACTATTACGCCTAACTATTTAGTTAAAAACAACAAGCTATAAGGGCTTATTGCCGTACTATAGTTTGCTCAGTTACTTAGTAGTAGTAGTAGTAGTAGTAGTAGTAGTAGTAGTAGTAGTAGTAGTAGTAGTAGTAGTAGTAGTAGTAGTAGTAGTAGTAGTAGTAGTAGTAGTAGTCGCTAAGTACGTGATCGCGGCATGGTTGGAAAAATTGCGAGTCAACGTTTCAAGCTATATCTCTCTATCTGCTTACTAGCTGTAAGTATGATTAAGAGTGCTAGTATTCTAGAGTTGTCGCATATGTAACAGCACAACGCCGCAAAAAAGTGGCGACGGTGAAAGAGGGGAAAAAGCGGGCTAGACCTCAGCGGACGGATACCTCTGATCATATTGATCCATACTTTAAGGCCTATCATGCATACCAGGACACCGCACAACGATCCACTAAGTCGGGTGTGGAGTCTTGGTGATTTGGTG
Organism: Curvularia eragrostidis; assembly: GCA_020744315.1. Classification (NCBI taxonomy): domain Eukaryota; kingdom Fungi; phylum Ascomycota; class Dothideomycetes; order Pleosporales; family Pleosporaceae; genus Curvularia; species Curvularia eragrostidis. The sequence continues at coordinate 3,520 of JAIRCK010000010.1, read as the reverse complement.
CCAGTCCGGCCTCAATTTAAGTCCGCGGCTCTTGGCCCCAGTAACAGCGTGAGCAACAACAAGCGACCCCGCACTAACAGCGGAAACCATGACCCAGTGATTGCCAGGCCTTACTTCACAGGGTAGTCTTAACCCCAACGTAGAATTTGTTTTAGGATAGATTCACGTTATTACATGCTCTTAGAAGTATGTTTTTGTCTATGTATATGTGGAGGATGCCCCTGCCACGCCAATATCACCCTTTTTCCTACCATAATATGATATCTTCCAACTTTGTATGGTTTCTATCAAGGTCTCGGAATGCCTCTCCATACATAATGCCCTGAATAAATGCATTCCCAAGCATATGATACGCCTGGATGGGTGGTTGAGCCACTTGGTAGTAGGATGAGTCACAAGCCTTCGGGCGTAGCACATATGGCACCTTGCCCCCAGCAAGCACGGCTACAAAGTCTCCAATCTCGGCGTCAGAGGGTGCCGTTCCGAAGTATCCTTTTTCGGTCCTGATGAACCTTCTTCCCGTTATGTTTGCTAACACTGCTCTATGGTAGGGTCCTATCTTCCTATCGAGGTAGACTGCCCCGGATTTGTCTTTGTTCTCTCGGCAAGACACCTCCCATTCTGTTTCTTTCGCCGATACTTTCTCATCTTTTTCGTGCCTGATTGACCATATGACATCGTCGAAAAGAAGGATATCGCCGCACATGGCTCTCCCGAATGCCGCAGCGACTGTTTGTTCTCCCTTCGCACCAACATATGACGCGGACAAACTGAGATCAATTTGAGAGACCTCACGGCAGTCAGCGATAAGTTTTTCTTTCTTGCAGTTTTCTACCACCGGCTTTCCAGTTGCACTGATGGTATCGAACATTATACCTCGGCAAGATATGCTTCCCGGCTGTACTCTCTTAACGCTGGGAGTGGTGTCGCAACACGCATTGTAGTTGTTGGCAATGATTAAACGGTCGAAGTAAATAGACTTTGGGATATGGCCATCGAGCCGCGCAGTCCAGTCCGGCACAAAGGAAGGTAAGTTCAAGCTCGAACTGCCGTAGAGGTGACTGAAGACTTCTAGATCTTTGCCCTGCTCAATGAAGACGTGGACAGCATCCTCGAATATGTGTTCTGCGGAAAGTGTGTAGTTTGGATCCACTCTGCTCATTACTTCCTGCGAAGTCAAGCCCAGCAGGCCGTATAGCTTATCCCGAGGGTCCGACGCGAGTCTCCGACGGCAAGCAGCTACCACCTGCAGAAAATGGAGAGCATTCCGATCGCGTTTCATTTTCAGAAGCTCCGAGTACCGGTTTGCTGCGCTGTTTATGTTAAGGTTTGTGAGGATGTTGTGGCGTACGAAGATATCGCTCTCGCGGCAGCAGGATTGCCTATGCTTCGATAACCTTTCGAGGAAGACCTGCAGATCCAAGTCTGAGACTGTGTGGACGCCACAGTAGAAATTGACTTGATTTGCCATCACATACTCTTGCACCGTCCAGAGCCGGTGCCACCAAGGCCTATCGAAAAAGCTGATCAAGGCGTTCCGCATCGCTCTGTTAGTAAGGTTCTCGCCGTCAAGTTCGATGCATTTGCGCCCTGATTTCGGTGCGAAATGCAAGTCGTGTCGTTCGCGGATGAGTTTGATCAGCTCAAAAGCTTCCCTGTCTCCGTTCCAAGAGTCCCCTAGCCACACAATCACACTGGCCGCCTGCGAGTATATATCCTTCATCCGAGTCACCTGGTGGTTTCGCTCCTCCACATCTCTTTGATTGATGCAGAGTGCGTCGACCCAGAGAAGCCGAGGTGTTTCTTCCATCCTCAAGTTGCACAAGATAGTGTGCAAGGCTGACTTGATCATGAATGGTTCGTGATCAAGTTTGATGCTGACGACATCAGAGGCGTCGCCCCATACCCAGGATAAAGCTTCAAATGGAGGAGATTCATGTAGTGGAACGGTGACAAAGAAGCACTCTAGCTCAGTCGTGAGCTTCTTTTTCGTATCGTTTGGTTCATGAACAGGACGTAGTAAACTCCAAAGCCTTGCTGCAAATCGCTTGTGTTGGTGCTCCCTTGACTGGGGACTCTTTGCCTGGAACGCCTCCAAACGGAGTAGTCGAATCTCATGATCTCTGAGAGGACGATAATGCATGTCTAGACTGCCTCCGCAATCCTTCGATGTCGGCGGCCAAGCGGCGTTGCGCAGCTGGGATGGAAGAGCGTTGCCGGTGCCAAGACCAGCGGGGGTCTTGCCCTTGGCGTCGGCTACAAATGGCCGCGACCACTGCCTCAGCTGATGCCTGAGCTGAAAGAGCTTCAGGTGCCAGGCACAATCTCCATGGTAGTCGTGCTTCACTCTCTGCAAGACGGCTACCTCAACAACGCGGTCCAATATGGACAACAAGTCGATAGCTGCCATCGAGGAGACTGAAAATAACGACGCACTGGAGGATCTACGCGATTTCGGAGGAGGCAGCCGGCTGCGCCGGGCACGCTATTCACACTATGCTCCAAGCGTGCACAGCTTTGGCGCTCTTGAGGGTGATTCCTGTCCTACCATCAAGTGAGTACGGATTTCCAATGGAAGGACTAGGCCCAGATTTAACGAGGGTGAACTTGCAGGCTCGTTGTCGTCGGCGATCGTGTGGTGGGAAAGACCGAGCTGTTGATCACTTACACTACCAACAAATTCCCAAGTGGATACGTCCCAACTGTGTTTGATAATTATGCAGTGACGGTAACGTAAGTCAAGCCAATTGCTTGTTTCCAACACGCTGTACACGGGAATCAGATCACCTAATTTTTTATGTCTGAAAGGATCGGGGACGAACCCTATACACTTGGGCTCTTTGACACATCATTACAAGAAGATTACGATCGCCTTCGTCCGCTAAGCTATCCGCAAACGGATGTATTCCTCGTGTGCTTCAGTGTCGCGTCACCAATCAGCTTCGAGAATTGTAAAGAGAAATGGATACCCGAGATCACTTACCACTGCCCTGGTGTGCCGTTCATTCTAGTTGGAACAAAGCGCCAGCTACGCGATGACCCTAAGATATGTGAAAAGTTACGGAAACAGTATCAGGCTCCGGTCGCAAAGACGGACGGCATCGCTTTGGCGGATAGAATGGGTGCAGTCAGATACTTAGAATGTGATGCGCTCACTCATTATAATGTCAAGAATGTGTTTGATGAGGTATGATTTAAGCTAGCTGGAATGCTTCACCACTTACATACAACAGGCTATTGTGGCCGCTCTTGAGCCTCCTGAGCCTCCTGAGCAGAAAAAGAGATCTCACATTCTGCGACGGTTTGACTTGTTCCGGAAACCTACCCCCACGACTCCTGTAGATACTGAGTAGTTCTCTACGATTCCTAATCTTACTTCTATAACGTGACGGATAAGCGAGTCGGTCAGGCAAGCGAGTCGGTCACCCCACCAACTTCGATCACCCACCACACCTTTGCGTACAATGCCTCCAAGCCACGCTTCTCAGTCAATCTCTCACGAGGCAGATATTCAGCTTGC